>JBAMMX010000025.1:21240354-21725354 GCA_037126225.1 Dillenia turbinata
CATGATTAAACTCCAAAGCAAAGTTAGTGAAAAAAAGATTTTATCTCAAAATTAATAGTGAGGGAAGAAGTTATCCAAACTGTTCAAGCATTTCGTGCTTCATAATTCACAATGCATTGCAATCATTGGCAGTTCCAATATCCTCTTTTTTCCCTCAGAAGTAGTGTCTTTTTACCAACTTTAGCCTCGACTTATGATCTTAGCTACAGTGTTGCTAGGATAATTTTCTTATCCTTGCTATGCTTTATAGGAACGCCTAACAACCAAGGCCACATGTGGAATGCATTTCAGAATAGTCATCCTCACTCTTCTTCATGTGGTTGGAACTGTCTAGGATAGTTTATTTTGCTTTCTCTTAAAGATCTATTCGATTTCTTGTATTTGGAGGCGTGCTTAGATGAAATCTCCATTTTCGTTTTTTGAATGAATGAAATTTTAACATTAAAAACCATTGACCGGAATTTTCAACTTTACCAAATAAACCTTGATGGTGCTTTGAGGTCAAGAATTTCTAGTCATTTTATGCCTGAAACGAGGGGTTGGGGTGGAAGGGTGGAGGATCTTTTAGCAGATTTTATGGATCTTGGAAGATTGTCTGAGCTTGAAGGTCCATGCATAGATGGCTTTCTTTTTTCGAGGAAAAAAAAAATCTTTTTCTTTTCTTGATTCTTGTTCTAGTGTATGTTGGGGCCTTTTTTTCAAGTAAAAAGAATCGATTAGCAACTTCCTAGGCTGAGATGAGACTATAAACTTTCTCTGAGACAATAATGCAGGTGTTTTGCATGTTTGTGAATAATCTGTCTATCTCTTCCCTATTTGAACTTAATTTTTCCGTGAAGAGATGTATGTGTTAGGACTTGATATATTGGTGCGTGGAAAATATTGTAATCTGGTTCCTACATTTGAATATTGCTTGATTTTTTTTATTAGATGTAGCTTTGATGCAATCTTCTGATATTGCTTCAGTCGGTATTTTGCTCTATTGTATGTCTCTAAAGCAACATGTTCATATTGTTTCACTTGGTTGTATTACTTGGGCTGGTATATCTCATTTTCTTTCTGAAGGTTAATGGCAAAGAAAATTCCAAGGTTCCTGAGCTAGCTTTTAGATTTGATAGTGGTGCATATAGTTTGAGTGTGGATTTTAATCCAGACTTCTCATCTCACAAATCCGGTGAATTGGACATGGGATTTGATGATAAACCAAATATGAGAGCACAAAATGGATCCATCTCAGAGATGCACTTCAACAGTGAGGATATTAGTTCTGGAAATGGGTTCACTAAGATGGAAGAGAACTTTGCTTCTGACTGGGAATTCAAAGATGCATTCTCGGAGATGTCAAATGATAAGGTGCTGTTGCAGGAATACTTGCTATTCATAATCTTCAGCTGATGAATCTGTTTCTAGCATTAGTTCATCTAATTGAAATTTTTGGATGCAGGAGCAATCAAAATCCATTGATCTTTTCCAAGGAGTAGAATTAGCTCCAAATGGGAATGCCCAAGTAGGTGAATTATATGATATATTTAGCTGTTTGCATCACTCACGTTTCTATTTGCATCTGATGTCTCACCATCTGTGACTGCTAATGACACCAAGGCCCTAACTGCTTACCTGGCCATATCCTAATGAAGAAGCCAGCTTATTAGGTCAGCAGAAGGGCTGTCCCTATTTTGTGACTCCAGATATTTACTGCGTGTATTCCAATAACTAGTTAATTATATGTGATTTATCTTTAATGCACAAATTTTTTCTTGTGCTCAGTTGGTTATTCGCAAATCGAATATGCTTTATTGGCTCCCTTTGAGCAATAGAGTAACCATATTTTTCCTTCTTTTTCTTTGCAGGTTTGTCAGGGGCATGAGTCAATGTCAGGGAATCCCAAGGGGCCTATATCTCTGTCCATTTTTGGTGATGTAACCCCAGAAACTGACAATTCCATAAATCTTCAAGATGCTTTCAAGTCACCAGCCCACTCAAAAAATTCTCTTGCTAGCCAGGGATCAAATATATCTAGTACTTATATTCAAGATCTGATATCGAATTTATACAGTCGAGCTGAGCCAATCTCTTCACTTGAGTCTATGCATAAAATTCATAAAAATGGGTCAGAATCTGCTCAGGTAGTCAATGATTCTGGTTTAGTTGATGTGGATGACGATTTTGATGCCAATGCATGGGAGTTTAAAGATGCCTCTACAGGGAGGAGAGATGAAAATCAAGCTTCTCTTTTTACTGATTCATATCAACTTATTTCCACCAAGTTAAAGGCAGAAGATTATCTGGAGTTCTATGGTAAATTGAAGGATGAAACATTCTTTGTTGCACAGAGTCATCTTGACAATTTGAAGGTTGGTATCCTTGTTATGTGTTTACTTGATGTTTTATGTTACTAGTTCTCAATGTTTGAAATACTTTTTTTGTTAGAAAGCTCAAAGTGTTGCCGTTATTTCGGGAGATGATGCGAAAGCCGCAGCTCTTGAGGAGGAAGTCAAGGTAGGTGGGGTTTCCCGATATTGAGTCAATACTAATATTCTATCGATGATTTTTGCATTCTTTTATGGAGGAAGTGCATATTTAGAGGAAACTTTATCTGGTTATATTTTACTGCTCTTCAGATCTTTCTGATTGGAGTGTGGAGCTTTCATTTCTTGCTACTGCTGAATTCAATATATTAGTATTGGGAGAAAAAAAATCGCACAACTTTTGTTAATGCTCTCGTTGTTGAATTTCCTTATTTTATCCTGTTCTTCTTTGCCATCTCTGGTATGGATGCCTTGTTCCCCAGCAATCCTCCTTCTCACCCATTTGTTTCCTACTAAAATCACTTCTATCCAGAAGGAAAAAATATATATCATGAGAGATAGTCTTTCTCGTATCCATCTAGCTTATCTCTTTCTTTATGATACATTCATATAGAAAAGATGGACAATGCATTAAAGGGAACATAACAAAGTGGTGTTCCATTTTGTACTGGAATTTAAGGCTCATAACCAGCTATCATGTACCCAATTAGAAGATTGCTTGTGTCACGTGTGGTGTTAGACACTGTTTGGGGAAAGGCTAGCAGATGAAAAGCAACAAAACACTCTCTTATAAAGTATGCTCACTGAGTTACCTCAGTGTATAATGAACAAAAGAGCATCTCTCCTGTGCTTCTTTTGCCGCACGGCGGGGGGAAGGGGGTGTTCTTTAAAACCCTAGGAGAGGCCTAACCCACTCTTATAACTGAAAATGTGATAATTTACATTCTATTGTTTTTGTATGTAGTGGAGCCTTTTTCTTTCCTAATTTCTTACTTCTTAATAATGTCATCTGTTGTAGGAAGCATATAAGGAACTCCACCAAGAGAATATGGTTTCCCATGAATTCAAATCGGATAATGATCAACCAGGACCTGGTGACCTCAATAAATTCCTTGAAGTCCTAAAAGTGCCAAAACTTCAAGTGCTTGAGTCAGAATACCACTTGTCAAGAAGATTATCATCAGTACGTTGATTTTGGACAAAATTACTTGAAATTGCAGCAAATTACTAGGGTTTGATTCGTGAGGCAAATAGTTGCTTTATCTTGATGCCACTTCACATAACATGTATTTGTAATAAACAGGCAGAGACAGACTTGGGAGAGGCAGTTGAACTCTTAAAACATGCCAAGTCAATGCTAAAGATCTTAAAGTTGGGTTCAGCA
The DNA here is from genome assembly GCA_037126225.1 of Dillenia turbinata. Taxonomy (NCBI): domain Eukaryota; kingdom Viridiplantae; phylum Streptophyta; class Magnoliopsida; order Dilleniales; family Dilleniaceae; genus Dillenia; species Dillenia turbinata. The sequence continues at coordinate 21,244,048 of JBAMMX010000025.1, forward strand.
GAGGAACAGTCCAGTTACCTTACCACATGGCACAAAATGCTCTGCATTTGTGCCGAGGAGTTAAAACATGGTTCCCTCATTTGGAAGCAATGTTTGCAACAGAATATGCAGATCAAAGTGTTATCTGAACCTCGCGGTAATCTGTCAAACTTTATAAGCTGTATCATCTTTATAGTGGTAAACTTGCAACTGCACTTATAGCAATAGTTGCCTTTCACTGTGTCGTGGGATGCAAATATTAAATATACTCATGTTGTCCTATCTTGATATGGTACAATTTCAATCTTTTCGTTAACTAAGGCTTTCCTGAATAATCACAGGTAAGCAGTTTATTCTTGCGCTTGGAGAAATTTATAGGGTTGTCAAAGTTGTTCAAACCTCAGCCAAATTGTACAAGCCGTGGATAATATCAAATCCAGCAGATCCCACCAAAATCTCTTCTCTTCTAGAGGAGTGTTCCTCTCTGTGGTCAAGTTCAGGACTTGATGAAGCTCTGCGGAGTTTGTCTGATTTGAATGGTTGTGAATATGGTGAGAGTACAGAGGCATTATTGAACTCCATCATGTATTTGGATGGTCTTGATTTGCCTGTGCTTCAAAACCATCTTTTTACTCAACAAAAACAAGTTTGCCGATTGTCCAATATATCTGCACAGTCAGTGCCGGGTATTTAATCTCACTTCTTGGGACTCATTTTTATGTCACTGCGAGACTGAATGGCTAGTGAGGGGAGGGTATACATTTGTCTGCTTGTAGCTATGCACAATACCCTCAGGACGCACAAAGTTGTCTCAAAGTTCTAGTTTTTGCATTAATGGTTTTGTTTGGTCATGAAAAGGCCAATAAATGCTTCATGCTTCAGATTTAGCATAGTTTCTGCTTTAAAAATTTGACCAAAGACTTGATCTATGAAATAGTTTAGCAATTGACCATGGCTATAATTTTTCATCAGATCATTTTTTGTGTGCTAATTGAAATGCACGTCTCATTAGCTTCCTTGTGTTATGACCTAGTATTTTGTTCATCAGACATGGTGAACAGTCCTTACCTAAAACACAACAGATAAAATGGGTCATCTAAACTAACTCATCTTGTGAAACCCCTACTTAGATTTCAATCTCAAAGTTTGCTTTCTGCTTTGCTTGGAACAGATGTCAAAATGGTGGTTTGGAATGGAGAGCACTACTTTGTCACACTAGCTAATTTGTGGGCAAATCTTGTAAGTTTTGATCCTCCAAAGTTGCCGAGCATTGTATTCATCAGCTGACGACTGAATCCACTCGGCAGAATGGAGATGTGCATTACAAGTCCTGTCCCAGTTCAGATGGAAATGCAGCTTAGCTTACCTTTGCACCTCTTATCTTTTCGGGTTTTAGATCTGTGCAAGGTGGAGCCGTATCTTCAGAATGTTTAACTGCGGCGCAATGATTTGCAGCATTGATCTCCCCAAGCAACTCAGGATCCGAAAAAAGCCTCATTCAAGCTTGGTCAATAAGCTGGATCTGGGATTTTGATTCGATACTCTATTATTCATTATTGTTCTTTTTCGCGGTCACTTTAGCATATCAAAATTTCTTGTAGTTTTAGATATAGATACATTATATTTTATTTGCATTATTTGAATGATATAGACATATTCATGGCAAAAAGAAAAAAGGAGAGCTGGGTGAACAAGGTGAGCCACCCAGGTGTAAAGAAATAGGATAAAGGATTGTATTTGTTCATCAACTGGCATTGGGAAATTCTCAATGTGTTGAGCCATGACATGAAATTGCGTTTTACCACCCTGGCGCAGGAATTCTGTCAGCAGTAAACAACAATACACTTCAACAATAACAATCTTGCTTTTAATCCCAAATTTTGGGATGGATCATTTAGGACTAATATTGCCAAAAAAAAAAAAGCAATGTAGGTTGTCATTTTATATTTTTTCACGATGCAAAGTAAAAAAGAAAGTAAATATTTGGTTTCAGAAGTAAAAATTTAACCCGGTTGAGTTCAAAAAGAGTTAAACGTGTTAATTGCTACTCAGATCAAATGAATCATGGGTCAAATAAAATAAAATTTTAATTGTTAATGCCAATCTGTATCATCAAAGAGTAAGAATTTTTTAATTTGAATAATTTTTAATATATTGAAGTGGACTACTATATAAAATTTGATTTATTTGATTTTTAATTTATTTAATATTTGTGACATCATTTGACCTATTTTTGTCTTAATAAAAATAAAAAAAAATAAATTATTACTTGAATCCGCCGTATATATATATATACATATATATCTAATAATTAAAATAATAAGATTTATAATATTAGAATATAGTAATATGTTTCCCAATGATCAGTCCGACTGCATCCATTAAATTTCCTCTGTTTCCATCCTTAGTTTTATTTTCATGTAAATATTTTTCAACACCTTTCTATTTATTTATTAAAATTATAAATTTAAAAAACAGATGAATTACGATATATTTTAAAACCTCATAAAAATAGCAATGGTTGTTAATTTAAATATATTAAAATATTTCAGTTGGGTAAGATAGGAATAAATAATTTTCTTTCAATATTAATGCCATTGAGAAATAAAAAAAAAAATTATTTCTTTTTACATAAAATAAATTTTATTTTTATTAATATCAATATTTTCGTATCTTTTCTATATTTAAATTATAATAATTTTTTATAAAACAAAATAATAAAAAGATTGATTAACGTAATTATTATCCTCGTGTGTGTGTGTGTATATATATATATATATATATATATATTTGTTACTTCACTTTTTTCCTACCCAAATCTCTAATATTCACAAACTCACTACTAACTTAAAATAATTATAATTATTTTTTATTAATTATATTAAATTCACACCATTTTGTAATTTTCAGGACCTGAAATTATATAATTCAAAATTCCTCCCCCTTTTTAACCGCGGGGTGCAAGGCCAAAACCCTAACCCCACTATCAACAAGAGTCGTCACCACCAAAGAAGGGATCTTGCCCAGCATCATTTTCTCTTCCTCGACTTCAGAAAACTGTGTTACTTGGACCAACTCCCATCTCAGGTACTCTCCCCCCCCCCACTATCTCTCCGTCTCTCTGTGTCTCGATTTGCAATACAAATCTTCAACTCTGGCTTTAAATGCTTGTTGTGTTTTGTTCGATAATTGAATCTCTTAGGTCATGTCCGGAATTTGAACTTCTTATTATTTGATTTTGATGGTTTCTTTTGATAAACTATATTAGGGTTTTATAGGAAGGAATTAATCCGAATTTATTGCATTTGTAGATATTGGTGGATATGAAATTTTGGGATTTGATTTTCTTGGGTTTTGTCTAATGACTGAAAATCTCTTGGTTCACGTCCAAATTTTAAACATTTTATTATGTGATATGATGGAAAATTTTCAATGGGACAATTTAGGTTTTAGGAAGAAATAGCTCCCAAAATATTGGATTTGTAGATTATGGTGCTAATGGAATTTAGAGTATTGGGATTTGAGTTTTCCAATAATAAGTTTGTATTTATGTGGTGGTTTGTGGGAAGATAAAAATCCCAAAATACTAGTCACTTAATTTTTAGTAATTGGAGTGTGTAAGAGTAAAGTAAATGATCAAGTTGTGATATTCTTTTGAGTTTAGGATGGAATAAAGGAATGCTTTCTCTGTCTCCTTGATTCTTTTCTCTTTGCAATAAGAATCTATTTTGGAATCAATGGAGTTTTACTTTTAAGAATATAAGGCCAAGTCCATTAAACCATTAAAGTCTCCTAGCTTATTTCATTGCTCACTAAGTATAAGATTGAAACTTTAGAGTTGTGTTTCTGTAGAGAGATGTTGGACATCAATCTGTTCAGAGAAGACAAAGGGCACAATCCTGAACTGATTCGTGAGTCGCAACGTCGACGTTATGCAAATGTTGAAATTGTCGATGAGGTCATTAGCCTTGACAAAATCTGGAGACAACGTATGAGTTTCTGAATTCTGGAAATTTCTAACCACTGGTTTGCTGAATATATAAGTCTGATGGATGATATTTTTTGTTGCTTCTGATTTCAGGTCAATTTGAGCTTGACAACTTGAGGAAAGATTTCAATAAGATCAATAAAGAAGTTGCACGGTTGAAAATTGTAAGTGTATTGCTCTCAATTTACTTGATTGCTCGATTTAATGGTCTGTAGTTTCCATTTTTCTTGGCCACATTATTTATTGAAGTTTCTGAGCAAGTTGCCCGATTATATAACTAGCTTTGTATCCCTTTATAAAGCGTCTTTTCTCTCAACCTTCTATAGAATTATCTATTCAATATTAAATATTCGTTCCGGTGATTCATTTATGTCTCTTTTTTTTTTTTAATGAAAAAGTCGGGTGAGGATGCTACCCAAATGATAAAGAACACCGATGAGAACAAGAAATTGACCACCGACAAAGAAAAAGAAGTTCAGGAAGCTAGGGCAGCTCTATATAAGAAGTTGGAGACGATTGGGAACCTTGTCCATGATTCAGTTCCAGTCCATAATGATGAAGTATGTGAACTGAGCGATCTAGTTTATCCCTTTCTTATTTGATATTCTCTCTCTCTCTCTCTCTTTCTCTCTCTCTAAATTGATTTCTTGCCAAATAATTAGGCCAACAATGCTGTAATTCGATCATGGGGTGACAAGCGAAAGGAGCCCAAACTTAAAAATCATGTTGAGCTGGTTGAACTTCTAGGAATCGCAGATACGAAAAAAGGTACTTGAACAGTCAGTTTCAACTCATTCGTTTCTTTTTAAACTGTTTCCAGTGAAAATTTTATTGAAGCTGCCTACTAGCCACTTGGAGATGTGTAGTTTGCTGTGGAGAAATTGATCCCATTGCAATGAGGTGTAACTTACTGTGATCCCATGAGAGAGTCTGAGCAAACGATGTTTGCTTAAGATTGAGTGATGATCAAGCTGGGTTTAGTTCTCTAGTATCAGAATCCCTACGAGAGCCAAACTTTGAGCAAATGATGATATATTAGTCTTATGTACTGAGCATATTTCTTATGTATCAGATCCTGAACCCTCCTGTGCATTGCATCTATATGTATACCATGGTATAGTATAGTTCTCCAAGTGAAACCTTTAAGGTTAAGGGGTTTTACAACTTGATTTGGTCAAAAAAGTTGGGATGGAGAGGGGGCAGGGGAGGGCCTCCTCTCCTTGGAAGCTCATTTGAGAACTTTTTGCTGCCTCAAGAGTCGCCTTGTGTGTGCTGGAAGCAGCTTGGTGAAGAATTCTAAAACTCCAAAGTAGAGGCATTGTGATGGTAAATGGATGTGCTTTTTGCAAGATGATGCTTGAGTTGGTGGATCACTAATCACTTGCTTTTGCATTGTGTCTGGATGCATTTGGTGTGGGGAAAGATCCTCTCTCTTGTGCATCTTCATTGGGTGATTTCTAGCTCTGTCCAAAGTGACTATGGGTTTGAAGGGGAGCGAGGGTATGTACAGCAAAAAGGAGAGTTGTAGGGTTGCTCCTTCCAGCTGTCTCTTGGTTTATTTTGAGGGAACGAAATAGGAGGATTTTTAAGGGGGTAGAGAAACCCTTGTTGAGTTTTGTGGACGTTGCCTTTTAAGTGTGTATATTTTTTGGTCATTTTCCCAGTTCTTTGTGTCCTTCATAAGGGTTTTTGATTTTGGAGAGTGCTGGCATTGTACACTTGTGGTAATTTCTTGTGAATAAGTTTATTTTTCTGATTAAAAAAAATGTATACCATGTACAATAGAATCCATCAAACAATATTCTAAAGTTATTTGTTGTCCCTTTTTAAGCTTATTTTCAGTTGTTTTCTGTTTGAAATATTTAAGAAAACAAAGGCTTGGGAGTCCTTTAACCTGCTCCCGTTCTCCTGAAAAATATCTTCGGTTCACCTGTCCTTTACTTAAAACCAAGTGAAAAGATTGGCAACCCATGCAAGTGATTGGCTGTGAGTTTTGGGTATGTACTAACCTGTGTCTGCAACCCGTATTTATACCATTGGGATATGCATGTTGAGTATGTTGCAATAAAAACCTGCTATAGAATGTTAGCTTCTTACACTTTGGCCTTAAGTTGGCAATATCGCTGTATGTATTTCGAATATCAGTGTTCGCCTGGTCAATGCTTGCCTGCTGGTTCTTTCAAGCTTGATCTTACAGTAAAAAATGGATTTTAATTTTAGGTACCAATGTAGCTGGCGGTAGAGGCTTCTACTTGAAAGGGGATGGTGTGCGTCTGAATCAAGCTTTAATAAACTTTGGTCTCCAGTTTTTGGAGGAAAGGGGCTACACATCACTACACACCCCATTCTTTATGCGAAAGGAGGTTATGGCAAAGTGTGCACAATTAGCACAATTTGATGAAGAGCTTTACAAGGTGACATCTGTGAACCTTATAAGAAATCGTGGCCTTGTGAGACTAGATGTTGTGCTGGATGCCGCTTGAATTCTATGTTCTTTCTTCGTGTAAACAACATTTAGGTCCATCTAAATGCAAAGGTGCTTTCTTTGATCTTTAACAGGTAACTGGTGAAGGGGATGACAAGTATCTGATTGCTACAGCTGAACAACCTCTCTGTGCTTATCATATGGATGACTGGATTCATCCTTCCCAGCTACCTATAAGGTTATTACTCTCTTGGTGATAATAATTGCTGGTTGGAAACAAGTTGTTAATAAATGATCACTTGTTTTGCCAGATATGCTGGATACTCATCGTGCTTCCGTAAAGAAGCTGGTTCACATGGCCGAGATACTCTAGGAATTTTCCGAGTCCATCAGTTTGAGAAAGTGGAACAGTTTTGCCTTACCAGCCCAAATGGCAATGACTCTTGGGAAATGCATGAAGAGATGATAAAGAACTCTGAGGACTTCTACAAAATGGTAATATGTGCATACATATGCACAATGATGAAGTGCGTTTTTGTAATTTCATATGTCAAGGCTTTACTTCGTCCACCAAATATTTTGTTTTCTCTTCTTATCTTACATGCATACGTATACAACGTATACTCACGTTCTTGCACAAAATTGTGTGCAAATCATACCTGTTGCAAACTGACAGTGTCTGAATTTTGGCTATTTTGTATATGCTGCAATGATAAACCTTCTGTCTTTTCTGAATTTTTCTGCTAAAATTTGTATTTTTTCTTTACAGCTAAAGATTCCCTATCAGGTTGTGGCCATTGTTTCTGGCGCTCTAAATGATGCAGCTGCTAAGAAGTATGATTTGGAGGGATGGTATCCTGCATCCAGTACATACAGAGAACTTGTTTCCTGTTCAAATTGTACAGACTACCAGTCCAGAAGATTGGAAATCAGATATGGGCAGAAAAAGGTCATTTGCTTTTCTATTAAATTTCTTCTTTCTTTTGTATCTCGTGTGCCTTTTAATGTGCTAAATTGGCTAGTATTAGAAAAGACAGATATCAAATTGGAAATTGAGGCTATTTAAGTTTAAATAGTGCAAGGCGCAGTTAAAATGGAGAGAAACCTGGTAATTTTCATGGGAGTATAAATTTGTTGGTACGTTAGGAAAAATTAGATTTTGTTTCAATTAAAGGGCGCTTCTTCAGGAGGCAAAAACTAAGTGAAACTACAAGAACTAATGTTGTTTTACATGCAGGTTGGAGTGCTTTCAACAATTATAGTCAAACCAGCTATTTTTCTTGGAACCTTCTTACTGTCAACACAAAGATTTCATACAATTGTAGAATAAAATTAAATTATAAAATGAGTTAAGTAGGTTAACCTTCTAGGTACTTGGTAGCATTGACCTAGAAGAAAGCGGGTTAAAAGATAGTGAACCATATTAGTTATTTGATCTATGGTATACAACCATAGAGATACAGGAAACTCAACCCTAGCCCCGTAAATCTACATCTGTGTAGAAATCAAGTCATGAGCAGCAATTTGATGAGCATTAAGTTGAAAGTCTTAGGGGAAAGGACAAAATGACATTTATGGTACGTAATGATTTGCTAAGTATAATTCCATGGTTATGCATATCTAAATACATATGCATGTCTTTGTGCATGGCAATAATTAGTGTATGCTGATATCATGGGACAAGTTAGTTCTCATTACAACGGGCTTATTCAGGGTCAGCACTAGCTGATTATCAGCAAACTGGAATGCAATCGACAATACCAAATTGCATCAAGTATTCCAGAATCCACATAATCAGTTATCTATTCGAATCAGAGGTTGACAATGACATGTTTAGGATATAATACTTTTTGTGAACAGTACAACCTTAATTGATCTGAGAAATCGAGGAGTTCAAGTTTAAATGCCTTAAATCAAATTTAGGGAATGAAAGCAATAAGGTACTCAGTGTTGACAGTTTGCATTATCAAGAAAGATGGTGGGACAGAGACTAGGAATGACATGACGTATATAATTATGGTACTATAAATGCAGGGGAAAACTGGTTTGTTGTGTTTGATAGACATAATGTTGTTGGATAGGTTAAAAGGAGAATGATAAGAGATGAAGCAATGTTTTACAGATTTTTGAGCAATTAAAGAAAAAAAACATGAAAATAGAAAAACCTGGCTGATAGCATACATGTAGCCGTACTCTTGTTGGGTTGAGTTTGCATACCAATCGTGTAATTTGAGTAGCTTCAAACATAACTAACACCATGACATTGTAATTGTTGAATGCAAATTGCTAACTTGAGCAGCATCTAAGTTATGATACATAAAAGTTACACTATACTCAAGTTTATACCCCTTGAGAGAAGTAGATCTGCCATCAGCAAATGGAGCATTTTCAGAAGTCTGTTGCAGCCAAACTTGCACATGACATGAAGTTTCATACGAGAAAATGAAACAATTGTGATCTGATTGGAATGAAGCTTGGAGATTGTTTTGTCAACATTTTGATTGCTTTGTTTAGATCGTTGCTATGTAGTGACTGTTTACTACCAAACTGTTGCAGGGCAATGAGCAGGCCAAGCAATATGTTCACTTGTTGAATTCTACCCTCACAGCCACAGAGAGGACCATGTGTTGCATTCTTGAGAATTACCAGAAGGAAGACGGTGTGGAGATTCCTGAAGTTTTGCAACCATTCATGGGAGGCAAGACCTTCATACCTTTCCAGAACAAACCAACCACAGATGCCAAAGGAAAGAAATCAAAGGCATAATATTGCTTTGCTTAATCCTCTAATTGAAAGATCAGGCAGGAATATTTTGTTGTTGAGAATTACTTGTGTGATTGCACAAGGAGAGAATATTCAAACATACTCCTATCAAAATCATCGAATTCTTTTAGGGACGAGTTACGAAATTACGTTGTGGATGTTGCTAAAATTTTTTATGATAGATTAATTCAGCAGTCTTGAAACTCTTGTTATCAATATTATCTACTTGATTTTTCATCAGAGAGTTTTTTTTCACTTTAGTGTTGGATCCTCCAAACCATGGGCTTTGGATTGCTTCTCTTAATTTTGCCATAAGTATGTGAGAAGCTTGTTGTTAAGGATATATGATCCAGGGTGAACCCAAGGGGTTTGATTTTTCCAGCTTATTTTGTGAAAGGGCTGTTCTAAGAAAATTTGCAGTGGTGTTGGTTAAATTTTTGGCAGTGAAACAGAATGTTGAACAGAAGTTGTGAAACTCTGACCAGCTTTGTCCATTCTGCAGGTCCTGAGAAACATGTATTGAACGTGACCATTCTGCAGATTCTCAGTGGAGCAGAATTTTTGTTCTATCTATGTATTTGTGATGTTGCAAATTTTGCTACATCACATCCATTTAATAGCCAAGGACAAATAAAGAAAAATGCCCATAAAAAGGTGAAAAAGGAAATGAAAGACACAACACGGGTACCCACTCCATACACATTATTGATAGTTTATGCTAAACATTTCCTAGAGAATGCATACTCAAGTACCAAAAATTTGCCCTTGTTAGAATAAAACAAAATAATTTTGGAGAATTGAATTTAATCCCATTGATGGATTTCTTTTGACTGTACGAGGGCCATTAGGGATGAGTGATCATAGAACATAAGATGGAAAATTTTATAATTATTCCTTAACAGGCCTCACTTGCATAATCTAGATTTGCTTCCCAAAAGTTTCATTTGTTTGGATTTAGGCTTGTGTTAAATGTGAGAAGTCCTTCAGAAAACCTGAAAACCAGAAACAGAGCGAGAAGGGAAATTTTAGGCATTCATGGGGAATTTTCAACTTGAACTTTTCATCTTGTCACAACACAAACCTAACAAAGCAAAGGAGAAAAATGCTAAAAAGTCTTCTTTTATCTTTACAATGTTTTGTGGATGTTTACAAGCAAAGGGAGATTCTGTGTGAGTACTTAGTTTTGGGAAAGTGAAGTTTTCATCTTATAGATAGCACCAATGTTCTAAAAGTTAAAAGGTGATGTTCCACTTAGACTTAAAACGAAAGTTCAGCAAAGAAACCATTCTTCTTAAAGGTCAAAATTTGAAGCCCCATTAAAAATGGTCACCTTTTTAAAAATCAGAGCCAAGATATGGAAAAATTCACAATTAGGATTGGAATTACTCCTAAAGTCAAAGGTGAAGAGATATACTTGACTCATTAGTTAAAGGCCACACTCTTGAATCATTATTTGAAGCTCATTTCCTAAATTCTAGAATTTTATGTCCCTAAAAATTGCCACTAATTTCATGAAGGTTTTTGTGGGTGTAGCCTTGTGTTGCATTCCTTTTCTTTTTCTTTTTCAATGGATTTCTATTATTCGTCCTCTTCTAATTGGGCCCACGGCTACTTAAACCAAATAACTCAGATTTTCAGAAACTGGTGATTAAGTTATAAAAAAAAAAAAAAAAAAAAAAAAAAAAGAAAGAGAGAGAGAGAGAGAGAGAGCTAAGAAGTTCATTTTGGAAGTATTGGTCCACTGTTTCTCTGGCAAAAACTATAGGAAGCTCTTAAGTACTATGGAGTTTTATTTTTTTATTTTTTAATCATCAAAATCATCATCATAATATATGTACATCTGTTGCGACTGAATGTCTGCATTCTCCTCAGGTCCAAGACCTATCGTTTTTTTCCCTTCGTTGGGCTCCCCATGTTGCTTGAGTGGCCTCAGGCTCATCCTCACCTGCATCCCATATTAGCTCAGGTATATTGCACACACAATGCACTAGATAGAGAGAGAGAGGGGTAGAGAGGTAGAATAGTTCAACAGGGTCGACTTGAGATTACATTCATTAACACTAGAGAGAGAGAGAGAGAGAGGCAAGATACAATCAACAAGTAGAACATGGCAAATAGAGAACCAATCTTTGATATTAGAACCATGAATAATTATTTCAATTCTCAAAGTGATAAAACAAGAGAAAAAAATTGAAAAGAAAAGAAGAAAGAACTAAAAGAAAAAGATCTCTTGCAACACTAAAATTTTCATATTCCTTTGCTCTCGAATAGCAACTTGCCACTATATACAGCTCTCAACCGCTAGGACTAGAATTCTCCTCCAATAACTTACCTATTGTGAAGAGGATCAGGACATGAAGGCACTTCTCTATTTATTGTAGCAACAAAACCTTCATCACTATTGTTTGAACTTCTGCTCCAAATTTGAGTCTTCTCTTTACCCTCTCCATTCTCTTTTAAGTATCTAGCTCCAAGAGCTATTTGGTGTAAGGCCAACATACTCACTAAAACCAACAAGAGACACGCGCCTTGATTTTTTGAGACTAGCATTATGGTTTGTCTCTCTCTTCAACTTTTGTGTGTGTGTGAGTGTATGAGAGAGAGGGAGGTTGAAGTTGATGTGGGTGAACGTTGGTTTATATGGGGAGGACAAGAGAATAATCAAATGTATTTGCTTGGATAGGTGATTTGGTCAAATTCCCAAGCCAAAAAAAAAAAAAAAAAAAAAAAAAAAAACAATGTGGGAGAGATGAGACTCATTTAATAGATTTGAGCATTCCCAAAATGACCATATGTAGCAACAGGTAAATTTGCAAAAAAGCTAGAATTTTTAAGCAGAAAGATGAGGGTAGTTTGGAGTTTCAATTAGTGCATGGATGACATAATTCAAACCAACCATTCCTCTTTGGTCTTACAGACTGGTAACCAATCAATAGTCAACTTTGTCTCCCCAAAAACCTCAATTTCAGGATCTTAGGTTTGACTCTATCTTGGAATGTTTCTAATACATAAATCCTAATGTCCCCTTTTTTTTTTGTTATTCCTTGGGCTTGTGCTTCTTGTTTACCTTTCTTAGTTCGTAGAGTTTGATTTGTTTATTTGCTTGTGCTTCAAAACAAGGGCTTTTGCCTTTGGAAATAACAACACATTTGGCTAAAAAGGAATCTTAAATGCATCTCTGCTGGGTTTAGGTTTCTCTTACTTATTTTAGTAGTACTTTTGTTTCGGTTTTGCTTCTTCTGTTGTATTAACTTAGGGCAGCTTTCAAGACAAAAAGGTCCCCTTTATAATCCTTTGTCTCATCTCCTCCCCCATCTCTCTCTTCCCCCCCCCCCAAAAAAAAACTGTGGTTACTCGAGGATTATTTAATTTCCTCCAATCACATAACTTACCAAAACGTTGTTGAATCTCCCCTCTCGGGTCATGGAGTTGGACCCATTGCCACACCATTGGCTCCACACGTTCAAAAAAGCTCTGTACCAATCAGTATTTCCCTTTCTCTTGTTCTTCTTCAATTGATGTTTACCAGAAGTTTAATGCATCTTGTGAGTAATTTTCTTAGGTGGGAGGTACAAGAACAGGCCTTGTACTTGTGGAAAAAGGCCAAAATGCAAATTGAAGAGAAGGGGCCCTAGAAGACCAGAACAATGTAGCTGACTATAGCTTAGAACATACAACCTCCCAACCGAGAACTTTTTTCTTTTCCTTTTTCTGTCAGAAAAGGGTAGAAACGGAGCAGCAGTAGAGTCACTCCTCCCTATAGGCATCACTATGAGAGCTATAACTGTTGTAAAATGTTTGAATGTGTATAAATACGTACGCGTATTTACATGAATATATCAAATTCTTTTAGATTGAATAGTCAAACACTCTATCCCTTAATTAAAACTTTCAATTTTAAATCTTGAAAAAAAAAATTAAGAAAATCAACCCTAATAAGCCCCATAACGTTCGAACCATATGAATAAGATAAAATTCAGACAGTGATTGATAAAAAAATATATACAAATATAATTATAAGTACACATAATATGTATACGTGTGTGTGTGTATATATATATATATATGAACAAATATCCAATATGTATTGATGGGAACCTCAAAACATGATGTCTGCCATGACGATTTATATAAAATTTGAACAAGTTGCAACTTGATAAAACTTTGGGGTCCTCAAGAAATAATCTTGAAGTTTTAATGCTCCAGTGGTACTGAAAATGGCACTGAAGTTCAAGCCTGAGAAGATATGTTTTACAATTAATAGTATATAGAAAAATCATTGGGGGTTTGCATTTAATCCGATGGGTATTATCTACTTCCCAATGGTAGGATCTCCCAAGTAGTAATGGAGCAGTAACACTACGGATTTGTTCACGGGAACATGTACTTTGGAAACATGAAAGGTTGTTGGATCCAACCCATTCCCATACTTCCTTAATTGCACCTCTCTCTCTCTCTCTCTCTCTCTCTCTAACATCAGAGACAATGATGAAACGCAAAAATTGTAAAAAAGAAACACCTTGAAGTTACCACCGATCACGTCGATAGCCATTAAGTTTGGGGCTTCAAGCAAATCCTCCTCCCTTAAAAAGGGATTTCTGCCCCATAAAAGACCAAGGAAAAAAAATAATAAATAATAAGGTAAAGGTCGAAATTGGCTGTAGATTTAGGGGTAATTTTGCGGTGTATCATAGGAACACAATGGCATTTCAAGAAGTAATTTTGCTCCATTTGAAGTGGCCCTCTGTCAACTAGTCACTGATATGGTGTTTTGAGTAGGTTCCCCCAACTATCCAACATAGCACCACCAGGAAGTCACCACCGAAGCCACCGGTATTGCCGATGACTGCAACCCCAAAACAAACCCCACCCCACCGGGGGGTGGGGGGCCTAAAAATACCATGCTCCTACTTGCATTACAATTAGAACCGGCAATAGTATCAAGCCGACTAGAGCCCAACTTGTTTTAATTTTTTAAATTAATCTTCATAATAATATGTAATTTTTAATTTGAGATGGTTATATCTATTTTATATTTTATTTTGAATAATTTACATATTTTTATTTTATGTTATAAAATATGTTAAAAACATATAAAAAAATGAAATTATGTTAAAAAAAAAATTGTTTCGGCCCTAAATAGTCCCAAAACCCTATTAATTTTCGGGGTGAGCTTGTGTCTCAATTCACCGAGCTTTCTTGAGCCGAGCCCATAAAAATTTAATCAGGGCCAAGCCCATGCTTTCCAAAGCCCAACTCGAAAAGCCCAATTACCATCCCTAGTTACGGTTTTGTATCAGCCACTGCACCCTAAACATCATAACTTTTGAGCTTCAAGGTATCAAGTGGGAACAGCTGAGCAAAAATTTCATTGTAATTGCTTTTATTCAAAGAATCATTTTATAATTCAAATTCCAGTGTCTTCAGTTCACAAGAAGTTCACACAGTGAGAGCACCATACAAGTCATAATAACGCTTTCCTTGAAATTGAATACTCAGATCTCGCAGGTACAAGGTGCTTGTCCCTGCATTAACATCAGCAGCCATTTACTTGTGATCTTATGAAGGCAGAATAACCGAAGGTATCATTTCAGTCCAAAAATCGAATGAATACAAGATGACCATATTGATGAACAGTTTTACTCACAATTTGAACAATGACGCATCAAAAAATGAGGCCAAAGCATATAGAAGTTCTCTCTGTGAATCGACAATTTCCTATATAACATCCTACAAATTTATGGTAACATTTGACCAAGAGTTTAAGCATGAACAAGAGTTTAAGCACGTATGACCAGACTAGGCTGAAATAGAAACAGCTGGTGAAGGACTGTCTTTTTGCACAGTTAGACAGTGCCTTTAACAGTTCATTTTTACAGCTGCATGGCCACAATATATACAACTGTCATCTTGTCCCCGTCAGTGATGAATGAGTTTTTCATACCCCACCATACTCGACCAAAATTTGGTCACACAGTGACAGTGAACAAATAGAGCTTAAGAACAATGGCAAGAGCCAACTGGAGAAGAAAGATCCCAGCCACAATCAAAAACCACCTCTCTCCTGCTGATTTTATGTGAGCACGAAGATTAAGTGCAACAAAAGCTGCTGACATGAAACCAGCTACTCCCGCAACTGCCCATCTAACTGGTTCAAGGGGAACAATGGAAAGACACTACAGCCAACCAGATTAAGAATTCAACAACATTAGCATCTTTATAATTCATAATTGTATGTTTCCTAGAAAGCAACAGAATTGGATTGTATATTTCCAAGAAAGCATGCACTCAAACTTTCTAATTGTTTCAAAAAATAAATGGAAATTCGGCACAAGCTTCATGTCCAGAAGACATCATGTCCACATTTTCTAGGACATTAAAGTTTGGCAGATAAAAGGTCTACAATATCTCACTGTAAGGCATTTGTAAGTTTAAGGTGAGATAGAAGTTGTTCAAACTACATAAACACCAAGCTCCTTGGAAAACCCCTCCATACAATTAAAATGTCAGGAGGTAATATAATAAATATAAATGCGTTAACAGGTTTAGGGAATATTAAAGTCATAGGAGTTAGAAATAGAACTTACCAAAGCAGGAATAAACACAAAAAGGGAGTAACCATATAGGCAGAAAAGCTGGACAAGGCCAGATGGTGCTGAGAAGTACTTAAGGATGATATATAAGCCAAGAGGAATGATTGTGACATAGCCGTAAAATAAACCAGCAGACCAGGTAACAAGATTTATGTCATAGTCCCATTTCTTTTTCTGTATTTTGTGTGCAACATAAGTAACAAAAGTGCCAATAGAAGCCGCAACAAATATCAACGTTGTACATATCCAGAATGGGCCATACCTGGTCAATAGTTCAAAAATATAAAAAAGAAAATGAAATGATAAGGGAGAATCAATCTCTGATTGAAGCAACAGATGGGCGCACACTTCAGATATATTCAAGCAGTATGATGTTCTGGATAAACAAAGCAAAGATGTTACAAAATATTTAATTAAGACCAAAACTGGACATTATAGTACACAAGAAATAATGATATTAGCTTAACTTGATTTACTGGAATGAGAAGAATTTCAATTTAAAATTATATACACCCAACCTTCGAATTAATGTATTTATCTTCCCACCTTTTCCTATCAGATGAATTCTACCTCTCCCAAGCACAATCCCCTTTCTCCAACGGTGCCCCACTATTTCACCGTACAGTTTGTCAAAAATGGTCAAGACAAACATTAATTTAAATATCATTAAGGGCCAGTATTCCATCTTAATCCCGCTCCCATAAACAATTTTGCACATAATAGCTGCCTCAAGACCAAACTCCACAACACCATCATCCAGACTTCTGTTATTTTGCGGTTTGCCCATCAGGAACTTTTGTTCCACATCCCAATATCTAATAATTTTTTAATTTTAAATTTTAAATTTTTAATTAATTAATTAATTTATTTATTTATTTAACCTCTGCATACATTTCCACTCTGCCAACTAAATAGATACCAAGCGTTTTCCTTAAGAGAACTACCTATAATAGTTTGTGGTGAATAACTTGCAAAGGTCTTTACACCAAAATACAAATAACAAGAAGCATAGAAGCCACAGTTTATTGTTTCACTTTCAGTATTGCCTGAATTAAAGATGGCTTGCATAATCGTGACTTATATTGATTTTCATTATCAAATAGAGAAACAAAGGATTCTTTGCAAGATACGAATGATAAGCAGGGTTTCTGGTCTTTGATTCAACACGTGCAAATTTTATACAACTATCGTAGAAAGCATAAAACAATTTGTGTGAAGGAGAAAAATAAGAAAGAAATCAGGAAAACAGATGCCCAAACACCAAACTAGACACAATTTTGCATCTCATTGTTTGTGTTTAAACCAAAACATGCATATCCCCAGAGAAAGAAAATTGTCCATCAAGAGGGTCAGCCATTGCAGCAGAAATGATATTGTGTACATGATGCTGGACAACTGCATGATAAAGCAAGAGTACAAATATTGAGGAGAAATTGATAATTCTTCTAGGGATTGTGGCAAGAAGCATATCACAAGGCTACAAACAAATTGAGAATTTGCTCAGCGGTACTTAAGGTCTCACTTTCAACTCCTAGAAGCACCCTCAACCACCTTGAACCCCAACTGTTTAGTGAGATGCTTAAACCACAAGGTGACCAATGTAATTTTCATGTCAACTAGAAAATTGTTTCATCACTTTTGATCAAAACCCGAATTTTGTCACACAGTGCAACACTTACACAAGTCATGCAATGGCATTATTTTCACAACTTCTTAGAGCCCAAAGTCGTTCGAATTTTCAATGCTTAACACTTATCGACCTAATTTTAAAAGAAGATAATTACTACAAACTATTGGCAAAATCCGAAAGCATTAAACAATAACAACGATAAGGCAGTATAAGATTAAAAATCAAAATAGAAAACCCAGACATATAATTAAATATAGACATGTGCACAAAATGAAATCAAAACTTACAAGTCTGGGTTGATAGCAGTCTTCTCAGAAAAGGTTCCCCTAAATGGAAAGAGTGAATCTCTAATCCTTTCTAGAACATCTGAAGTGTCAACATCAAAGTAAGGCTTGTATGCAGCGAGTGTGAATGTCTGAAACCAACCACTCTGCTGAGGTTCCTCGGAACCATTAATAGGTTTTGAAAACGTATCTGCATAGACAAAAATCAGATATCACCAACCCACGCCAACAATAACGGCAATCAGTTGACCAGAAAAACTACATGAACCCTGCTAATAAAGATGTGAAAGGAGGGCAGGAACAATAAAATACAAAAACAACTCATAAGACAGTCAGCCCATTTTGTGAAAAAGATAAAGACAGATGCATAACCAAGAGTAACAATAGGAGGACAGTTGATTTCCCTAAACTAAGCAACTGATACAGGGCTGTCACTGGAAATTCGTCCAAGAAAGTAGAATTTATTTATTTTTTTTACTCTCAACATTCATCATTTCCAAAACACATCCATTAACTTTCCAACATCAAATCTCACAAAAAGGCTAGTGTTTAGGAAGCTTTCTCCATCATTCAGCATAATGTTCCACCAGGTTGCTCCTTATTTAGGCTTTTCTTTTGGGGGGGGGGGGAAAAGGTTGTTTTTGCCAAGGCCCACAATCTAGACATTGTGATAAGTTATAGCCTTACATCTCTCAATACAGTGAAGGATATGTATCTATCACTTAAATATTACTTCAAGAACATGTCCTTTTCCAAGGAACTATTCTTTCAGACTAATCATCAAAGAAACAATCATTCTGATGCAATAAATGTTCTGCATATATATAACACATTAAGTTTAGTCCTTGAATACAAATTGCAAATCTTGCATAATGATTGTCAAACTACAGATAATTTTACAATAGGCTATCCAGAACATGGTTTGAGTTGAGTATTAGCATACAGGTTAGAACTTACCAAACATCACAGTCAAATTAAAATCAGGTACAACTTTCCTTATTATTTGAGCTAAAAGCACAAGTGACCTTTATAATAGGTAAAGCTTAACTGATTTGCCACATAGATTCAAGGGCACGTGTTTCATAGGATAACCATCAAAATATTGCCTTCTTGTCATCTCCAGATGTAATATAGAATATCATAAAATCTTTGGACGGATATCATACCTTCATAGTCATTGTTTCGCCTCATTCACTAAGCCAATCAATCAGCCAACACTACCTCGTGCTCAAACTGCACTTATTAAAAATGCATCTTGAAGAGCAGAGTATAAAGCAAAATCAAATTTACGTGAAGATAATCTAAATCAACCATCAGGATTACAAATGAGTCTTCATAATTCCTAAATTGTCAGCACCCTAATTGATTCCCACCACGCATGATTCTAATTATGAAACCCATTCAAGTTCAAACACTTTATAAACAGCCACCTTATTTAAGGGCCCAATAACTCTCACAAGGAATGTGATACATGCCTAGCAAAAAATGGAGATGGGGAAGATAACCTCTTCCTAAGCATTCTATTTAAGTCATACAAGTCAAGGTTCTAACATCCGATTAGATTCCTAAGACATTGTCAAACAACCGTGCTGTATCATTAATTTCCAATAGAGCAATCTCTAAAATTTCCTTAACAAAAACGTTTTCAAAGCCATCTTATTCTTGTCCAGCCATTCATTCACCACAACATCATCATCAGTATACCACTCAATACTTCATATTCAAAATGCTTAATATGCAATTGTCTAAACTTCACATATAACTGGGCATATCGAATTTTTATTTGTCGCTTTCTCTTTCACCTTTACATTCCCAAAAAACTCAAATCCAAAACCAATTCAGACTCCTAGAAATTGAATTTTCAAAAAAAAGAAAAAAAAAAAGCTTCCAAAGCTGTTTGAGCATGTTCTTGGGTTCTTCTTTCTCACTTTCATCACTCTAGATTGCTGCTTTTAGTTGGCCCAGTCTCTCTCTCTCTCTCTCTCTCTCTCTCTCTCTCTCTCTCTCTCTCTGGACTAGATTGAATCAAATCACAGTGGAGTAGATATGCAAATATGACATACCATCAGCATCACGAGGAGGCTGGGAACCACCAGAGATCTTTCCCTGAGCTTGATGCGGAGGAAATGACTGCAGATTTGAATCTGAAAGATCAACCGCATCAAAAAAAAAAAAAAACTATTAAATCCCATCAATTAAAAAAATAACAAAATTTGATACGATTTCATCCATGTTTTTTGGAGCATTACCGGAAAATTTGACGGAAGTATGACCTGGATCTGGAACTGCCTGAAAATTAAGATCGAAATTTACAAAATCAAATCAAATGATAAGATTATGAATTTTTAGGGCAAAAAAATTATACTAACAGGAACAGATCCAGAGATCTTTTGGCTGTCGAGGCTTGTGTAATTCCCTCCAGACATCATCTTCTCTCTTCCTCCTCCCTTATTCAGATATCTCTCTCTCTCTCTCTCTCTCTCTCTTTAACAGTCTCCCTCAGATCTTTCTGCGTCTCTCTCTTCTCTAGCATTAGCACCGGCAGAAACATCAATTTTTGTTATTTTCCTTTTCAATTTTCTTTTGGGCCTGGAGGATCAAACCCAGACATTAGGCCCGGGAGAGTTGGCCCACAAGTGGGCTTGGTTTTTTAATTTTCCAACGTGTGTTTTAGCTTTTTTTTTTTTTAAATAAATTATTGAATCTTATTAAATCAAATTTGAATCGAATTTAATACTTAAGAAATAAACTTCTCTCGACAACTATTTTTGTCATGTATAATACTTGAACTTAAGATCTTACCTAAGAGATAACGATATCCAACCACTGAATCAATTAGTTTTAATTGTTTTAATTAGTATTTAAAGGTTATAAAATGTTAAAAAGAAAATTTCAATAAAATAAAATAAATAAATTTAGTAGATGTATAAATAATAAAATTATAAATGTACGAGAAGGGTGGTGCTTAGGTGGAAATATAGTGCTTAATATAGAATTTTTTTATTATTATAGATTTAATCAAACCAATTAAACATAATTCGATTATAATAAAATTGATCCATTAAATAAAATAAGAGAATAATTTTAAAAAAAAAATAGCATCAACCCTATGTGAAAAGTGATGGTTTAAATTTAAATTTTTGTGGAGGTGAAATTGTCAAAAAAAAAGTGACAATTTTAAATTAATTAAAAACAAAAGATAAAATCAATTTCCTTTATATGGGTTATTTCATTCTAAATGAGATAGTTTAGTAGTCACGATTTTACTTTTCTATTTTTGTAATTTAGAATTCAAATCTCCTGTAAACAAAAAAATATATATTTAAGTTATTTCGTTTTCGTTTTGGTTCAATAGATATTGTAAAAATTCACTTTTAGATTAGATTTTACAATATTAATCGAATAACTCAAATATTGATGGTCAAATACAAAAAAGAAAAAAAAAATCGAAGAAGAGGTTAAAGTTTAAAGACATGAGAAAATGTGGACAAAATGATTTTTAAATAAAAAATTTAACAAAAAATTGTACCGAACCTCAAATACATATGGTGTCTCAAGCAGAAGTTAGAGTACTTTATAGATCGAATGCTTCATTCATTATAGTAAAAAATAAATATAATTAAATAAAATTCGATTAGAGAAAAATCACTCCCTTAAATATAAAATTTGAAAATAAAAAAAATAATATATCAATCAATTTTGACATTTTTAATTAAAAATAATATATCAACCAAGTAATATCAAGCAAATATGGAAGAATTGATAGTTTCAATTAAAATTCTGTGAAGGTGAAATTGTCCAATAAAAAATGTGACAATTTAAAATTAATTCAAAATCAAAGGTTAAAATCGATGTATTCTTTTTAGATGGATTATGAAATTTTTCATACAAAAACCTTTGAATGAGCAGTGCATGGTTAAGTGATAAATGCATTGCTAAGGGATTGTTCGGAGAAAATTATTAAAATAATTCTAATTTTTTTATAAATAAAAATTAATTATTATTTATAATTTTTTTTAACTACAAAATTAATTAAAAATAATATAAGTAAAATAAAAAATAGAAAACAAGTAAAGATTATTTTTTATCCACTTTTGCATTTTTATTTTTATTTTTATCTCTTTTAGGAAGGCAGTTCGCTTAAAACAGAGGGCTTTGTGGTCTTAAAGCCTCACCTCTGAGGAAGAGAAGCCCCTTTGTACCATCAGGGAAAAAAGACTGATAAGGTCAGCATTGCATTCGCCATGCCTCTACAAAGCTCTATATTTTAGAAAGCAATAATATCCATTTCAAAGGCAATATGAGGAGACATGGCATGGATTTCAAAAGAATGTTATCATTACAAACAACAGCAGATTGTCTTGCATTTCATTATTTCTCCAACAAAACTTGTTCCAGGGACATTGTTACCAAGATTTGAAAACCTCCATTCTTTGGCAGCTGCAAGTAGAATTCCTACAGAGCAATTATTCTAATCTACAACTGGTGGGCCGGCAAAGTGTGAATCGCCGTTTTCAAGCACTCTTCAACTTACCCCGAGAGAGGAATAGGTATCTTCTGATTGCGAGTATCATGATCCAGGTGGCTTTGGAGATTTTCTCCTTGATCATTAAAAGCAATGCCGAGCTCAATACTGTCTTCAGGATTTGAGCATGCAAACCCTTAAAATAACCTAGAATTCCTTCCTTTCTCCAAATGGCAAAAAGCACACCCGCCATTGTTTTCTTGCGTTTACCTTGAGTTCCTTTTGCAGCATCATCATTTTCATCTGCAGCTTGAATCATTACCTTACACCTGATTAATGGATATGTTAACACCGTTGCAATGCTCTTGGAAAGTGCACCCAACATGAAGGCAGAGAAGGCTGACAGAGCTTCAGGGGAGGATCCTGTGCTCTGCTTTACCGTCAAGAGTCTTTGTTTCAGCTGATCAAATACTGTATACTGCAAGGATAAACCATACTCTTAGATCGGACCTTCACACGATCCACAATCATATTACCACTGTTCAGGTTGCAATTTAGCATAGTTGAAATTAATAAATTTAGGGTTTGATGTATTATACACCTGTGCATGAAAGCCAAACAAGTACCTGAATAGCAGGATTTGAGGTCAAAATAAGAGAGATGCCAAGGCCATCAAATGCTTCACTCCATCTGCCCTCTGTAAGGGTTTCTAAGAGACCTTTGGATTTTCCAAATGCACTTGTCTGCATCCTTGATGAAGCTGTGTCCAAAGGCTGCACAATGATATCAGATAAATTTAATAAAGAAAAGGAAAAAGAAAACTGAAGCTGAATAGGTCCACTAAATAGAAGACAGTGTTCTGTGTACTTATATTATCTAACATCCACTTTTTAATAATTGAAACAAGCATTAAAGTACGTTTGTGCCATTATCAAACTCTTTGCTTTCTAAGATCGGTAGTGCATGATTTGTGCAAGTTGTGTCTTGTATTCCAATGGCAAGTTATAAACCTAAGCAAAATACAGCAAACACCAAGAAAATGGATTACCTGCGTCACAAGGGCTGTGCAAGCACCAGCAGCAGCTGCAAGAAGCAAATTTGCTTTTGTGCCAATGGATTTGGAACCACTCTTCTTTAGGTATAATCTTTTGAAGGAGCTATATCCATAGAAGTACACAAACTGTGAGATAACAGATTGTAAGTTCTTTGTCCCCAAGCCTTGGTACAGTGAAAGATACTGACGGGTGGAAATTGCTTCCCAGAAAACATCCGACAGATTCCTATACAACACAAAGCACAAAAAACCTTAGATAAATAAACACCAATAACTTAAAAAAAAAAAAAAAAAAAAAAAAAAAAAAAAAAAAAATAAATCATACACACGCACACACTAATGCATTTGCAATCACAAGGCAGCATTTCAGTCTTTTCTATTACACGTGTACTGGCACATGGCATATGTTTGCAGAATGACAACAATAATCTCAGAAGACATCAATTGATAAATCTTGGTCCTAAAGGTGTGGTGGGAAATGCATATCAGAAATTGAAAACAAAAACAGGGTTGTTCAAATTAATTGCACAACAAGCACAAGCTAGCCAATTAAACAGCCGCTGTGGATAAGCAAACAGCAACTACAACAACATATAAAGCAGGTAGATGGTCAAGTCTGAATTCAATGTGACATATAACGTTACCTTTTAATAAACATCAACTTGTTTATATCCCACTAACAAGTAATAGCATTCAAAAGGTCCCAACCAAACCGATGAAGATATGACACTTTCAAGAGTTGGCATGGATCCAAAAGTGAAGCATAATTACTGTTACCAATGCAGCTATGTGGTGCACTAACAACATAAACCCTGCTATCTTAAACCATTACTGGCTATGATGGAAATTCTTCCCAATTTCATCAAGAGATATCACTTTGCCTTTCACAACTGCAATTACAGATTCTATAACATATGCATTGTTATAGTCAATTTTTGTCACATCCATTACCATGAGTTCAGCAGCATCCGTGTATCAATTTAAATCCATGTGAGCACGCAAGTTTACAGGAAAGCAATTCAGAATCTTTGTGAGCTAAAATGATGCTTCATCCCAAGATCTTCACAGAAAGAAAAACAGCTACCGTCTCCACTATAATGCAAAACACCATCTATGTTGACAGAAAAATTAATTTAGGCTACATATATGTGCCAAAAAATATTTGTTTTACCAAGTCACAGACACACAAAGACATCAACCTCCAAAGCTTCGATATACGTCTACCATATATTTGATTTTGGCAGCAACATTGCATTTTTGCTTTATTTCGGAAAATGGCCTCCAATAGATCGAAGACAGCAATATCATCAATCTCAAGTGGAATCAAATGGCATTCATCAACCTCAAATAGAGCTACAGCTACCTCTAACTGTCTCTGCAGTCCAGCAACTTTACGTTGTCTTATGGATATGAGTCATTCAGGTCCAGAAGGGTTCAGAGTAGTTTCAATAAAGCAGCGGGATAGCAGCTATATCCCTCACCATTAAGTCCACCAGTATTGAGAGAAGCGGTTGCTTATCCCTATCAGATTAATTCATCTTCATGTGATTGCACATGTCAACCTAGGCAACTTCATTCCATGCTCAATTAGCAAGTTTAGCAGCTAATGCACTGCACCAAGAAAACAACAAATGGCCTAATTATCATCCTATAGATTGCTCACTCAACTCACTTTCTATCCCTACTCATCTAGCACATCATTTTGGAAAGAAATCTTCACTTCTCACATCCTAATCTTTTAGCATAAGCCCTAAATTTTATTATATATCCTCAACCTTACTCATACTATTGTGACAACTTATCCTCAAACTAACTTTTAGTTGCATTTAGAATTATAAAATCCAATATTTTCCAAATGTAGTATAAACATTTCTGTTATAGTTACAAATGCATGCCATCCACAGCTAAGTTACATTAACGATCTCCATCTCAAAGGGTTCACAAGCTTTTTCATAAACGAGGAAAAGTTTCATAAACACCAAAAACTGAAGGGTAGAGGTTGACCTTGTACAGTTCTATCCTCCCACTGTCTGCACACACATTTTCAGATGAATTGCACCACTGCTCCTCTCAAGGATCCAACTGCATACCCTACAATATCAACAAGAACTATATGAAGGCCTTTTTCCTCCCAAAGTGTTTCAAATTCCATTACAAATAGCTTCCAAGGTCAAATTCCTCCATAAAATGCCGCACCCACGTCTTTTATCTTAGTTTTGTACAATTACACTCTTCTAAAGAGCACTAATTTCACACACTAGCTTTGGACATATTTCCTGACACTAACTTTTCATGAGTAGAAAAAAGCTTCTCCATATTTTGGTCATGTTATCAGTCTTAAACAGTCTATCTTAAAATTTATCCCCATAAGCATTACTATCAGAAATTCAGGATCAATCATACCCACAATCATTTCTACTTCCATTAAAACACATTATACCAATATGCAATACTTTTGGAGCTATAACTGGATCCTACTAGGCATAACTACTTCTGACCTTCTATCTTCTTAGTTCCCTTGTCTAGATATTTTTAACGTATCAAAGCAAGAATCCCCTTTGTCAAACTCTTTAACCGTGGGCATATGATCAAGTTCAAAATCTTTACCTTCAATTTCTCAGCCTGCTTTAAAATTGAGGAATGATACATGATATCAGAAGCCCAAAGCTACCATCATCCTAGTTTAGCAACCTCAAGCCTCAAAATATGGCTAGGCCAAGTAATCAATTAGGAGGTACAATTTACAAAAAATAAAAATATGATTAAAATCTTCTTAATCGTTATGACCTAATCTTCTTAGTTCTTATGAACTCTTCACTCGGTGACCCTAGGTATAAACATTTAAAAAAAAAAAAAAAAGAACTGTTATGGGCCATACAGACAAGTGGTAGCCTCTCAGCCCATCCAAGTACAAGTTCTTCAACACCCACCTCTTTCTGATAAGGATGGGAATCTCAGCAACTGCCCACAGGGTGTACACCAGTAAACCCATTAGGCTATGGGGTAGGTCAACAAGGATGGTTACCATGGGCCATAAAGCAAAGTAATATTCCCTCAGCCCCGTCTACGTTAGAGTTCTTACACCCCCATTTTGATAACAATGGAAACTTAGCAACTACACTTATGTGAACACCAATAAAGCCATTAAGATGCACAATAGGCCACAAACTACATGCACATGGCAAGGGCTCCCTAATCAACAGGAGAAAAGCCTCCCTGGTTCCAACCATCAAGGAACAAGAATTGACCAGGTCCCCGCAATTAGGAGATGTGTCTCACAACTACCGGAACAACTAAAAGTTTGCTTCTTTCACCCCTTTTAACCTAGCACTAAAATAATAATAAAAGAAAAGAATAAAGGATAATGAATTTATTAAAAAAAAAAAAAAAAAAACCCCTTAAGCCAGTAGCCTTTAAGTATGCACCCAAATGGTGTTCAGTTAATTTTATCCCTTCAAACCGGGCTATTTCACCTTTATCGAGCACCAACATAGTCCTGCTCTTTCCAATATCAGCTACAGATTTGAACTGCCTACTTAATCCTTTGCAGTATGTAAGCCAGATTTCAAAACTATCAAGGTCTCTCTTCAAACGCACCCAAATCAATTACTGCCTTAGTAAATGAGAAAATTGATCCTCCCACCCATCGTCATATAAAATTCGAAAAATATCGGAATTCAAGATCGAAGCTTCATGATCAACCCTAAAATAAACACATACAGAGATTATAAAATATAGTCAAAGAAATGAGATTATTCTACAATCCGAGAAAAAATTCCACAAACCATACTGACTCCAGAAATTTCGATTAAAACACGAAAATTTTCAGACAAAATTTTAACAAAAAAAAGAACATTAAACGCATGGGCCGTGATCGGTGATCATAAACCTTCTCACATGACGAAGACAAAATTTGATAATAGAGAGAGAGAGAGAGACCTGTAACGTTGTTGACCATGAGCACGAATCTCAGCTTGATACTTAGTTTTGCACGTATCGAGAGGATACAAAATAGTAGTGCTTAATAGAGCTCCAACTGCCCCTGAAGTTGCCTCCGATATCGATTCCAGATCAAGCGACATCCCTGTGATCTAGAGAGAGAGAGAGAGAGAGAGAGAGAAGAGATGGGGGAGATGGCAGTGTCTCGGGAGTTTAAAACGCGAACGGTTAAGTTGATGAGCCGGACCGCGTCGAGCGTCGCCGATCCGTGCTAAATTGACTGACCCGTCTCTTGGCTTTTGGACGTGGGTGGACCCCACGCCGAATCGGAGACGAAGTTGTTATGCTTGATGTGTGCTCGTGTCCAAATTGATATTGGAGTGTTTCTTTTTCAAAATTTTACTTAAAAAATAATATAAATTAAATTAATTTCAAAATTTTACTTGAAAAATAATATAAATTAATTTAATATCAGATCTAAATTTTTAAATGGCCTAACATGGAACACATTGCCTTTACATGAAAAATAAGTTCGTAAAAAATATATATAATATATAAATAATACATAACTATAATTTAATCTAAATATTAAATCTGTAAATTTTGTAGCGATTTTCATTTTGAGATTAAACTATAACGGAGAATTATGGGCAACAAAGGAAAAGAAATTCTCTAAGTCCTATACTTTGACATTTTAAGGCTAAACATGATGGTAGATTCTATTCAAATGGCAAATAAAATTTATTAGGTATTTTTTTATCTTCAAGTGTTTTTTCTTTATTTTACTATATTTTTTAAGATTTTTTAATTAAAAATAAAAATCTTAAAACATTCAAACTCAACGAGAGAGAGCTTTCCACCAACTTTTGACAGATTTTTAGCAAATTTCACTGGGTTATGCTCAATATTAGATTTTGTTTTACTATGTCTCTTTAAATATACGATATATTTAAAATAACTAATCTAAAAGAATTACTGTAAATAAATTAATATCTAAAAGAGTAATCAAACAAGATAAAAAAGATCTTCAGCTCTTCTAAAGACACTCGAATGATAAAAAATTATTGTTTAAGTGTTTTTTCTAAGATCAAAATTTAGTATTTAAATTTTTTTGGGTGCCTATATTTTTATAATTTTTGTAATTTTTATGTAACTGAAAAAAGAAAATCTTCATCGTGCAAAAACCTAATCATTAATTATTAATTAACAATTTATTTGTCTATTATTTTCTCTTTAATGCCAATAGGAAATTAAATTAAAAAAAATGCTTCATAGATGCTAGTTTCCTCCCTTTTTTTCTTTTAGTAGGTAGGAGAAAATTCCAAGGGAAAATAGGCCCACTATACTGAAAAAGTCCAAACACCCCCATTAAGACTTATTTTATTTTCGCAGTCAGTCTGCCCAAGTCGGAATAGGATGAATTTCCTCAACAACCCCTCACTTTCAATTGACATCGGGAGAGATAGCAACATCTACCATTGCAATACCTTTCAGTCATGCATCTTGATCTCATAGTAACCTCTTTTTTCTTTTTAAAAAAAAGATTTAAACTCGAAATTATAGAATTATGGGATAAGAATTATGATCATTAAATTATCCCCTTAGAAATATCTAATAGTACCCTAATAAATACTGTTAAATCTCTATAAATTAATATTTTCATAGCATAAAAAGTTTATTAATTTTAATCACAAGAAATATATTAATAAATTATTATAAGCCATTCTTTTTTTCTAAAAATATTGAATTTAATGCATGTAATACGTATTTTGTAAATATATGTAAAACTTTTAAATGACAAATTATCATTATTTTATATATTTCTACTTACTCAAAACAAATTTAAGGATATAATTGGTCCCTTTTTTATTTTAATCAATTCAAAACTAATTATTTGATTAATTCGATTCGATTATTGTAAGGTTCATTTTAAAAATTGATTATCTCAATATTTATTTTTTTCATTTTCAATAATCAAAATTGAGTTGATTAAGAAAGTTAATATCCCATCGTGACATCGATGAAGGCAATTAACCTTATTAAACAACAATCATGATTCCATCCATTTTTTAAACAAACTAAATTACATTCAATGTATATTACTACTTCATGAAACATTAAATCGATCAAAAACAACCATAAAGAGAACACACACAACTATGCAGTAACAAGATTAAGTGCAAGGAGACATCAATTTTAAGAGAAAATAAGTAACATTGAATTGGAGTCAATGTAAGGAGGTTGTTTATGTATCAAGTGGTACCTATATCTTTTGCTTAAATGCATCACCTTGTAAACATAGTAAATTATTAATTTTACTATTTTTGTCCGAAGTCAGGATTGACCAAAAATATTATTTATTTAAAATTATAATTTATTGCACTAATTTATTATTATTTTTTGTTACACAAGGATTTAAATCCGATTCACAAGATTGAGGAAAAAGGTTGCGACCACTAAACTGTCTCATTAGGGATTGAATTAATTTATCAAGATTATACGGATCCCAGATAAGAAAATCTCATGATGGAGATGGGTTATGGTTCCACAGATATCAACTCATTCTTGAGTTGAACAATAACCGTCGATGGGTGGATTCACCTACAAAAACCACCGGAGGGTGCTCCGGCGGGGAGGTTCCGATGCTCAAGTCAGTAAAGAACGGTTTTTGATTGAAAGGAACAAACTGAGAGTTGAGGGAATGTGGTTCCATGTGATCAGTGTGCCCCCTGTGTTAGGCTTAGAGAGCGTATTGATGTCAAGGGTTTTGAGATCTCTTATACCTGTGAGAGTCGTGCGCCACTGAGAGACTTCTACCCTACCTTTCTTATAGAGCTAATCAGAGGATCTCGGGGGTCAATATTCCAAATTGATCATGATTCTCATTTATCGGGAAAATTTCTATTTTCGGAATGGGTGCTTTCCTTATCCGGAAGATCCAAAATTTGCCGTTATGAAATAGAAGGTTGAAGTTGAGGAAATTTTGATATTTCTTTAGAATAGCTTGGAATATCGCATACCAATCGGTCGCTCGACCGATAAGGGACCTTCGAAACTTATCCGGTTGGAAAGCTAACATTTGTTTAATTGATCGAGATGACTGTCTCCGCTTGATGAGTCATGATCGGTTATCGGGGCGGCTGAGACCCTATCGTTCGGTAGACTTGGGCGACTAAGGCCCTTCGGTAGATCGATCGGGGAGGTTATGGCCCCTCGGTTGATTGTTGTTATAGATGTTAGATACTGATCGACAGACTCCTTTAGTGGACCTTTAAAGAGTTGATTCTCTTGGTTTAGACTTTTGGGTCACGTCCCATCATTTGCCCCCAAATTATGGCTTTCTTGGAAAAGAAATGTCTTAAGTTAAGGTATGTGAAGCGTGTTTCGTACGTCATGAATGCATGAGAATACTTGGTCCATTCTGATTTGCCTTTCTTGTACGTTAAAAATACAAGCTTGTCTTATCATACACGACTTTCTTTATGGGAAATTTGAGACAATTTATTCAGACATTTATGACTCGTGTTTATGCTGATCTGTTTCGTCTTCCTTGAATTAATGGAGGCCTCTTCTTTTTACTGTTATAAATAGCCATGATGTGCGTTCACTTCCTTTTACAGAGGATTGATGTTCCTCCTTCTTGGTTGTTTGGTGGAGAATGATTTTTTCTAAGAGTCGGTTTTCGGGGTACTGCAATGTGTAACGCTTCTTGGCCGAGGTGACTTCTGTTGGAATGAGATCTCATTAAAGAAGAGAACTACCGGAATGGGATCTCATTATGTTGGTCTTTTGCTTTGGTCAGCATAATCTGATCCCTTGCCACTGAGGGGGTATATCTTGTATCGCCTTGCATGATCTTCTCCAGTCGGTCCTCACCCTCTGGACGCGGTAGGGGTGTTTCTCACACCGTCTTTGGATGGGTAAGTCAAACTTGAGCTGTGTTGGGGATGGCAAAACCTGGACTCGTCTTCTCTTATCCCTAACGTTACATTTTTGCATTGTTCGTAGGGATCATGTTCTCCCTTGATTTTTGGATCATTTTCTTGGTCCATAACAATTGCTGAGAACTGCTTGTGGAAGGTCATTACTAGGTATTTCTCGTAGTGTAACTAGCCCATCTTAGCGGCTTATGTATGTTTCCTTGTAACCGAATGTATTATTTCGCACATGTGTAAATGAAAAAGTATGCTTTACTTACTTGAGTTCCGCCTCTTTTCTTTTTTTTTCCTCGTCCAGTTGCATGTCTTTCTTCAATCTTTGTCAAAGTGGATGGGTAGGTGTTGGACGACTGAGACCCTCTGAATGATAGAGAAAATTTTAAATTATGGGCCGCGTCCATCCGTTCGGGGTGTTATATCCCCTATTGACAACGAGTACGATCGTTAGAGGTTGGGCGACTGAGGCCCTCCGAGTGGTGGAGAAAATTTTAAATTATGGGTCGCGTCCACCCGTTCGGGGAGTTATATCCCCTATTGACGACGAGTACGATCGGTAGAGACTGGACGATTGAGATCCTCCGAGTGGTAGAGAAAATTTTAAATTGTGAGTCGCGTCCACCCGTTCGGGGAGTTACATCCTTTATTGACGACGCGTACGATCGGTAGAGGTTGGACAACTGAGACCCTCCGAGTGGTAGAGAAAATTGTAGGCCGCATCCACCTGTTCGGGGAGTTACATCCCCTATTGACGACACGTACGATCGGTAGAGGCTGGGCGACCGAGGCCCTCCGATCAGAGATCTTGAGTCGTGCTTAAGAAAGACCTCCCGGCTATCGGATAGCGCTGAGATTCATTGATAGTATATGGGCAAATTTTCTGAGTTCTAAGTCCTCGTTATTGCCGAAACGTCTAGGTTGTCGAGTCGGTACATTCCTGGTCAGACTACTGAACGTACCCGATACGGGCTTTCCCAATTAGGGGCGAGCTTACCCCTAGGCTGCTATTGGCCGGTAGCTTTCACTTTCCGTAGCACCAACTCTCCGGGTTTAAACGCTCGGCTTCTAACCCTTCGGTTATGATATTGGGTTATTTGCTACTGATAGGCCGCCATCCGTGTTGATGCAGATTCCCGTAATTATGAAAGTAAGTCAAACCTTTCTTATAGGGTGTGTTCGTTTTGCCCAGTATCATAATGAGCTACTCGGAGCGAGTGAATGTCTATTTTCACAGGTATGACTGCCTCACTTCCGTAAGTCAGACTGAATGGTGTTTCTTCTGTTGCCCTTCGAGGGGTAGTTCGATACGACCAAATGATGTCGTAAAGTTCTTTAACCCATTGTCCCTTTGCGTCATCCAGCGTTGTTTTAATCCTTATATGATTGTTCGGTTGGTTACTTCGGCTAGACCGTTGGTTTGTAGATGAGCGACCGATGAGAATCTATGTTGGATCTCCAGTTTCTCGCAAAACTCTCGAAAATGCTAATTGTCGAATTGTTTCCCATTATCCGTGATAAAGACGCGTGGTATACCAAACCGAATGATAATATGAGTCCATACAAAGGACTGGACTTTAGTGGCAGTGATTTGAGCTAAAGGCTCAGCTTCCACCCATTTTGTAAAGTAGTCGATCGTCATAATCAAGAATTTTCGCTGTCCTGTGGCTGGAGAGAACAGTCTGAGGATGTTCATCCCCCACTGAGTGAACGGCCAAGGATTGGATATCGGGTTAAGCTCGGTGGTGGGTAACCGAGGAACCAATGAGAAGCGCTGACATCTGTCGCACCTTTTGACGTAGCTGTCAGAATCAACCTTTATGGTTGGCCAGTAGTATCCTTGTCGAATGGCCTTATAGACTAGGTTTCGGGCTCCCAGATGATTGCCGCAAATTCCTTCGTGAATTTCTCGAAGGATGTAATTTCTCGGGAGTCAGGCACCGCAGATACGGGTGAGTGAATGACTTGCGGTAGAGAACCCCGTTGATTATGGCGTAGTGCGCAGCTTTTCGTTTCAGCTTTATTGCTTCCCCTGGGGATTCTAGCAGGCGGCCATGCCACAGATAGTCTTCTATAGGGTCCTTCCAACTAGGCGGCTGATCGACTGAGAGGATCTCTTTAGACTCGTTAATACTGGGATACAAAAAGCTTTCAATATACACTGTTCGACTGGAAGCGACTGAATCGCAGTTAGCCAGCTTCGATAGGGTATCTGTTCGCGTATTCTCCGAACGAGGGATCTGTTGAATGTCTACTTTACCTAACCGATCCATCGTCTCACGCAACTTACTTAATATTTCGCCGTGATCGGGTCTCTGGTCTCGTAAACCCCCTCGATTTGCTTCACGATCAACTGGCTATCCGTAAACACCATGACATTTCGTGCTCCCATACTGGTGACGATCCGGAGGCCCGTTAACAGAGTTTCATACTTGGCTTGGTTGTTGGTGGCTTGAAAATCAAAACGGAGGGTGTCCTCTGTCTTAAAATCGTTTGGTTATACCAATATGAGTCCGACGCCGCTTCCTGAAGAGTTTGACGATCAGTCCATGTGGATAGTCCATTCAGGGCCCATCCATTCTTCTTAATGGCTAGGAAGTTACTCTTCAAACACTGTGGGTAGAGTGTATTTAAGGATAAAATCTGTCGGTGCTTGGCCATTTATAGCGGGTCGTGGTCGGTATTGGATATCAAATTCACCTAACTCTATACTCCACTTGATGAGTCGTCCTGACGTATCCCTCTTCTGGAGGATTTGCTTCAGTAGCTAATCGATGAGTATCACAATGGTATGAGGCTGAAAATATGGTCAAAGACGCCTTGTTGAGACAACCAAAGCATAGGTTATCTTCTCGATCGGCCGATA
The DNA here is from genome assembly GCA_037126225.1 of Dillenia turbinata. Taxonomy (NCBI): domain Eukaryota; kingdom Viridiplantae; phylum Streptophyta; class Magnoliopsida; order Dilleniales; family Dilleniaceae; genus Dillenia; species Dillenia turbinata. The sequence continues at coordinate 21,277,966 of JBAMMX010000025.1, forward strand.
ATTAATTTCAGAGTCTTTCAGTATCCTGCTGATGTAATATACTGGCTTTTGGATGACGAACTCCTGTCTCACCATTACGGAACAGAGTGCTCGTTCGGAAATTACCAAATACAGGTAAAGTTCCTCCCCAAGAATGGGTTGTGAGAGCAACGGTGGTTGCATCAGATATTCTTTCAGTCGTTCGAAGGCTGTTTGACATTCGAGTGTCCATTTAAACTGTCGATACCTCTTCAACGTGTCAAATATGGGCTTATACTTTTCTACAATTCTGGACATGAATTGGCTTAAGGTCGCTATTCGACCAGTCAGGCATTGCAATTCCTTGAATGTCTTGGGGGGAGTCATATCTAATATTGCTTGTATTTTTCCGGGGTTGATCTCTATCCCTCGATCGGTGGTCATGAAACCCAGGAACTTCCCGGAAGTGATTCCAAATGTGTATTTTTCTGAGTTTAGCCACATATTGTACCGTTCTAAAGTCTGGAAGGTCTCTTCAAGATCTGCAACATGAGTTTCTACTGTAACACTCTTTACGAGCATGTCGTCGACATAAGTTTCGACGTTCTTGTCCAATTGGTCTTTGAAAATCACAATGACCAGCCATTGGAAAGTTGCCCTGGCATTCTTCAAGTCGAAAGGCATGACCCGATAGCAATATGTACCAAACTCAGTGATGAAGCTCGTTTTCTCTTTATCTTTTGGTGCCATTCTGATTTGGTTATAGCTAGAGTAGGTGTCCATAAAACTCAAAAATTGGTATCCCGAGGAATTGTCCACAAGCTTGTCAATGTTGGGGAGCAGATAACTAGCCTTCGGACATGCTTTGTTGAGGTCGGTGAAGTCTACGCACATCCTCCACTTGTCGTTTGACTTTTTCACAAAGACTACGTTAGCCAGCCATTCGGGATACTTGACTTCGTGGATAAATCCTACTGTCAATAACTTCTGAACCTCTTCCTGGATGGCGCGTTGGCGTTTAAGGGCGAATACCCTCTTCTTATGCTTAATCGATCTGAAGTCAGGAATGACGGTTAGTTTATGGGCTATGACTGATGGGTCTATGCCAGACATGTCTTCTGGGGTCCATGCGAAGACTTTCGAGTGTCGTTGCAGACATGCGACTAAGGCTTCTCATAAGAGAGGTGATAGGTTGGCTCCTATCTTGACCGTTTGTCTGGGGTCATTTGTTAGAAGGACCTCGGTCGTTTCCTCACCTGCTCTAGGCTTGGCTCTTAGCTCTGTGTCTTCTCTAGGTTCCAAGGCGTCAATCGGGAAAACTCCTTGAACGCCTTGTGCTGCGAAGAGGATATTGGGGTCAGAGTCGTTTCTGACGGTTGCTACCCCTGGCAGTATTATGAACTTCACTTTCATGTATCTCGTGCTCGGTAACGCCTCTAGATCGTTCAGGCTGGGTCTGCCGAGTATGGCGTTGTAGCGGGAGTAGAGCTTTACCACATGAAAGAGGACGGGAGCAGTTGTGTGGTTAGGGGGTTTGCCTAGGGTTACAGGAAGGTAAATGATGTTTTCGAGATAAGTGAGCTCGTCCGAAAGTCCTTGGAGGGATTCGGTGGATGACAACAGTCAAGATGGATTGAAACCCATCCTACAGAAGGCGTCCCAGATTAGGAGATCACAATCAGCCCCTTGATCGACAAGGACCATTTTTACAGTGTATGAGTCTATCTTGAGGGTGATGACTATATGGTCATCTCGGAGAATATTTAGTCTGACTGGGAGGTCATCGTCGTCAAAACCTATGATTGGTCTTCTTCTTTTGGAAGGTGCTGTGTCGGAGATAACCGTTACGAGCATTGCCATAAGATTTCAAAAAATCAGTCTGCTTCTCACAGACGGTGCCAATTTGATGGAGGTGGGTTATGGATCCACAGATATTAGTTCATTCTTGACTTGAATAATAGCCGTCGATGGGTGGATTCACCTGTAAAAATCGCCGGATGGTACTCCGACGGGGAGGTTTCAACGCTCAAGTCAGTAAAGAGCGGTTTTCGATTGAAAGGAACAGACTGAGAGTTGAGAGAATGTGGCTCTCTGTGATCAGTGTGCATCCTGTGTTAGGCTTAGAGAGCATACCTAATGTCGAGGGATACCTGTGAGAGTCGTGCGCTGCTGAGGGACTTCTACCCTACCTTCCTTATAGAGTTGATCCGAGAATCTCGGGGGTTAATATTCCGAATTGATCATGATCCTCATTTATCGAGAAAACTTCTATTTTCGGGAGAGATACCTTCCTTATCCGGAAGATCCAAGATTTGCCGTTAAGAAATAGAAGGCTAAAGTTGAGAAAATTCCGACCTTCCTTTATAATCACTTGGAGTACTAATAATCAATCGATTGCTCGACGGATAAGGACCTTTGAAACTAATTCGGTTGGAAAGCTAACATTTGTTTAATTGATTGATGTGACTGTCTCCACTTGATGAGTCATGATCGGTTATCGGGGCGACTGAGACCCTATCATTCTGTAGATCCAGGCGACTAAGGTCTTTCGGTAGATCGATCGGGATGACTATGACCTCTCGATTGATTGTTGTTGTATACGTTAGATACTGATTGGCAGACCCCTTTAGTGGGCCTTTAAGAAATTGACTTTATTGGTTTGGACTTTTAGGCCACGTCCCATCACTCCAGAAGAGCCGAGGTGTTACACTTAGTGTATACTAAAATTCTAGTTTAGATGATATGAAATTTTACCCAATAATATGCTATTTTTAAATTACACTCTCAAACTTTTGTGTCCTTGAATAAAGAAAATAGGAGAAGCAAGAAGGAACACAACAAGAAAAGGGGTATTTGTCACAAGTACTTGTTTGTCACATATAAGAAAAAAAGAAGTCAAGAAATTTCTACAAAATTGTATTGCAATCATACATAATTATACCAACAAAGAATAGGTACGTTTGTCTCTAGGTTAGGTTCCAAGTCAAGTTTAAAGTAATATTGGTTTGAAAATTTTTAACCCTAGGTAACTTATTTTTGTAAAATTTGACTGTGTTACGTAACTCTAATATTTTTCTACAATTATCGTAAAATAAATTTAATATTTTGTATATTTTATAATAAATTTGGCAAACTTATCCCCAGGATGGTCGAATCAAATTGGCCTGACAATAATTTTGCAAAGAGTTATAAATTGTAAAAATTATGGAAATTATTATTTTCTTTAGCAAAATTTTGAATAGATTGCTTCGTCGAAGAAATTATCTTAATTTCTTTTTAAGACTTGAAATCTAGCTTTCCACAAGACAAGATGATTGGTTGGCTTCGTTAATTTGGTAGAGGAAACAAGTGATGGAAAAGAGTACCCCAAAAAAAAAAAAGAATAGGAACTCATCTTCAACAAAATAGAAAGCAAAAATTCATTGGTCTCTATCAAATTATAGGATTTTTGAATTCTTTTTTAATAAATAACTAATATTTTAAAAACATAACCAATATTTATGAAATTTACTCCTAATTTTCATTCATTGAAATAAAATGAAGAGAGGGGTTTTGGAGATTTCAAACAGGGGTGAGAGATAGAGAGAGAGAGCAGGAAATTCTCTCCCTAAATTTTATGAAATGTATAATTTTAAAAATTTATATTTTCAAATATCATTTGTTTTAAAAAATTTGTAACTCTCATTGTTTGAAATTATAATTTCAAATTTATATAAATAAACATAAGATATAAAATAAAGTACAACGATGTAGTTGGATTCATATAACCGATTTAAATTAGTGAATTGTTATTATTGTATAATTTTGAATTTACATAAATTTTAGATCCAAAATCAATAAAAATCCTAAGATGAAATATATATTTGTTATTTGAATTTTAGAGTTTTTTTTGTAGGTTAAATTTAACTTAATAATTTAGTCAGATCCATTAAACCTAGAAAATAAATAAAAGAATTAGACATGTTATTAATATTATTCTTGATAATTTAATTAATTTTCACAAAAAAATTTGACTACAAACAATATCATGTTCTTGCTTTATAATATTTTATTATTTCGTCATTTATAGGATCGTAAAAGAGTTTGCAAAACCTTTTCGCCGAGAAATTCAAATTATATTTTTCACCGACGGTGAATTCGCATTTCCCGGTGGAGAAAAAAAATTGTTCAAACGTTACTGCAGAAGTGAAAATTCCAGTACGTGCCACCGTGGCTTAAGGTGTGATCACATGTCCAACGGACTACATCACCAACAAGCCAGAACCGTCCGATCAATAATGTTCCACATCCGACCATTCACATCAGGAGCCGTCCATCACGATCAAAACTATACGCCATAAACCCAACAAAAGGTCGTGCTCTCGAACTTCCTCTGGCTTCTTCTCCAACTCCAAGCATTTCACCACTATCATCATTAATCCACAGTCACTGTACCGGATCTCTTATCCTGTGAAACCCTAACCCCTCTTTCGTTCTCTGTGTCTCTCTATCTCTCTCTGATTCTTCACTCTCCTCCAAACCCTAACCCTAGCAAACTCTAATGGCTGGTGGTTCAGCTCCGAACCCTAACCCTAGCTCCGGTGGGCGCAGCAACGTTCGCATCGTCGTCGCCGGAGATCGCGGAACCGGAAAATCGAGCCTGATCGTCACCGCCGCTGCCGAGACTTTTCCGACGAATGTTCCGCCCATTCTCCCGCCGACAAAGTTGCCTGATGATTACTATCCCGATGGAGTTCCGATTACTATCATCGACACCTCGTCCAGGTTTAAATTCCGAATCTCATTCATTTGTCGCTGTAGAATGAGTAAATTTGTTTAGACTTTGATGTTGAATTCGGAACTGTGATTAGGTCTGAGGACAGGGGCACTCTTGCAGAAGAGTTGCGTCGTGCGGATGCCGTTGTTCTTACGTATGCGTGCGATCAACCGGCCACGCTTGATCGATTGAGCTCGTTTTGGCTTCCTGAACTCCGTAGATTAGAGGTTTCTCTAGATTTGTTTGTCTAATTTTGAAAATTCTGTGTATGTGTGTTGATTTTATGATTGTGGTGGGTTTGAGTAGGTGAAGGTGCCTGTAATTGTGGTTGGTTGTAAGCTGGACTTGAGAGAAGATCATCAGCAAGTGAGCTTGGAACAGGTTATGTCACCAATAATGCAAGAGTTTCGGGAAATCGAAACTTGTATCGAGTGTTCAGCATTTAAACATATTCAGGTAAATTTCACGTCCTTATGTTATACACGTGTGATTATTTGGTTTCTCTGAACTATAGTGATATGATAATGTGTCATTTATGGACGATTAGTTGGTTCTAGTTAGTAAGATATAATCAGCACATTTACTGCAAATGAAATTGTCTAATTTGCATCCTCAATAGAATAATGGATTGAGGTATAGAAATGATACTAGGTTGGTTTGATTGTTTAATGATGGAATACTTGTTTGCAGTGTGGTCCTACAATTAAAAAAAAAAAAATTGCTGCATTAAGGTCCCAATTAGGGTTTAAGGGTTTGCATGATTTTGGAAAGGGTGAGAGAAAAAAGCTTCTGGTGGATTTTTATTTTGTGGAATTTTAAGTGTTTTCTTTTTGGCCATTAAACAGCAACAAGAACAAAAAATGACTGTAACTGAAATGAAAATGTTTAGGTGGATGTGTGAAAAACTAGAAATGATAGAATTAGAAACGACGAGATACGTAATAAATTGGGGGTTAGCTCAATTGTAGATAAGATACGAGAATATCGTATGAAATGGCTTGGACATGTGCAGTGAATGTCTAAGAATACACCGGTTAGAAAGGCAAAGAACTTAAATATAGAAGATTTAATAAAATATAGAGGTAGATCATTGAAAACTTGGATGCAATGCATTCATAAAGATATGATAATTATAGATTTAGTTAGAAGATGATTTTAGATAGAAATGAATGGCGTAGGAGAATCTACACAAACTAAATCAACATTTTTTATTGTTATTTATATTGTTATTTATTTATTTATTATTATTTTTTTCTTCAATTTTAATATTTGTCTCTCATATGTCTGATATTAAATTTTTTGGATAGAAGGTTTAGATTGTTGTTGTTGCTAATTGTGTTCTTTTTGTTCCACTTCAAGCATATGAACATTGTGGACCCCAATGGCACGTCTGTGACAATCTCTAAAAGTTGTTGTTGCCTCCGCTCTCCGCCTTCTTTCTTTTGAGTGAGGTGCAAAATTAACACACAAATGCAAAGCAATAGGATTGCTATAACTTAAGTGGAGTTTGAGTGGGAAAGAATTTAATAATGGCTGAGTTCTAAACAAAGGTTTTAGCTTAAAAAACCTTACTTTTTAAATGTTTGACAGCATATAGGTGCTGTCAGCATTAATAGTTTGCCTTGTCAGTTCCTCTCTCATTCTGATTTTGTTTCCTATAGTTGTCTATCAATCTTTAGTGGTGCTTCGTGGCCCTGCAAAGGGATTCATGGGTTGCCATTTTTGCTATCTCCTTTCATGAGGTTGTAGTGTAAAAACCTACTTTTTAATTGTACCACAGTGGATATGTGCTGGAAGTATTGATAATTTGCTAATTGCTATGTTGATATCTTCCTTGCAATGCTTTGTCTCCCATGGCTTTCCATTATCATTTAATGATGCATGGTATTTCCCTTTTTAATAGAATGAATAATAGGCCTTACAATGGGATTCACGAGTTCCCCTTTACGTGCTTATACCCTTCTCTTTCAGAAAATACATTGAGGAAGGGGCCAGGATGGTGCTTGAAAGGGTTTTCATATGCCCCTTTACCAATTTGCGAGCTTATAAGGGAATATTTATTAAATTTTGTTTCATGCTTGCTATCTCCTTCCCTGGTGCAATAATAGTATGCCCTACTATGGGATTGAAGAGTTTACTTACCTCTCTCATTTGAAAATTCACCAAGGAAGCAACAAGATGCTGCTTGAAAAGTTTTTCATACGCCCCTTTCACGAGTTGTGAGCTTGTAGGGAAATATTTATTGAATTTTATTTTCGTAATAACACGAAGGTGGTGGCTGTGGTTAATATTTACTTTTATTGGATGCCTATTCTTTGTTAATGACATTTGCTTAATGACTACCATATTCTGGCCTTAATTTAAAGAATATCCATCATCTAAGTTATTATGGATTTTAACGATTTGTTTGCTCCTTGTCAAGGTCCGAAAGCCTTGTTTCTTTGAGTGGGATGAGAAATTAATGGATAGAACAGAAAGCAAAAATGCTATAACTCCAGTAGAATTTTAGTATGAACTGAATTACAGGAGGGAAAGTTCCAATTAGATGTCCTAATTTACAAATCCTCATTTTCATTTTAAATGATCAGAAGAGAATATATACCATAATAATAAGTAATCTGCCATACTAATAGTTTCATGCTTCATAATAGATTGGTTCCAGTAACCCTCTACATCGTTTTTGATTGATTTGACAATGTTTATCTCCATTTAAAATACAACCACCCTTTCCTATGAAGAGAATTCAACTATTGTCTGCCCTACCATTGAATTCAAGAGTTTCCATTTCTGTCCCGTACATCCCTCAAAAATTGTGAAACTTTTTGTTGATTAAGCAGACATGATGCTGATCTTGAGGTTTTCTAATTGTCCTTTTACCTAAGTTGTCAACTTGTCAGGATGAGGCCGATTGTGAATTGTAAAAAATTGCACTTTAAGATAACATCATGTTATGTTCCCAAATTATAAAAACTCTGTTTGTTTGTAGAGTCATTTTCATGATTTTGCTATGCAGTAGACTTTAGTGTCGCAAGCTGTATTTGGTTAAGTGACTCTTTTATCTATGCATACATTTTTAATTTTCCCCAAAAAAAAAGATCAATTGTTGTTTAATTTCATGACATTTTATGTCTCTACCTGCAGATACCTGAAGTTTTCTACTATGCACAAAAGGCAGTGCTTCATCCAACAGCCCCGTTGTTTGACCAGGAAACCCAAACCTTAAAGCCTCGATGCGTGAGAGCATTGAAGCGGATATTTATTCTTTGTGATCTTGACAGAGATGGTGCACTCAGTGATGCTGAACTTAATGATTTTCAGGTGCTGTTTCCTTTATTTATCTGTCTCGGTTTTGGTGGTAATTAGTGGCTATGGAGTTAGTTGACAAATCTTTCTTTGATAAGCATAAAGTTACAAATCTTGCACCCAACATTTACCATTTTCTGAAATTTTGTAAATTGTCCCCCCCCCCCCCCGGGGGCGGGGATATTGATCGCTGAACCATAGTTGAGAAGTAAAACTAATGGTGATTAAATATTCCTTTAAAATACAACCTAATAGTAGCATGTTATTGGCTTATGATACACGTGTTTTAGTGAGATTGGAGCAAACCACAACATATATGTAAATCTAGCAGAGATACATGTACTCTGTAGGAAGGAGTGAGAAAACAAAAGACAGGAAAAACAGTAGAATTAACAATTCCTAAAATCCTCAATTTAGCTTTTCTCCTATTTTTGGTGTAAATTTCCTAGAATTTCGTAGAGTTACCAAAACATACTGTACAAAAAATCAACGGAAGGATTGGAATTTATTTTATGCTTAATATTCAATTAGAAGTAAAGAATGGCATATACGAGGAACAAATCTTTGGGAGATGTTCAAACACCTTGTCTGCAGACAAAGTTCTTATGATTATGATTGGTGTGGAGCTTTACTGGTTGTACTACTGAGTAGAATGATAAATTTACTATAAACTAGAGCACAGTTGCTTGTTATTGGCTATATTTAGTCTGCTTGCTTGCTTCCTCCCTCTTCCAGCATTAGTGATAGTTTTCTGTTAATATCTGTAATTAACTCTTGACAGCATTTCAACTTACAGGCTTGAAGGTACATAACTTAAGTTTCAGCCTAATCAAAACTAAATTACCTGGTAAAGACCTTTTACCTAGATATGACAGATGAGATCCTATTAATACACTGAGGCCCCTTGTCAATTTTTTTTTTTGGTTGCTGGATAGAGAATAGGGAAAAGAAGACAAAAATAGGCTCAAGCAGTGATAGAAGTCTCTCAACTTTAAGAAAAGTCACAAATTCTGATATGTTAAATGGTGGTGAAGATGCATCAAACTTTGTATGTCCGTGGTTGGTTAAAAAGGAAAAGAGAACTATCAAGTAAATGGCCCATTTATGACTGATCTTGAGTGCTCCTATCTCTTATAATTATTAGTTGGAGAACGGGCTGATACATTTTGTGCTGCTTGAACAAAATCGATTCATATTTTTGAATTCGGGCATGTATTTGTGAGGGTTTTCCACATTAACAGTGATAGGAAGAGGAAGCTAAGTAATAGGCCTAAGTTTCTGGTTAAACAACAACAATCTAGGCCTTAATCCTAAAAATTAGGGTTTGCCATAAGAGAAATAAAAATAAAAATAAAAATAAAAATTGAAAATATTAATAATAAATATTGATTTAGTTGGTGCGAATTCTCTCATGCCACTCATTCCTATCGAATACCATCTTCTCAGTTAAATCTTAACACTCATGTCTTTACAGATAACTTGTATCAAAGTTTTTGATGGCCTATTTCTATATTTTACTAAATCTCTTGTATTTAAATTCTCGATTCTCCTAACTGGTGCATTTTTTGGTTTTCGTTGTACATGTCCAAATTACTTGAAATGATACTCTCGCATCTTATCCTCAATTGAATTAATTTTCAACTTATTACGTATCTCTTCATTTCTAATTCTATCTTTTCTAGTTTAGTCGCATATCCATCAGAACATTCTCATTTCGACTACAGTTATTTTATACTCTTGTTGTTGCTTAATGGTCCAACACTCGATGTCATATAATAGTGTAGGTTTTATTGTGGTTCTATGGAACTTTCTCTTCAGATGCAATGGTATCGTTGCGATCAGAAAAGATTCTAGATGCCCTTCTTCATTTCATCCAATTCGTTTGAATTATATGATTTACATCTCCATTTATACTGCCCTCGCTCTGAACGATGGAATCAAAATATCTAAAACATTCTTTTTTTGCCTTTTTCTTCTAATCAAATCGTTTTTTCATCATTCTGATGGTTGTCACTAAATCTATATCTCATATATTCAGATTTTGACTTGCTCAATCTAAATTATTTGGATTCTATTGTCTCTTCATAACTCTAATGTAGTTATAATACTTTCTCTAGTTTTATCGATCAACACTATATCATTTACAAACAGTATACATCATAGTATTTTATTTTGAACTTTTTTTGTGATTCATCTATCACTATTGCAAAAAGCATGAAACTTAATGCCGAATTTTGATGGAGCCCAATATTAATAGAGAAACTATCGCTCAGATCCCTATAAGTTCTTATATTGGTTATAACCCTTTCATACATATCTCTAATGAGATTAATGTATTACAAGAGGGTCTCTTTTTTCATCAGCGTCCATTACAATATGACCCTAGGAATCGTATCATATGCTTTTTCTAGATGAATAAATACCTTATGTATGTCTCTTTTCTATATTCTATATGTCTCCGTTAAATATCTTAACAAGTGGATTGCTTTTGTGGTGAGTTTTTCTAGCATAAATCCAAATTGATTCTGAGACACATTTATCTTCAATTTTAACCTATGCTCTATCACTCCCATAGTTTCATAATATGACTTATAAGTTTAATTCCTCTATAGTTGAAACAATCTTGTATGTCTCTCCTTTATTCTTATATAGTAGTACAAATGTGTTCGCCCTCCATGTTTCGAGCATTTTCTTGGTTTGTCAAATTTTGTTGAAGATATCCGTTAACATTACTGTATCAAATTCACCAAAACATTTTCACATTTCAATGGGAATGCCATCAGGTCTTACGGTTTTATTATTCTTCATTCTTTGTTAAGGCCTCCTTCACTTCATGAGAACGAATCTTACGTTTAAAATCTCTATTAATCTCTTCTACAGATATCTCGATATTTTCAATATCTATTATACTCTTGACATTAAAGAGATTATCAAAATAGTCAATCCAACGCTTTCTTATGTCTTCATTCTTTAGAGGTATACTATTAGCTTTACTCTTAATACACCTAACACCATTTAGATCTTTTCCCTTTCTCTTCATTAGTTTCGCAATTCTATAGATCTCTCTTTCTCCGTCTTTAGTCTCTTGTCTCTTATATAGTTCGTTATACACTTTACTCTTTGATTCATGAATAACCTTTTTCACCTCTTTCTTTGCACATTTGTATTTTTTATATGTATTGCTACTACTATTACCTTTAATGTTCTTATAACACTCTTGCTTGGTTCGGATGGTAGTTTATATTTCTTCGTTCCATCATCATGATTCCTTGCCTATTGGGATCTGACCCTTAGATATACCAAGAACCTCCCTACCTATTTATTAATATTAGTGGACATCTCTTTCCACATTATTTCTGAATCATCATTAGCGGATCAATTTGTTATTTGAATTAATTTATCTCTAAAAGTTGTAACCTTTTCTCCTTTCAGATTCCACTATTTAATTCTTGACTCCACAAATTGACGATATTTCTTTTGTCTTTTAGGTACACGTATATTTAAAACTAAGAGTCTATGTTGAGTTGTTACATTCTCTCCCTGTATAATCTAACATTTCTTACAGGTCATTCTATCCCCTCCTAGGGAGAAAAATCTATTTGTTTAATATTGGACACGCTTTTATATATAATTATGTGCGAATTTTTTTTCTTAAAGAAAGTGTTGAGTACCAAATCGAATGTTTTGGCGAATTCTAAAATGGTACCTCCCGCCTAATTCCTACTACCAAATCTAAAGTTTCTACGTACGATTTTGAATCCTTCATTCCTCTCTCCTACATGTCCATTTAGGTTTCCTTCAATAAATAATTTCTCTCCACTTGCTACGATTTGTATAAATTCATTTAAATCATCCCAAAATTGTCTTTTACTAATTGTATCTTTACCTATTTGTGGCACATAACACACTATATTAACTACGTCTTCCCCATCCACTAACTTGATAAGTATAATTTTATCTCCCTTCTTTATTATCTCTACTACATGCTCTAATAGATTTTTATGTATAATTATTCATATTCATACCTCATTCTTAGTTCGATCCCTACCTATGTATCAAAACCTATGACCATAAAACTCTAATATTCTAGTCTTCTCCTCCACCCACTTAGTTTCTTGAAAACACATAATATCAATCCTTCGTCTATTCATTGTTTCTTCTATCTATCCTATCTTACCGGTCAAAGATCATATTTTTCAAGTGGTTAGGCAAATCCTATCCTCATGGACTAACTTATTATCCGCACCTTAGGGTCCCTTGTTAACTTGTCACTACATCCGGGATCTGATGTAGTGTGTCATTGAAGGGGAAATGCCCCGGCCCAAGTTTCTGGTTAGGTAGTAGAAAATGCTGATCTTTGATTCTCCAAGAGGGGCATGACCGTGTACAGAAGATGGGATAATCAATTAGGTCCAAGATCATGTACTTGTCCATGTTCCTAAATGGTCGGACGATGACAGACAATATTGAATTTTGTTACCTTTTTTGATAAGCAAAGTTTGGTTAATTCTAGAATGTTGGGATTCATGGAAAGGAAGGTTTCGTTTCAAGTGTCATAGTTTCAGTTGTGCTGATTAACTTTGTTTTGTTTTAATCGTGTGCATTGACATGAGGAACATTAAGGATGTGATAAATGCTTTTCTTGAGAAAAGAGGAGTTTGTAAGTGCTGAATGAATAGCCTTTCTTAACTCTAGGAAGATTCTCGGGTGTGGGAAGAGCATGAATTTATTCCATTCTGTTTTATGAATTTAATATATGGACATGAGGCTTTACCTGACAGCAAAATTAACTACTCCATGGGGACCAATACAACTCTAGAAGCATGAGGCTTCTTATATAAACTACTTTATGGAATGATTCCAATGCCAACACTTGTGGGATTTTTGAACTCCCAAGATTCAAGGAATTTAATGGCTTACTCTGAAGAAACAACAAATATTTTCGTTCTTAATATCCTTCCTATTAAATCATTCAATAAGAACATTATCTAAATGTCTTAATTGAATTGAAATTGCATTTGTCAGAAATATTCCTTAGATCATTGCAAACAGATTCATGGTCGTCTCTGATAGTGGGAATTTGTAAACAGGTGAAATGTTTCAATGCCCCATTACAACCTTCTGAAATAGTAGGTGTCAAAAGAGTTGTGCAAGAGAAACTTCCTGAAGGAGTGAACATGAATGGTCTTACTTTAACAGGATTCCTCTTCCTCCATGCACTCTTCATAGAAAAGGGGCGCCTAGAGACTACGTGGACGGTCTTGCGGAAGTTTGGATATGACAATGATATCAAACTCAGAGATGATCTGATTCCTCCTATCAAACGTGCTCCTGATCAGGTATTCCTTTTAAGATATAGTTATTATCTTGGTAATGTTTTTCTATATATATATATATTATATATATATTTGCTTTTGTTATGTGTGTGTTCAATTTCTCATTGTGAGGTGTAGAGATTTTAAATTCATGTAAATGTGGCTCACTTTGGATTTGCTGAGTTGTTACCCTGCACATATTTTAAGCTTTATGTATATCCTCTTTTCTACCTACAACAATTTGTTTTTTTTTTTCTAAAAAGAAATATGATCGCAAATACTTTCGGTGAGCATTCTTGCTAAACAAAGATTTTATTAGTCATTCTTAATGAAAATACTCTATCAGCTCCTCAAACTAAAGCAAAGAGTTCTCTTGTATTTGCTAAGTATATAGAATTACTTATGCCTTATTTTCATCTGTTTGAATGTCACAATAGTACTTGATTTATCGGTTCTTTTATTGGTTAGCAGTAACGTTATGTTCAAAATTTTTTAGTTGATTGTGCTTCATATATTGTTGAAGGTATTCTTTTCCTTTTTCAATGTCTCTCCTGTTCTTTCTCTGTAGAGTGCCGAGCTGACGAGTGATGCTGTTGAGTTCTTGAAAGGAATCTTCTGCTTGTATGACATTGATGGTGTATGTATCAGTACTTGCCTCAAAAGTCATCTCGTTTATTTATGACATACATGATTGACTTTCTATGTGCTTTAGATGGTTTCTACTAGATTTGCTTATTATATTATTAATTAGATCTAGTTAATCTTCTGATCAATTTTGTGGTCTTTTGCTCTTTTTTCCCCTGAATAAAATTATATACAATTTTTTCATCTTGAGCTATTCAAATTGGTAATGATTGTGGAACTTGTGCATACCAGGATGGTGCTCTACGACCTAGTGACCTTGATGATCTCTTTTCTACTGCTCCAGAAAGGTAATTGCCATTCTTCGCTGCCATTTGCTTATAAAATTAATGAAGAATAGTATCATAGAAGAATAGCATTGACAGTTCCCCCCCCCACCTGAGTCTCTGCATTATGCCCCTTTGACAACATCTTTACATTTAAACATGGATCTTAGTTGTATCTTTGAAACCTGTGCTCTAAGATTTAACTGGAATCTTAATTTTCTGAAGTGACACCAATGATTCCCTTTGAGAATATGAGAATTAAGGCACCATTCTTGCAACCTGTTATCATAGGGTATAAATGAAGCTAATGGATACAAAAGGAAAGAGGCCCCACCACTCTAGTCAATCCATTAAGCGGATGGATGCATAGGATTCTCAATCAGCTATGGGTGTGTGATATTTTTTGTAATTATTTAGCTAGTCTAAGCTTCTGAATGTCTTTGCCTTTAATTTGTTCACTGCCCCACATTTATAACATTGTCTTACTTGAGATGTCATCTGATCCTCTGAAAGTCTTTTCTTATTATTTTGTAGATAATGTAACTAAAAAAAAAATGTTTCCTAATTTTGTTTGTTTGTGTTTCTTTTAGTCCTTGGAGTGAACCTCCATACGAGGATGCTGCACAGAAAACTGCATTGGGAGGACTATCACTTTATGGATTTTTGTCAGAAGTATGCTTATTCTTGACACTTTTTAGATTGTTTGCTTATTTTCTGGTGTATATTATAATAGTATTATGGTGCTAGTTTAGACTCGGGACTTGGAAAGTCTCAAATCTCAATTCACATGCATTACTTTTATTTTCAGGTCTTTGTTGGTTCAGCTTTTTCACTCACATTGCATTCATGCTGTTTTGCAAATACAGTTTGAGCTGCAATTTTTCAAGCTCAGTTACTTTAGGATCTTTTAGTTATAAACTTGTCATCCTATCATTGCAACTACTTTGTTAGGACCCTATGACACGTTTCTGGAAGTTCACAGTGTGGTTGATATATTTTTGCAACTTATATTTATGGTGCATACATGGGATATCCAACTGTATTATTTTTGAACAGTTGGTCTGAATAAGATGAAAGGGAGTCGAGAGTCGTTTATCTTTTGTCTTTCTTTGTTCAGTCAGTAAATTTACAACTACTGTGCATTATTATCTTGTATGTCCTACGCAAAATGAACCAGAATCTGGAGAAGATTCACTATACCTATACTCAGTTCCTTTTTTGCTCTCCTTTTCCCTCTTGTAAAGAAGACAAGGAGGTTCCTTAGGTTTTGTTGTGGATTGGTATGATGTTCTGGAAATTCGTCCGTAAGGAATATGAACCCACCATGTTCTGGAAGTTCCTTAGTCCTAGAGGTATTGATTTGTACTGGGCCCTGGGTGTGTACATTTCTACAGCCTAGGCTGGAAAGACAATGTTAGACGACCAAATCAGCTAGGCGCTTAATATGACTAGATTCCTTGAGGATTAAAGGTCACAAAATTTAATAGTTTCTCCTTAAGTTTTGGCTTATTTAGATATCTAAATGAAAAGGAGGTACAGAATTGGTTAATCATTTTAGAGATCCAAAATGAAAAAGGAGGTACAAGACTGATTAATCATTTTTTTTTGGTCAAAGTTAACCTGGATTTACAGTTGTGAGGGAGATAATTTCAGCTGGGTTTTGCTATTAATCTAAGGATCGGTGACCTCTTTATGCAAACAGGTTTCTTTGCTTATTCATCAGTATTGCACTTGTTCTTACAAGTTTCCCATATGAGAAAATTATCATTGGTTTCTTCTCAAATAACTGAGGGGGAAACATTTATCTTGTTTCACATGTTCATTGGAAGATGTCATGGTTTGACTTCATTGTTGGTATGAAGCAATGACTTATTGTGATTTCATGTTATCGTGGCTAAAAGTTTCCTTGCTTTCAGTGTAATGTAGCATGACATTTTGTCTTACAGCTCTTTTCTCTTTATTCTGAGAAAAACTTTGGATGTTATAGTGGGCTCTTATGACGCTTCTTGACCCTGCTGGTACCATGGCAAATTTGATTTACATCGGATATGCTGGTGATCCTTCTTCTGCAATACGTATAACTAGGAAAAGGCGTGTAGATCGCAAGAAGCAACAATCAGACAGGACTGTTCTTCAATGCTATATATTTGGCCCTAAAAAGGCTGGAAAATCTTCGTTGTTGAATTCTTTTCTTGGAAGGTTTGTCTTTTGATCTGGTGTTCTGATGCATTGATTTAATTAATTCTATTTGTGCTGTCAGTTATTCTTCTTGTTGTGATTTAAGATATTATTGATATGTATGCATTTCGAATTGCAGGCCTTTCTCTGATAGCTACACTCCAACTACGGATGAGCGTTATGCAGTGAATGTTGTTGATCAGCCTGGGGTGAGTGCTTTACACTGTTCCAATTTCTGGTGAAAAGACAGTTTTTATTGTCAATTGATATGCTAACCACCTCCCTCCTGTTGCCCATACATGTGCTTACGATCTCGGAACCATTGAGGAGAGAATTCTGTACTAGCTTCATAATGTATCCACAAGGTTATATTAAAGGAGTAGCCAGAAAACTCTGGGACAATCTGAGGTTATAATTGACTTCTGCTGCCTGAACTGTGATGTTTTGACCCCATAAAATCCTACAACAACAACAAGAAGTTAGGCCTTCTATCCCAAATTTTGGGGTCAGTCATTCGAGAGACAAATAACGGAAAAAAAAAAAAACAAAAACAAAAAAAAAGTGTTGATTTAATTTGTACAGATTTTTCTACGCTACTTATTCTTATCTAACACTATCTTCTCAACTAAACCCATAACTATTATGTCTTTACGGATAACTTATATCCAAATTTTCAACAGTCTACCTCTACGTTTTATTAGATCTCTTATATTTAAGTTATCGGTCTTCCTAACAAGTGCATTTTTGAGTTTTTGTTACAAATGCCCAAACCACCTTAGGTGGTACTCTCACATTTTATCCACAATTGAACTAACTGTCAACTTATTACATATCTCTTTGTTTCTAATTCTTTCTTTTTTAGTTTTGTTACACATCTACCTAAATATTCTCATTTCAGTTACAACCATTTTATATTCTTCTTGCTGTTTAATGGCCTAATACTTAGTATGATACAATAATACAAGTTTTACTACGATTCTATAGAATTTTCCTTTAAATGTAATGGAATCGTGCGATCATAGAGAACTCTAGATGTTCTTTTCCATTTCATCCAACCCGCTTGAATCCTATTGTTCATATTCTTATCTATATTGCCATTATTCTAAATGATGGAACCAAGATATCTAAAATGTTCACTTATTGGTATGTCTTTTTTCTTCTAACCTAATCGTTTCATCATCTTGATGATTGTCACTATATCTACATCTCATATATTCAGTTTTGGATCTGTTCAATCTAAAACTTTTGGATTCCAGGGTGGCCCTCCACAACTCTAATTTAGTACTAATACATTCTCTAGTTTTATCAACCAATACTATATCATTTGCGAAAAGTATACACTGACCCCATAAAATCCTCTTTGAAAATAATGTTTCTCGTAATGCTAATTGTGTTTCACAAGAATGATGAACTCAGAAGTCCTTTTGTATTTATTGAAAGTTAGTGTCTTGTCAATACCTTCTAAGTTGTTTTTGCAGTTGATTTAACCTACTATATGTGGCATAGGATTTTTTTCATTTCTTTTCTGGTGGGTGGGTGGGTGTGTGTGTTTTTTTTTTTTTTAATTATTATTTATTATTCTTGTTTACTGCAATTTCCTGCTAAAATATGACAATGGATGAGTCTCGTTCTGCAACTAGCAAGCCTTTAAATACTGCTCTAGCTTTTATTATTTGTTCATTATTGTTGTTCATTGTTTTACAATATTGCTTTGTTCATTAATCTTTGCCATATTTTGGTTGCATGCCTTTGAACCAATTGGGTGCTTCTAGCATATTCTCTCTTTTTATCCCCAAAATTCTTACATTATTGCTTATGGTTTATATCTTTTACATGGTGTAGTTTACATTACCAATGCAGTGGGAATTAAATTCCGAAAAGAAGAAAGCCTGGACCATGTTATTACTTTGCTCTTTTCTATAATGCGCTCTGGTTGTGCATTTATTTCTTTAATATTTTCCATTATAATGCAAGTTTACCTTCCATTTGTGGATTGACTGATGTGTGATGCTTAGAGCCTAAAATTGAGTGTCATTTCATGTTAATTGTTATTTACATTCTTTTTCCCATTTTGCAGGGTAGGAAAACCCTTGTGTTGCGAGAAATACCAGGGGATGGAGTCAACAAGTTTCTTTCTAATAAAGAGTCCTTGGCAGCTTGTGACATAGCAGTTTTTATCTATGACAGGTAGTTTGAAGTGCTAATATGGACAGTTCTTGGTTCTATTTCAAGTAGTGGGTTGATTTATTTGGAAAGTTTTTGGGTTTCTAGGCTTGCCCAATTTTTTGAATATGTTTTTGCTATATTTTTCTGGATGATGATAATTATGCTAAGCAAGATTGCCGCATTTAAAATTAGAAAGAATTTTACTATGACTAGCTACTAGAATACTAGTTAATGTGATTGGGGGTGGGACAAATTGCTATTTGTATTAAATTAGGAGTGACATATAATTTGCCATTGGTTTTGTGGGAGAGCGATTGAAACAATAGATTTTTTATTCCATGTTGCATTTTAGTCTTTTTTTTTTTTTGGTTGGAAATGGGGTGCATATGTTCTATAAGAAAGGGGTTACATATATGTGATGGAGAGCACACTATAAAAAAATGTTTTCTTTTTATATGGAAAATTCCTTGTAGGGATTAGATCATGTGATTACTTTTGGATGGTGATATTTACATATAAACAAATGTTATATCTGTAAAGAAATGATATTTTGTTTCTCTTGAATAGGCATGTTTATCTTATGTTCATCTGACTTTTTCCCGATAGCCGAGTAGTTTGGAACTTGAAGTTGAATATATTGGCTGTTAGTTTTGTTTTTACCGATTTTTTGTTCTTCTTTGGTTCTATATAGCTTTTCATGCACTGAAGCGCTCTCCATGTTTCAGTTCCGATGAGGCATCATGGAAGAAGGCAACTGAATTGCTTGTGGATGTTGCCAGTCATGGGGAAGCCACTGGCTATGAGGTTCCTTGCCTCATTGTTGCTGCTAAAGATGATATGGATCCTTATCCAATGGCAATACAGGATTCAACTAGGGTACTTACCTCTCCGTGTCAAATTTGCTTTTCCTTTACAAATATTTAACTGATGTACTTTTTCTACAAATTATAATCCTATTATATTTTAAGGAGATTACAAAGTACGCAATGATTTTGCAAACAAAATCCATCTGAAAATTGGGCCTCTTAACAATCCAGAAACTGTTAGATTGAGCCCACCCATAGAATTCTTTCTAGTGGTATTGATTGATTTTATAGTGGATAGATCAGAGAAATTTATTATGAAAGTCCTTTATCAATTTTTCATTAATCTGAGGGACAGGAACAACGGGGTTTATTAGAAGAGACTGGAGAGACTCCTTGACCTTGTTGATATTTTGCTGGAGGCATAAACTTGTTGGTGTTATTTTCTTTCTTTTGTGGAAAAACTAATTCCTGTGGGTAGATTCTTATGGTTGCACGCCCTTGGTGCTGTTCTATCATAACCTTTCCTTTTTGTGTATAGAAAAACCTTGCTAGTGGCAGTATTGACCAATGAAAGTCCTTAAGAAGGCCCCTAAAGGATAGGACCATGGAGACGACAAGAAGAGTATTTTTCTTTATACTTTAAACCAAATGCATTGGCTTCCCATAATTATTGGACAGTGTTATGACCTCTTGCTCTTCTTGTTGCCCCAAATCTTGAACCTATTGGTGACAATCTAACTTGACCTTTGTAACATATTCACTATTTGGAAGCTATTCCAAGGAGCCCATCCGCATTCCTCATTCTGCTGAGCTTGGGGAAAGAGGTGGCTGCTTTGTGGCTGTTGGAGCCCTTAAATAACAATAGTAAGAATTCTAGGCAATTGGTGTTGTCTGCATGAAAAAGAGCCATAACTTTGAAAGTGCCTGACAACGATGATAGTTGTGGTGACTGCTTTGTGGCTGTGTTGCTGGCTCTCTGCATGTTAGGGTTTGCAAAATGGCTTTGTAATCATTTACAAGTTCACCATTTCCTCCTGCCATGTTTGACGGTATATTGGGCTCATCAGTGGTGCGGCTGACAATGATGATATTGAGCTTGGGGAAAGAGGTGACTGCTTTGTGGCTGTTGGATCCCTTAATTAACAATAGTAAGAATTCTAGGCAATTGGTGTTGTCTGCATGAAAAAGAGCCATAATTTTGAAAGTGCCTGACAATGATGATGGTTGTGGTCACCTCTTTGTGGCTGTGTGTTGCTGGCTTTCTGCATGTTGGGGTTCAAAAAATGGCTTTGTAATTGTTTGCGAGTTCACCATTTCCTCTACCACATTTGATGGTATATTGGCTTATCAATGGTGCGACTGACAATGATGATATGATAGTTTTTTTTTCTTTTTTTAATGAAATTTATTTATTTT
The DNA here is from genome assembly GCA_037126225.1 of Dillenia turbinata. NCBI lineage: Eukaryota > Viridiplantae > Streptophyta > Magnoliopsida > Dilleniales > Dilleniaceae > Dillenia > Dillenia turbinata. The sequence goes on from JBAMMX010000025.1 coordinate 21,298,772, forward strand.
TTTGGCATGCAATTTTGTCTGTAGCTAATGATTGTTATGCTTTTAATGCCACTCAGGAACAAGTGTGCAACTTTGCATCATTGTATGGACAAGTGTTTTATCTTTATTTTTTATTTCTTGTGTAGTCTTGGAGAATAAAGTGGGTATCTGTAAAGGCATGTGTTCAGATATATCAGTTTCAGATTTAACAACCTTCTAATTAGTTTCTTCCTTGTTGGTAGGTTTAGATAAAGGTACTAGAATTTGAAATAAAGATTTAGTTGCATTTTGATTCTGCAGGTGAGTCAGGATATGGGCATAGAGGCTCCAATTCCTATAAGCTCCAAGTTGGGCGACTTTGATAATGTATTCCGTAGGATTATTAGTGCAGCAGAGCACCCTCATCTAAGCATTCCAGAAACTGAAGCTGGGAGAAGCCGGAAGCAGTACAACAGGCTTGTAAACCGTTCTCTTATGTTTGTCTCAGGTATGTGCTTTTTTTTTTTTAATTATAATTACCCAATCTTTTAGAAAATATTTTATGCAAACTTGTGATTAGGGCTGACATATGTCTCCATTTATGTGCTTGAATTTGCATCTTTACATACAAGTAACCAAGTAAGAGTGCCATATGTCCGTGTCTGTCACCTATGGCAGAAGATAAGAGCTTTTTTTGCGCTTTTTGCCCCTTTTTTTTGGAGGGGGGGGGGGGAGCATGGGCAACCACCACTGCAGAAATTTTGGGGAAAAAAATTTATACGCATATTTCTAGCAGGCATTTCAAAGAATGCTAATAGACTTAAAAATGCCACTAAAAATCATGTATTTGCCATTAAAAGTCGTAAAAATTGCCACTGAAATCATTTACATTGTTGTTCATTTTAACAAAATTATAACATTTGCCCCCACTGTTTACCTGGCATGTTGTGCTTTGTCTAGGCTTCACCTACGTTCTTACTCCAAAATGTTCCGAATGACATGGCTAGAGAATGATGTTAGAAATCACTAGTTATAGCAAGAGGGGCCTGATCTCTTGAGAATTTCCTAGTCAACCTTTACGTGAAATTCAAACATCTGTTGAATTTTTTTTTTTTTTGGCCGGGTGAAATTGCCTTGATATTTGATTTGGGTATTTTTCACACAAAAAAGTTAATTAGCCAATTCGTTTAAACATCTATTTTTGTGTCCTCATTACTTCGTGATCTTGTGGTATCTTGTATTAATCTCCAAGAAACTGAAGCTGCTAACTTAAATTTGAAAAACTTTTCTAAAAAGAAAATTTACACAGCAAAAGGTTTGGGTGATATACATATCAATGTTGAAATTTAATGTGGCTTGTGCAAACCCGCTTTTCTGTGAAACTTCTGTACCTATTTAAAACTTTTGCCTATATACTTTGATAATGATCTTGAACTGAGGTACTTAGATACTCCATGCACGAGTGAGAATTATAGATATACCTAGATATCTACCCATACTTGCTGTTTTTATAAATATTGCTGTTGGTGGCACATGAGGTGTCCTTTTAAAAAAAGTTTGTGAACTATTCTTTACTGGGGTGCTGAAGTACTCTGGTAGAAATATAAGTAGGATTTTATTCTCTGACATCATGGATTCTTCTTTACCCTTACAGTTGGAGCTGCCGTGGCCATTGTTGGACTTGCAGCTTACCGTGTTTATGCTGCAAGGAAGAACTCCTCCAGTTGATAAATGTTGGTTAGGAGCGGGCTCTCATCGTGCAAACCCACCTCAAGAGCCACCCGGTTCGGATTTAACAATGTTGGGTGTAGAAAATATGAAATTTTCTGTTTTTATGATTAATGCCTTATAGTTACCTTCACTCTGATTCTCATTCCTTCTGGGTTGGGGTTTACCCATGTAGAATATCTAAGCAATTGGAATTTATTGTGCATGGTTTGTGCAATAAAAAAAAATTTTGCAAAATTTTGACACAATCAATTGGTGCTGGCTAGATATGTTGCTCTTGCGCATTTCTTATTTGTTTGCATTAGTATGCGCATGAGAACCAGTTTATATGACATGCTTAACGATCGGAAAAGGAAACCCCCTTGTGCAAGAAAAGCCAAGAAATATGAGTTTGTACTGTCAAGAAGCAAGTTTTACAAGAGGAACACCACTAAACAAGGAAATTAAGTTTGATAACAGGTTTCTTACAATTGGGTTGCTAATAATGTTTACAGGCAGGCAAAGCACAAGGGATATGCTATTGACTGTCTTGAGGGAGGATAGAAACCAGAGTAATGGTCTCTCTTCTCTCTCTCTCTCTCTCTCTCTCTCTCTCAAGTATGTGGTTAAGTTAACAAGCTATACAACAATTTCCATTTCCATTTTAACCTTTGAACGGAGCTGAGAATGCAGTTGACTACACCTATGCTAGAACCCTTGATTGAAAACAAACTCTAAGTTGCTGTTGAAAGAGATCAAATTAGAACCTGTTTCCAGAGAGTGTGCTTTACAAGATGATGCAGTGCTCTTAATATTCCTGTTTGGTATCTTCTATCTCATAGATAATGAGAATGCTATAATGCTGTATGGAATGTACAATTGCACGATGAGTTGGTGAGTCTTCAAGCCAAACTTAAGGGGGCCGGCTATGTTCTGCTGCTGATGAACTCCATATCTAATCAAAAGGGATGAAAAGTAGGAAGGACTTGAAATGATACATACCATCTATTTTGTGCAGATATTTGAGTCACTGTTGGAAAACCTTTCATTTAAGCAGGTTTACTTGTGGAAGTGCTTCATTCTTGTCCCGTATTGGCGCTTCCTGTAGGTTCAGCTTCACTTTGATGGATTGGTCTGGCTCTTGGTTGGTCGTACATTCGGATCCTCTCCTGGTGCTTCTTTAGTTGCTTGCAGTAGTTATTGAAAACCACATTAGGCACATGAAGGCTGAATTTCCGAGTGATCAAGAAGTCCCAGTTCCATCTTTATCGGTTCTTGGTTGGGAATTGCTCCCACCAGGGAAAAATGTTTACAGCCAATGTTCCTGCAACAACATAATGATGAACTTTTAATCTAGATAACAAAACTCAAAAAGGTTTGGCAGTGTAATGAAATCTCACTTGTCTTGTCTTCACTGAATTTTGAAGCTACCATGATGCTCGTGATCAAAGGTGGTGAACATTGTAGGAGGTCAGCCAAATACCCTTCTCTTGAAGGAATTTATCCATGTAAATTTATCGGAGAACAAAGCAAGAAGAGATACAATTAGTATACCTAAAGACCAACGGATAGCTCATCTAGTGGGAAGGGTGCAAGATCCCTTAGTCAAGACTCGGATTCAAATCTTGAAAATGGAAAGAACTACGTTGTAAATCCCCCTCCTCACCGAAAAGGGGTATGATATGGTTCGAATCGGATTAGTCGGAGCATGAATCCGAATACCAATTGTTGGGAAAGTGTTCGGCACCCAAAAAAAAATAATAAAATTAGTATACTTGAAGATGCCCTCAATGTACCCCTGGAAGCCAATGTAAGAAAGAATCATGTCATGAAACAAGGCTATCACCTCATTCCTTCTTAAAGCCTTTAGTTCTTTGTCATTAGTCTTAGACAGATTTGTCAATGGCTGAACTGAGAAGCAATTGAACTCAAGGTTTCCCAACAGCACCATCTTCTAATTTTTCAAAGCCCAACACAAAAGCAGTTGCTTATTCAGATTCACTGCTGCTTTGTGAATTTGATGCCATGCTATAGATGTGCCTAAAATTACTACAGAAAAAATCCAATTAGCAAAGATCAAAACATGTCTAATGCGTTAGTTTAAGCAAGAAACAAGATTATGCAGAAGAGACTAGAAGAACAATTATTAAAATGCCTGGAAGTTTCTGTTTAGGACATAAAATGCACACCTTCACAATTATTAAGAGATTAAAATTTACCTTGCAGGATTCAGCTGGATTAACCTAAAAACAGGAGAAGCCTTATCATATCAAACCATAGCCTCCAAACCATGCCCAAGAAGTTGATTGTCCATCAAGAAATGAAGAAATTGAATAAATTCACAAAAACCCATTTATGGGAAAAAAATTTTGGAAACAAATGATGTTCAAACACTAACTGACAAGCATCATCATATCCAACCCTAGTCATCCAAAATTAGAACAAAATTGTCATAAATTGACTATTCATCAAGAATTGAAGAAATTGAGAAGAGCAGACTAAAACCCATTTGTGGAAATTGATTTTTGGAAGAATGGGCATTAAAAGGTCTTCAAATTGACATGTGTTTTCAAATCCTTAAACCAAATAATCTGAATAAGATCAAGGTCCAAGAATTCATCGATAAAATCAAGGAATTGAACATATTGAAGAAATGCCCATTTGAAGGAATTGATCTTCTTAAGTACATAATCATTGTGAGTTTGATAAACTCGCAAGAACAAATTAGCAGAGACGAAATTTTACATCGTAAAAAAAGAGAGAAGGGAACCTCCTTCTGCAAGAAAAGCCATCATGGATATTAACAGTCTTATGCATCGTATAGGAACAAGTTTCAGATAGTCATACTCTTGAACTGTATATCTAAAATTGATTCTATGGTTTCTTGAATCAACAATACTGGCAATAGACAGAGGGGAGACACTATTGTGCAAATAGAGAAACAGATTAATGGAGTCTCTCTCTCTCTCTCTCTCTCTGAAGTTTAACAGTTAAGTCTGTTAATTCTTGCAATTATTGACTTGTACTATTTAGACAACTTATTTATACCACGTTCAAGTTCATTGCCACCACCTACATTATGGGTCCAAATGAATTCAAAATGTTTTGTCCACAGAATCTAAATTATTTTACCAATATTTTGCTGTGGATTTTCTTAATCAAATTCTCCGATTCGAGTTTTTGGAATGAAAAAAACAGGCGTCGGGAAAGGTTGCTCCATAATGAGCCCAAAATAGAACAAAGAAAAGATAGCAAAAAAGCTATTTTTATAATTTTACCACTACCCATTATAACATATTTCATTTGAATTATAAATACTAGAAAAATGTCACCAAAACCCAAATAAATTTTATCATGGGGTGCGCAATGTTTTTTTTTTTTAAAAAAAAAAAAACATATACAAGACAATAACAATTGGCAAAAAAAATAATCAAAGTCAAGTCACTTAAAATCCTTAATTGATCCGAGGTGTTTTCTTCCTAGAAAAGAAAAGAAAAGAAGAAAAAAAGAATGAGACTCTTTTGGACATTTAACATAGCCAGGCTACCATTCATCTTATAGCCTTGGAGAAACATGTTTTTGGGGAAAAAAATGTAATTTAGATCTAGGAGAAGGACAAAATGTAACATAATTGATTGTTTATCAAAGGACGTATTTATCTTATTTTTTATTATTTTTCTAGCTGTTTCTTCTCCCTATATGTTACTTACATTAAATAGGAGAAGGGGATTAAAATATGAAAGGGTAATAATTTACTCTATTTGCCCTCCTACAACGCATGTTCTAAGATATGGAGAACAATTATCGTATACTTAAACATATTAACTTATTTTCCAAATAAAGATTTTCAATCATTATTTCATTGAAAATTATGTTATAAGCATTTAAATATTAAAACTAGAATCTTTCCACAATGGGGTTGAAAAAGTGAAATTAATAGTTAGGTTTTTCAACATATATATATTATATTTTAAAAAATAGATTCTTTCCTTAATGATGTTGACTCAGTTGAGATTTAATATAATCTTTTAATATCAAATTATTAATAATATATTTTTTATAAAGAAATAAATTTTGATTTGTCGAACTCCATTTTTATTACAAAAATGATGTTTTTTAGGTACCACCAATTATATTTTTACAATCAATTAACCAATTTTTATACTATCTCATAGGTACTTGTTCATATATAATTATGGTTGTTGGATCACTATTTAATAATTACTAATTAATCTATTGCTTTTTGCCTCTAGGAAATGATAGTTGTTGGATATCAATTTAATAGCCCTCGATCAATGGCTACTAATTCTTTAAGTATTAACAATAAGATATAAAATCTCCTAATTATAATAGAACTATGGGAAAAAACTAAAATAAAATCTCACTCCTTGATTTTACCCAATTACAGGAACAGAAAATGAAACACCGTTTTTTCCCCCCAGGCGAGAGAGGGGAGCAAGGAAACACAAGAACCCATACCTCAGATATCATGTTAGAAAAGCTATACTCCTCACAAGGAGGAGAGAAGAACCCATGGAGTGCAGGAGAGAGACCGATGGCCCTAGTCTAGCAAGAACATCAGCACAACTATTACTCTCTCTCAGAACAAAAAAACAACTGATGAACCAAAATTCAACAGATTAGCTGGTGGCATTCCCAGAGAATGCCACCACTGTAAGTAGTTATTGTATTAGTATCAATTCTCACGGATATTAGGCAATAAATACACACAAGTCCAAGCCAAGTGGAAGTAACAAAACGGAGATTCAAGTATTATGTGGAGCAAAACCATAAAACTCTCTCAATCCCCTTGAGTTGAGATAGAGAATCACAAAAGAAAAAAATAAATTAAATTGTTAATCTTTATTAACTAGCTTTGTAATCCTTGTACAATGTTTTGCTCCAAAATTCTATCTCTGCCAGATTTAGGACAACAGTGATATAAAAATCATTTAGATCTTTCAATTATAGTATTATACTTAATAAAATTTTTCTAAAAATTCAAATGTTAATTTTATATGTTAGGTGATAATTAAAAGATTTGCATAATAGGTATTAAAGTGATACCTTAGTTGTGTCTGATGAAAAGGATATTTAATGGGCATTTAAAGCAATTTAAATCATAAAAGTTTGAAATCTCTTTCAAACAAATTTTCAATGTTCAAGTTTAGTATAAGGGCATGCTCTCCTTTGAGACATAGTGCCAATTTTCGAACATTTTAAGGTAGGCACTATGTTGTTAGGTCACATAGGCTTGTGAGTTTTATGTGGCAAGAGGGAATAGGTTTGTCTGTTCTCAAAGAACCATTAGCTATATTAGAAGATATATATATTTTGAGAATATTTAAAAAAATATTATGTATCAAAATCAAATCAATAATTGATTTGAATATAAAAAAAAATGAAAAGAAAGATGAACACGATTCTGATACCATGATAAAGAAATTGAATATGTTTCTGATATCGTTTTAAAGATGAAAACGTGTTATAGTGGGGAAGAGGTCACTACATGCAAACTCTCTCTCTCTCTCTCCCCCCCCCCCTCAATTTCTCTCTTAAATTCAGGTAATGGTGGGTTAGGTTGCACAAAAATAGAAACAAGGAAATGAAAATGAAGACTAAATAATACAAAGAAATGACACTTTATAAGAATACAGGAAACAGAAATATGGACAAATACATAAATATAAAAAATGAAAAAAAAAATTATATAAATAATAATTATTTTATAAAAATAATAGAATAATCATATTTTATAATAAAAGTCTAAAATGAAATAATACAAAAAATAAAAATTATAATTAGATAAAACAAATAATTCATTAAATATAGATAAATGTGTAAATATAAAAAATATAAATATTTTTATATAAATATTAATCAATTTAGTATCATAAAAGTTTCAAAAACGGAAAACGTTTTGGGAATAGGGAAACGTTATTGTTAAGAAATTTCTATACATCAGAGAATAGAGATGGTAATTAGTGGTTGTAGCCAAAACATGGCGGATGGTGGCCACGACCTACACTGATAATGGTGGCATAAGGTGGGGATCACAATTGTGACCACCACCGTAGGGGTGATGGCTATAGTGTTGGCGGATCACAACTAGAGTCACCACCACCAACTACGATGTAGGGTGGTGACCTTGATAGCCCCCATCATAGCCCTATGGCCTTCAAATAGTGAGACTTGCATGATTGAAAGCTCACAAGAGGTGAGCCTTTAACATTCGACGGCACGAGGGGGCCACAACTGTAAGCCCCACGGTTTATTCTCAACTCTTCTAGCACTACAGGTTTCAAGTATAGCAGTCCCTGTAAATCCTCATCTTTGATTTCATCTATTTTCACCAACCCCTTTACTTTCTCCAATGGATGAGAGAGGTTTCATGGTGGAGAAAAGAAACCACGATTCTGATTTAATTTTGATATGAATTGTGGTTCGAAATGTTAGCCTTCAACATGTTCAAAAGATTGAAATATCACAAATTTGAGTCTTAATTTGAATTTTTTGGGGAGTGAACAATGGTGGATGAAGCTCTTCATCTGAATTAGCGACGGATGATCATAGTAGTTAGAAGTGAAAAGCGCAAAAAAATGACAGGCACTCCTGGGGCTTAAGCGCAAAGCACAAAGTAAAGCGCGGATTTTTTCATATAAAACGCACTTATGATATAGAATCAAAATATATATTCGGATATACAATAATAGCACATGAAATATGTTATAATACTAGAATATCAACATGCATAAGAGTTAAAAACTTTTAATGACAAGAAAGTGCACTAAAGATTAATTTTAATGTAAGTCTCATCAATGATCAAACACTTTTATATTTACTAATTTTAATTTTTTTTCATCTCTTTGAAGGACAGCAACAAAGCAACTGAAAAGAGGGCAAGAAAAAAAAGGAGCAGCAACAACTAGGAGGAGGAAAAAAAACACACAGAGGAGCAACATCAAGAAAAGAGGCATCAGGCTGGAAAAGCTAACATAACAACAAGATGTGCATCTTAAATCAACACCAGTTCAATGAATGCATGCAATTGAAAGCCTCTAGCTGGAGATAGTAAAATAGAACAAGCCATGCAAAGACTGATTTCACCAACTTAACAAACAGATAGATACAAGTGCAAGTGATGGCCTATGTTATTTTAACTAATATTAATAATTTGATTAATGTTATTTTAATTGTGTAGCAAAATTTGAGTCTTTTCTATTGATTGATCACTTATTTAGATTTTGTTGATTCACTGCAAACATTGTCAAACTTGATATAACCTTCCTAAGTTAAAGGCGAAGTATCTCCTGCTTGCCCAGTTATCTTATGCCACCACAGGAACGGCAAAGCATGAATAGTTAGTCTGTATTAAAAAATCCAAATCAGTCTTTCAATTTTATTTTAATTAATTATCTCACTGGCTAGATGGATTATGGAATATGGAATATAGGTTAAACATATATAAGAGTTAAATAAATCAAAACTTGTTCACAGACCTTTCTTTACATGAGAAAACCTTTTAGCCATTAGTGTAGAAACGAATGCCTTTAGTTTAGCTCAGCCAAAGGATTAGCTTCCGCACTACAGATCTAAAGCTTAATGTTCCATAAATCTAATCCAGCCCACAAAACCCCAATTTCAGAATAATCTAAGAGATCCTGCTACGTAAACCCAAAAAAAAAAAGAAAAAGAAAACAGACCAGAAAAAAAAGTGCAGAACGGAGAAAAAAGGCCACCGAACTGAGGAATAAAAATGAACAGCAATTGAAAAAAAAAAGAGGCCTGAAAGAGGACGCAAAAGAAAGATGGAGTAGAAGACCGAGAAGAAAGAAAGAATAAGAAGAAGAAGAACCGAGAAGAAAGAGAGAAAGAAAGAAAGAAGAAGTAGAAGAACCAAGAAGGAAGGAAGGAAGAAAGAAAGAAAGAAAGAAAGAAAGAAAGAAAAGAAGAAGAAGAGAACAGACAAATGCACCCGGTAGAAAAATGAAAAAGCGCCGTTTTTTTGCACTTTGTGCTTTAGCACGCTTCAGCTGCGCTTTTTCATTTGCACAGCGCTTTATGCAAAAAAAAGCCCTGATGCTGCGCTTTGCTACGCCTCGTGCTTAAAGCGCGCTTTTGACCACTATGCAGATGATGGAAGACCGTGACCAAAACCCAAAAATTTCACAATTTAGGGCTTAATTAGGAAGGATAAAGCTTTAATTATCTTTAGAGAATGTACTTCAACTTATTGTTGAAGGAAAAGCTTCGAAGCTTGTAGTTAATGCGGACAATTCGCAAAAAAGGAGGAGGGGGTGAAGTTGGTGACTGGCACATGGATACACATGCCAAAGAGAGAGAAATGATGGTGTTCGCTGAGGTGGCAAATAGACGGAGAAAGAAACAGAAAGTACAAAGGAGAGAGAACTAAAATTATATTAAAAAATAATTAAAATAAATAAATAAATATGTTTCTATTGAAGTCACGTGCCGCACATGTGACTTCAATGGCAAATCGTAATGAAAGCTAAATGGAAGACTAAAATTGTAGTTTTTAATAGTTAAAGGGAGGCTTTGTATTTTTTGAAAATTTAGGGACTTGTTTGTATCTGGCCCCAAGTTTAGTTTAGTTTATTTATTAATTTTTTTACACTTTTTCCTTTAATTTAAATTGTCTTTCTCTAAAACATTTTTCTTAATTTTTCTTTTGCTAAACAATCAAATTTAATTTTTCTCTATTTAAAACTAAGCACCTTATGTTTATTTTATTTTATTTTGAGAAGGGTATGCTTTATATCCATTTTAAAATTAGTACAATTTTACCCCCCCCCATTTGGGAATACTTTTACCCCTCCAGTATATACCTGATTGAATTTTATATACCAAATATCAAAAACGGGAAAAGGTTACCCAAGTAACAGCACTACCATAGTTTAATGCAACAAAATGATATTGGTAGTTGCAAAGTGCCACGTTATCGACCTCTTAAACGATAAGTTTTGGGAAACACTATGACCACATAGATTTTCACAAAATCCTCCAAATTTGCTCTATAAAACCAAGGCTCTCTCACTCTAATTGCAGAAAGTGGGAGAAAAAGGAGTGATTAACCTTAGTTTGGTATGGAATTTAGTTTCAACTGAGGCTTTACTTGATCTCTTTCTCTCATTCTATCTTAATCCTCGAGCCGCGATGTGATATACAAAGCTTAACGCCTATACTTACGCCGCAATTCTAGCCATCATCAAGGTTATCCCTCTCTCTCTTTCCCTCTATCCCCCTCTCTCTAATTGCAGAAAATGAGCGATAAAGAGTGATTAACCTTAGTTTAGTATATAATTTAATTTCAATTGAGGCTTTACTTATCTCTCTCTCTTTTTCTATCTTAATGCTCCAGACGTGGCGTGACATTTAAGGCTTAACACCGATACGCCACAATTCCATTCATCGAGGCGTGACAGTCGAGGATTAACGCCGATACGCCGCAATTCTATTCATCATCAAGGTAATTCTTCTCTCTCCGTCTTTTTCTTTTTGATATCATGACACAAATCATTAATCTTCTTCTCATTGATAAGCGATTATGAGATCGAGACACAATCTAAATGATTTAGTAATATTCTTTTTTCTTGCTTGATTGCATTTAATTTTTGAATTTTGGTATATTATTGATTAAATTACTTAATGTTCTTAACCGATTTGATGTAATCTTAGAATTGGGTTGAGATTTTTTTGCAATTTTGAAATTGAATCCTTCATAAAATTATAACCTAAAACTTTTTCCTTAAATCACACAAATAACCAACTAGAATAATTAATCAACAACAAATTAAATATCAATAATGAACCACAATCCCCACATAAAGGAAGACAAAAATTTTTCACATGAAAACCCTTCAAAATAAATGTCCACCTCTAAAACGCCACTAAATCACATAATAATCATAAGAGGGCGCTTAGACTACAAAAATAACCAAGAAAACGACTACATCCACCAATAATTACAGACACGTAACAAACAAAAATAATGACAACTATTAACAACATAATAGAGAGTCAATTAAGAGAAAAGTTGGGGGATCTCTCAAAAAATTTAGGTTGTCTGGCACCATTTGAAAATTCAACTTAGAGGACACTAATAATGATCTTAACAGTAAAAAATTAAATCCCATTTGCTAAACAAATCCTCAAAATTTTAGCCAAAATAGAGAAAATTTCACCAACACAAGATCTAAACCTTTTCTTTTCTCTACCACCCCGTGTCCAAAGTAACCCCCCACCTCTTTCTAATTTGTCAAAAACCAAGCCTTCTAACAACATGGAGTATCCTCCATCCCCCACCCGACTACAAGGAGGAGTCCACCAAACTAGCAAATTTACAACACACCTTATGCTTCTCTCTTGAGAGGGATTTTGTCATCATTATCATTGGTGTGAATTTTCACTCTTCTAACAATTTGGAATCCAACACATCAAATGAATTGTAAGGTTATTACAATGTACAACATAACTCTCTTTTCTTATGCAAAGCTCCTGGACAAATCTTCTTATCAAAGAATTTCCTCGCAAACTTCCATGGCCACAATAAACCCGATCTCTATGGTAGAAAGAGTAACATATTTTTCTAATCTTGATTTCCATGCCATAGCACTATACCCAAATGCAACTAAAAAACCCGAAATTGAATTTTTGTATCAGTGTCTATGGCATATCCACATCCACGAACCCAACCAGCAAAGGATTGTCAACAAAGTAAACACATAATTTGGTTGCACCCCAAAGATATCTCGAAATCCACTTCACAGCATTCCAACTCAAAATGAACTTCATGACATTCCAATACTCTCTTCCCAGATTGGAGAGAAATAGACTATCAATATCATGTACTATCTCTCACACAGTACATACATAGCATATATCAAACTATCCATCGTCGAAGTGTTAAGGAACACTTTCTTTTCTTGGGTATTTCTTAGAGTTCAATTTAAACTGATTAGCAAGAGAAGTGCTAAGAACTTTAGCCTTTTCTATGTGGAATCTCTTGAGCATCCTTTTAATATAATCCTTTTTGCGATAACCAAAGCTTTAATCTTTCTATTACAGCGACTAGTCAAAGCAAGTATCTTCTTTCCCGACCCCATATCTTTTATAGCAAAAGGCTTGATTAAACTATTTTTCAAGCAATCTATCTTGTGCATATCACAAGCAACAATAAGCATATCATCAACATAAAGCAACAAGACAAGAAAGTCATCATCATTCAACCCTTTCGTGGAAACACAATTGTCAGAAGTTGTCTTCATATAACAATACCCCCATAAAAACCTCAAACTTCTTATACCATTGTCTTGGCTCTTGTTTCAAGTTATAAAAACTTGTCTTCAAATTGCACACAAAGTCTTCTTTGCCTCTCACCACAAACCCTCCTATTACTCCATGTAAATTTTTTCCTCCAAGCCTCCATTAAGAAAACTCAAATCTCCAAATCCATAGTAGCGCCTAGCAAGGATTTCACTCTAATAGATAACATTTTCATGATGGGAGAAAATACATCACTAAAATTAATCCCATATGTTTCTAAATGAACCCCTTCACAACTAGTCTCATATTGTATCTTTGCTATAAATTCTTGTCATCAATCTTCAACTTTTACACCCATTTATTCTTCAATGCCCTCTTGCCCTTAGGGGACTTTATCAACTCGTGAGTGTGATTGTCATGAAAAAAAAAAATTAACTCCTCTTTCATAACTTTCTTCAATCTTCCTTTCGAACATGTGTCACACACACTTTCTTCATAACACTTAGGACTCTTCTCCATCCTTAAGCAATACATAATCATTAGAAGAATACCGAGTAGAAGACTGTCTTCCTAGTTGATCTTATCAATGAAAACTAAAGCTGACCGGTCAAAAACTGTATGATCTTCTAACTCAACTCGTTAACCACTATCATATTATCACCTGTGCCATCAACATCATGATCATCATCACTAGCCAAATTTGGAGCTCTCTCTGGAGTTACATGAGAAGGAACTGGAGTTGGCTCAAAGAAATCTACAGCACACTCAATGAAATCATCACTATGAGTATCTTGATTTCCTTCCAATTTTTCCAAATCATCTATAGTCTGATCTTAAAAAAAAAACACCAAAAATCCTTGCTTCTAGCAATTTCTTCTCAACTGGGTCATAGAACCTGTAACCAAACTTATCAAGCCCATAACCAAACTTATCAAGCCCATAATTAATGAAGATGCATTTCCTTGACTTAGCAACAAAATTTGGCCTCTCATCTTTAGGAATGTGAACAAAAGCACAACAATGAAATACCTCAAATGCTTGTGGGAACTTTTCCACTCCAAACCCTTTTTGATACATCAAACTGCAAAGCAACAAATGGATTCAAGTACATCAAATGAACCACTATACTTAATGTCTCACCCTAAAAAGAACATATTTTAGATATGACCACAAATATCTTTATATTTCAAATTCATTAGTTTGATCATCAAATACAATTTAATTCCTCTGGCTTTACAAGCACACATTTCCTCCAATAATTTTCCGAAGTGCAAGTGCATTGCTCTCACCGGCAAAATGATTACAAATATTATCATCTATTGAAGTCCGAATATAACCATAAAACTCATCTATCTAGCAATTTCTGATCATCATTAGACATTTCCTCCAACCTCATCGACTCACCAATAATAAAGACATGATAAAGTAGGCCTTTCATGCCAATGAGCTATAGCTCAGTCGGCACTGTCCCCCTTCCCTTGTAATGGTCTCGAGTTCGAGCCTCCCTATATAAACCCCCCAAAAAAAAAGAGTAGGCCTTACATTTTTTCCTTTCTATGGAATATAACTGGCACCATTCAAACTACTCATCAAGTTGTGTTGGCCTCTATTTCTACACGAAGTAAACCAAATGCTTTGATACCACTTAATGGGGATACAGGTAGCCACTCAATTCATGCAAACCCAGAGGGAAAATAATCAACGCCAAATCTTTTTTCCAAATCATGAATAATCAACTGGAAATATTAATCAACAAAAAATTAAGTACCAATAATAAAGCACAATCAAATCAATATTGATGATAACTATTAACAACACAAGAAAGAGCCAATTTAGAGAAAATTAAAAGATCTTACAAATAAAATAAAGGTTGTAGGGCACTGCTTCAAAATCCAACTTAGTGTGTACCAATGAGGATCTCAATCATCGTATACTAAACAAACCCTCAAAATTTTAACCAAAATAGAGAAAGATTCACTGTCTAGTCGCTGCAATTAGACAAGACCCAAGCCCTTTGTTTCTCCTTGGCCCCGGCCAAGCATTCCCCTCTCTCTCTAATTTTCCAGCTTCTCGAGGATGCGCTGCCCACCCAATTAAAAAACCCACAAACTTCATGTCTTGCCCTTCCAGGGCCTAAATTTGTACCGTTCCATTAATGATAATTGGGCTTTAAATTTGTGGCCTTGTGATGTCACTACTGGGTCCGAGACCAAGCTTCCACCGTCATGGGCCATTCTCCGTGGGAAAACCCCAACACTTGAGTGTTAGGTGAAATTGAGATGATTATTATTATTTTTTTTTTTTGTCCGCCACCACTCGATATCTGAAATTTCATCTTAATTAATTCAGATAATCTGTTATCAGACTCTTTATAGGGAAGGTCTCCCAATGTCAGCTTTTACGCTCCCATGACGGTTCGAATCCCGACCATGGTTAAGTGGTTGAAGTTCCTTTCCAACTACACCATCAAACATTGATATTATTATTATTATTATTATTATTATTATTATTATTATTATTGTGATTGATCGATCTATATCTGAATTTTTATTTTAACTAATTTGATTTGAGTTACTCTCAGATTTTTATAAGAGAACTCTCCCAATATTTTTTTTGGTGGGAGGACTCTCCCAATATAGTTCTTTCCATTCTTGATATTAGTATCTAAGTCTCTGATATCCTTTCTACTAGGTCAACTATCCGTTGGTGGAATTGAGATTATAAAACAATGATATATGATTCTAGTGAAAGTGTATTAAATTTTATTAATCAAAATTTTGAATTCAAAAGTAGACGCTGAGAAAGTAATCCCCTAAATTGGATCCATTGTTGCTCAAACCAAATTAGTCGAGTTTTCAAATATCTGGGATATAGTTAAAAAAAAAAAAGAATTGAGATCATAACAACTATGTTCTGAGGTTAATATGGAATGAAATTTGTGATTATCTTTTGTGCTCTCCAGTACGGTTTGAAAAATGTCAACTGCAACGCCAAATTGGGCTGGTTTACCGAATGAGATCTTGAGTTTGATCAAGTCCAACCTCTACGGTATAGATCAATGTGCTTTTCATGCCGTCTGCAAGTCTTGGTATGCGTCTCCATCACCTTTAATCCACATATCATTGACTCTTGAAGATGAAGCCTACCGTTATCCACAATTAACTGAGCACCCACTGCTTGTGTACTTGGATGACAACGACTCGCTCTGCAAGTTCTACAATCCAGCAAGCAACACAACATTCACCATTGATATCCCCGAATTAGCCGGTGCCCGCATTCTTTTTGCAAAGGAGGGTTGGCTTCTCATGTTGCAGGAACCCAGAAAGCTTTTCTTTTTCAACCCCATGACTAGGGACAAATTCGATCTTCCTGATCCACCAGACAGCTATAACTTCGAGCATATTTCTGTTTCGTCTAGTCCAAGGTATTGGTGCCTGATTATGGGGGCACGATTTTTTGAGGAAAGCAATCGAGTTGAGGTATACTGGCTTTGGGCTAGTGAAGATAAATGGGACAGTTTTATTTATGGCAATGATCCACAGATGTTCCTCCCTTATTTCTGCAGTCCCATTATTTGCGACGATTTGTTTTTCTTTCTTGGAAGAAAAGGTAACTCCGTAAGCTTCTTTCATCATTATAAGAGTGACCGATCATCAGCAGCTTGGAAGACATATTATGGTCCTGTTTTTCAGGAACCATGTGATTCATTCAGTAGAGCATATCTGATGGGTAATCCCGAGACAGACTTCCCCCCAAGAAACTTAATGTTAGTTCTTGAGGATTATGATGGAAAGTCGATAAAAGTTTTTGAGGAATTCAATGTATTTTATGGGGAGAGACCTATTTGGAGGGAAATAAAGCACTTGGGGGATGAATTGATGTTGTTTGTAAGTCCAATGGGGTCGTTTGCATTACCATGCAGTGAAGAAGACAGAATGGTGGGATTAGGAAACAAAGTTTATTTTCCCAGGTTTACCGAGCAAAATAATGGGCTGTTCTACTCCTTGGAGATGGGCAAGTTTCACAGCTTTGCACCAGGCAATCATGGCTTAGAAGATTCCAGTGGAACCACAACAAGGCAGTGCTGTGCTTGGATTATGCTCAACTTTGAGACAATGTAAGATTCGGCACCAAGTCCATGGGTGGGGAGATGAACAAAATTCAGTGTCAAAGAAAGGTACAAAGCATGGAGAATAATTTAGAATTCCAATGTGTCAAGTCCATCCACAGGTGGATTTTGCAGTAAAGAAGTTGTATTTTTAAAACTATGCAAACAAATGCGTACATTGGCTTTTGTGATCGTGTGTCTAAAAATTTGAAGTTTCAAACTTAAAAGTTTTATGCTTTTGTAATTGGTGAAATCGACTCTGTATCAATCAGCTTACTCTTTGGAGTGTGCTGAGCACAATGACTTCTTCAAGTTTTTTGCATTAATTTTCCAATTATATTGTCAATTTTTGGTTGATCTCTATACATCGTGCATCGATTCAGAGATGGATAAAGCAGCATGCGGGAGGATCACAGAGAAAGGCTGCATACAGGCCTCAATCAATGGCAACTGATGCAACCAGGTACAGAGCTTTTGACTTACACGAATAGATAGAAACAAGAAGATCAGGCAGTTAATGCAGAAACCTTTAGATATGAAGTGTGAACACGGTGAAGAGAAGATCTAAAAAGCAAGCCATTGGTGGGAGTATGTATATGTAGCTAACCATTTGTCTATAGTCTAAGGAATAATCCGTAGTTTGGTGCTATAGAACCTCCATGCTGAGCTCTATAATCTGAGGAATTCACAATAAGTCATACATATTAAACAAAAAATCCAAACTCGATATTGTCAGATAATAATAAAATTCTTAGTAGATGTTCCTCTGCCTATAAGCCAAACTAAAGCATTCTTGTATGGATGTCCTGCGACTCATCAAGAGGCTTCTGTGGTTGCTTCGGGGTGTTCTAAGTTGCTATATCCTTAAAACTGTTGAAGTTGAGGGGGCAAAGTTCCTCAACAAACATAAAACCTGCCCTATTCAACCAAAATTTTCCGAACAAACAACTTCAGGGAAAAAAATTGCTGGACTGAGCAACCCGTATCATTAGTCATTAGCAAGTCGGAAATAGAAAATATGCATATGGAAATTTTAATTTCAGAAAATACCCAATAGGACGGAAATTCAGAATGTAGGATTTTCTCTCATCCACTTTCCCAAAAAAAATTCGTGGGTAACCAAACGGAAAGATGACATACAAAACCGAAAAGAAACATTAGGTTTTGGATTCATAGGGACTTCTGAATGTAGGAAAGGTAACTCACTGGGACCTGTCAAGCTCATTACAAACTTTGTCTGGGTTTTAGGATTCAGCAAGTCTGAACTGCCTTCAAAAAACTGTGGAAGCAAGCAAAATATGATCAGATCTTTACCCAACTTTATCAGGCTTTACAAGTTGATAGGAAGAAGGGTTAAAAACCAATCATTACTGAGAAAAACTTGTGGTTTCTCCTCCAAGCTCTTTAATGCAATGCAGCAACTGTGCATCTTAAGTTGAACTAGTTTCCTCAGGTTGAAGATGGACTTTAGAGAGTAAAGAGGGCATCCATGCCAATGGACACACCTTTATCCCTTTGGAAGATCGTCAACGTGTGCACGTATCTAAGAAGTCATTTTTCATCTTTTCAAAGACTTTTTATGTTTCCTTGAACAGGCTAATCCAGAGTGATGCCTCTTATTGCTTCAGTACCCTGTCAAGAACAAGCCCATGTTAAGTTTAAGTATATTTTTGAATCCGATAAATCAGATTAAAAGCTTAGTTTGTATCATAGGTTGTTTAGGACCGGTGAAGGGAAATTAAGCTCCAAAGAAGTGGAAAAGCAAAGAAAGTAGAATAAAGAGAAACAAAACACAATTGAGTTGTTTTTTCTTTTCTCTTAATTGACTGATTTCCATTTTGATTTTGGTAATTCGGTGATTCAATTACTTCATTTCTAATTTTTAATCATGGTTGAGATTTGAAAATTTTAAGGTCAAATAGAGTTAAAAAATGCAAAAAAGCTAAAATAAAAAATTTAAAAATGTCAACCCCATTTAGTGGGATAAAAGCACGAAAAGAAAACAATAATATATGTGAATATGCGATATAAAATCTAATACAAAATGTAAAAAGATTCATATATAATCGATCTCATCTAATGTGATAAACATTTAGTTACTATTGTTATATGGTAAAATTATTTTTTTATTTTCCTTTTTTTAAACAACTCTCTCCCTCTCAATCTCAATATATAAAAATTATTATATAAAAGAACAATTTCTACGGGAGCAAATTTTATAGTAATACTTCTATGAAAATAAAATTTTTACTCAAATTATTATTATTCTCCTATGATACATTCTAACAATCCATTCTTTTGTATTTTCTCTAAATTTATTCGATCTAAAATATTTAAAAAAAAAAAAAAGTTTCTCAGAGATCATTATCATGGTAGCCTTGCTACGTTACATGTTCAATCTAATACATGAGCCAGCTTCTTCCTCGTGTTGCCCTTTGTTGGAGCTATCTGTTAGGTGACCACCAATATTCTATGGGTTGAGGGTGTAGTGATTAGACATTATATTTTCTTAATCAAAATTTTAAATTAGAGTCTTAGAAATAGAAAGACAGACATAAAAAGAGTCAATTTCTAAATAGATTTCATAATATTTGAACCGAATTAGTTAGTAACCCAAAATCTATTTGGTGATAGATAAAAATAAAAATAAAATAAAATAAAAAACAAAAATCTAGGTGACCATTTGTCTGTTTGGTAGGAATTTTTTTCGACTTTTCTTCTCCTTATAAGGAGAAACAAAAATTAATAACTTTTAAAATTAAGTTAAAAATTGTTTGGTAATTCTATTTTAAAAACAAATTTATTTTATAAATTTGAATTAAAGTTAAAAGTAAAAAATTAAAAATTAAAAGTAAAAAGTAAAAATTAAAGAAAAAGAAAGGATATGAAGGTAAATAAATTGATAATATGGACATATTTAGAATTTAATATTCCTAAAGTGAGAGTATAAACGGAATAAAAAAATAAAAAGTTAGATTTTAAAAATAAAGAAAAGTAAAAACACATGTCAGGAGCTTTTACTTAAAAATCTTTTTTTGAATTTTTATTCATAAAAAAAAAAAAAATTTCCTTTTTTTAAGAGTTTTTAAAAAACCTTGTTTAATAAACTTTTTTAAGAAGTAAAAAAAAAGTTCAATGAACTCTAACAAACAAAGCGTAGCTTGTAAAACCCCACCCCCAGAGAGAGAGAGCGCGCGCGCGTCAGCCACGTGGGGTTGGCCATGGACTGGGACTTAAATTTGGGCTTGGGATTCAGCTTTTGATTATTACCACCGACCCAAAAGCCAATATTGGGCCCTTTTTCAGAAAGTCTACCGGATAAGAGTTTGGCCCAAAAGTCCCATCCTCATGAACCGTCGGATTATCAATTGATCTAGTGGCCTCCTCCGTCGGATTATCAATAGATCCAGTGGTCTCGTTCCGCCCGCTCCACCAACTCATGTAGCCGTTACAAATTCGTATGTATGATCGCACGGTCCAGATCTTTCCTCATTCAAACTTGTGAAATCGAAAAAAATAAAAAGAAACCCTATATCTGACCGTTTGAGAATAGACATCAAAAATAAGACTCTGTCAGAAAGCTTCGAAAACCCTCTCTCTCTCCATCCATTTCGTCAGGATCTTTGGTCGAGAGAACAATAATTGCACGATGCATGGTAAATACTACTCTCTCTCTCTCTTTCTCTCACTCTCTCTGTCTCTGTCTCTCTCTCGTTCGCCCGTCAATTTCTCCAGTGATGTTGAATGATCTCTCTCTTTTTTATTTTTCCAGATCAAACTATGGAAAATCCGACAGAGAATTTACCAAATCAAACCCCAGGTTTATTTCTTTCGTCGATTGCAACGAATCTTTCTTTTTCTTTTCAAGTTCTTCTGCCCCAGATTTCGATTTGGGGGTTTTCAGATCAGGGACTTGAAACCCTGGCACATATACCTTTTCATTCTTCGGTGTAATTCCTGGACAGATCTGTTTTTATTCTTTAATTACAGTGACGTAATGTTAGGGTTTTTGGTTTTTCGTTCAGATCAAGTTCAAGAAAATGGCGATTTCATGGATGAGAATACACTCTCGAGAGAAACTCAAGAAATCACTGCTGATCAAGGGCAGACCCTGCCGATTTTCCAGAAAATCATTGATTTGAGTAGCAAAATCCAGGTTAATTTCAGATTTCTGTCCCCTATAAACCCTTAATTGAAAAAAAAAAAAAAGATCAATAGGATTTGATCTTTACTTAATTCTGTGAATCTTTTGTTGAAATTATAGGAACTGAAGAAAGCGCATACAGTTTTGTCAGATGAAGTAAAGGTCGCCATGGAAAACTCTTTTCCTGATCCTGAAGCTGCTGATTCAATTAGGGCCCTTGGTATGTTCTATTTTAATGATTACGTTTGTTAATTTCAACAATATTTTTTGTCTGATTTTAATTTTGATTATCATTATCGGTGGAGCTAGGTACTGAGAATGAAATTATGAAGAAGAAGTACATTGAAGAAATTGAAATATTGAAGAAGAAGTATCTGGAAGAGTGCTTCGAAAGGAAACGGCTGTACAATGAAGTCATAGAGTTTAAAGGAAACATTAGGGTTTTCTGCAGATGTAGACCCTTAAGCCCAGATGAGATTGCAAATTGTTCTGGTTCTGTAGTCGAATTCGACTCATCTCAAGACAAGGAGCTTCAGATCATCTCCGCTGATTCAATTAAAAAACAGTTCAAGTTTGATCATGTTTTTAGGCCTCAGGACAGTCAAGGTAACAATTGTTTATGCCAAAATCTCAATTGATTACATTTTGCGGGATATAGTGTTGATTGAATTTGTTCAATCTGCAGAGGATGTTTTTGCACAAACATGTCCTATAGTGACCTCGGTGTTAGATGGATATAATGTCAGTATTTTTGCATATGGGCAAACTGGAACTGGGAAAACATTTACTATGGAAGGAACTCCTGAAAATAGAGGAGTGAACTACAGAACTTTAGAGGAGCTGTTTCGGATTTCAAAGGAACGAAACAACATTATGAAATATGAACTGTTCGTTAGCATGCTGGAGGTATATAATGAAAGGATAAGGGATCTTCTGGTGGACAATTCCAATGAAACTGCAAAAAAGTAAGTCATTATGAGCTCAGATATATGTTCTATGTATTTCGTTTGGAATGTGATCTATAGCTAGGCTCTGATCTCTTTACTAGTTATTACTAACTTTTTAGGTTGCTCAATCTGCTGTTCTTCTTTGTAGTGTAGGAACACAACCTAGGAACGTTTATTGCTAGTGATAAGTTTCACATAAGAAATGGCTAGGTGCTAATTGTCCTTTGGGTATCTGTTAACTTCACATTAGGATACTGGCTGGTTTATGTAAGAAATGGTAAAGTAATGAGTAATTTGTCACATTTATACTAGCCTTACATATATTCTGGATAAAATAAAGAAGGTATTCATCTGTATTGTCAAATAGCCATATTGAGATCTTTACAGAGGTTGTGAAATTTACGAGCAAATACCTCTCTTTTTGCTGGTTCATACCCAAATCCCAAAATCAACCAAACCTTTGGTGTCTAACTGACTTGAAATAAGTTTCCTTCTAGTCTTTCATTGAGTTTATAGTTATATGATATAGATTCATTGAACAACCGTTTTCTGTCAAACAAACCACAGGAGCAGAGATATTGCTGATAGTTTCTATTGTTCTCATGTATAGATATTTTCGGTAGTTCTTGGCAACCATCTCATCCCGTCCCCACCCCCAAAAAAAAGGACCACTAATGGGAAGCAGACATAAAGTACTGCTTCAATTCAGTGACAAACAAGATGCTTTATAAAATTTATATTTTATGAGTATTATGGATAAACATATAGCTTAACCTTGGCTTTTGCTAAATTTTATATTTCTCATTGTCTGTAAGTGGGTTGAGACCTTTTCTTTTTGATTGCCACTGGCTATGTATCTTCATCTACTTGTAGCCCTACTTGTAGCCAGTTCTAATTAGCAAGCCGTAGATTTTAGTGAATTTTCCAAATGGGCTTTATTGCATGTGGCAGCATGCAGTATCTCACTTCTGTTTCTGGAACAATAGCTTCATAAGTCTCCTATCTAAGCCAATATTGGAAGCGATATAGTTATAGTCCCCCACTCCCCCTGTCTTGCCACCATGGCACTCAGCATGCAGTGGCATCTTTTGGCAATGCTTCTGAGTATGTCTAAAGATGACAATGCTTTTTCTGGGTGTCTGACTTTTCTATTTTTTGTGGTTGAAGGTTGGAAATCAAGCAAGCAGCAGAAGGTACCCAAGAAGTTCCTGGACTCGTCAAGGCCCGTGTTTATGGAACAGATGAAGTGTGGGCATTACTTGAGAGTGGGAGTCGAGCAAGGTCTGTTGGAGCAACAAGCGCTAATGAGATTAGCAGTCGCTCTCACTGGTAAATTCAATTGTGTTGACCATGTTTCCTTTGCTCATCATCCGAAAGTTAATTTTCTTTTTCAATAATTTAACTTACATAAATATCACTTTCTGCAAAACATGCATTTCATTCTATCTGTCACATACAATAACTGAAAATTTTCTTGATGCGTGACATTTTGACTGGGCAATAACTGCTCCTTGGAATGCAGTTTGCTGCGTGTGACAGTTAAGGGTGAAAATGTTGTGAATGGGCAGAAGACGCAAAGCCACCTTTGGCTAGTGGATTTGGCAGGTAGCGAACGTGTTGGTAGGATTGATGTTGAAGGTGAAAGGTTGAAAGAATCCCAGTTCATAAACAAATCCCTTTCAGCTCTTGGTGACGTTATCTCGGCTTTGGCAACTAAAACAGCCCATGTTCCTTACAGGTACCTCTTTTTCTATTTTAAAAAGAAAGAACAATAACAACGACAATCAAGTTTTTATCCCACCAAGTGGGGTCGGTTATATGGATCTTTCCATGCCATTTAAAAAAAAAAAAAAAAGAAGAAGAAAGAAAAGAAAATTTCCAATTATTTATATCTCATCTCTTTTCTATTTTCTTTGAATATAGGAACTCAAAGCTCACCCATATGCTTCAGAGTTCTCTAGGTGAGTTTTTAGTTTGCTTTGGAAAACATTGTTTAGAACTAAAAATTTCTTGAATCTGCTGGTGGCTTCTTCTTCTTCTCTTATATGTTAGGTCTGATTTCCTTTTCCACATTAATTCCATTTGGTAGCATGGGGCAGCCTACTACTATTCAAATTACATAATTTTTCTATTTTAGACATGGCTGAGACCTGTATGTGGAATTTAATTTTTGTTTGCAAGATAAAAGAGACTGACATGAAATTGAAATAAATGTAGGAGGAGATTGCAAGACCTTGATGTTCGTGCAAATCAGCCCATGTGGTGCCGACTTGGGTGAGACTCTATGCTCTCTTAACTTTGCCAGCCGTGTGCGTGGAATTGAACATGGCCCTGCTCGCAAGCAAGCAGACTACTCTGAACTTCTAAAGTACAAACAAATGGTAATACAACTTGTGCATTTTTTAATTTCAATTTTGAGACCATAATTTAGAGGTCTTCAGAAGTTTATGCAACTCACATCTTTACATGCTTTCAGGCTGAAAAGTTGAAGCATGATGAGAAGGAAACTAAGAAATTGCAGGACAGTCTGCAGTCCTTCCAGTTAAGGCTTGCAGCAAGAGAACATATGTGCAGAAATCTCCAGGAGAAGGTAATTATACTGGATTATTTGAAGCTTCTATATCAGTACGCAACAGCTAAGCATTTTTCAAGCAAATTTGTGATAAACACATCAAGGATCCTTCAAGACACCAATATAAACACGTAAAGTCCACCTGCAGTATAGCTTTCTAAACTAGAAACCTAAATTGCAGCATTGAACCCTTAGCCCAAAGAACCAGATTTGTAAATTCTCAATCCTTTTCCTCACAGTTGAATGAACACATTGTTGATTTTTCAACAGGTTCGGAACCTTGAAAATCAATTAGCAGAAGAAAAGAGAACCAGGATGAAGCAAGAGGCTAGGGCTGCGGCTGCTGCTTCTACTACATCTCAGAAACAGATGCAGAGAGCCATGATGGAGAAAAAACCTCCATTGGTTCCTTCAAGGACAAGGCAGCCGCTGCGAAGAATTAGCAATTTCTTCCCCCCACCATCTCCAGTTCCACTGCGGAAAGGTAGAGTAGCTGGTTCTCTTCTTCCAGCTTTATCAGATGACAAGGAAAATGCAGCACCCAGAGCTTCAGCAGCAGTTGCTCTGGCTAACAACCTTTTGAAGCCACGACGAGCTTCCATTGCTGTAAAGCCTCCAACAGCAACAGCAGCAACAACATCAACAGTGCAGGTTTTTAAGCCTAAGAGACGGGTCTCAATTGCTACCCTCTTCCCTGAGCCAAGATCTTCCTACTCCATACCACAAGTCGGTGCTTCTGCTGCTCGATTCAGAAATAATGGTCTGATGGGTCGGCAATCACTTCTAAGGGACCCATGCAAGGCAAGGAGAACCTCAAGGTTATTTTCTCCTCTGCTTGAGAGGAAAACAGTTGCTGCTTCACCAGTGGAAGCAACACCAATTGGCATTAGGAGCAGTAGCAAGTTTATGGGAAGTCCACCTTCACAGGCTCCAGGTTCATGGAGGCCAAAGCACCCAACAGTAATAGCATTGCAACGAAAATCCCTAGTGTGGAGCCCCCTTAAGATGAAAAGCATGAAGAACTTCCGCAATTCATTATTGCCTTGTTGATGCTCAGATGGAAAGGAAACATGACATGTCCTCTCCTGCTTGTAATGACACCCCCCCCCAAGAGGCTCACACTCATTTTTTCAATCCTTTGGTTCATATGCCCCCCACCCTCACATTTGATTGACAGTGTATGCTGCTTGCTTACAAAGAAGACACCAGCATTAATGCTTGTTACAAAGAGTTTGCTTTCTTCAATTTTTACTAATCAAATCTGTATTGTACAATCTGCATTAATAATCATGTGGTTGATTGTTTTCTTTTACCCATATAGAAATTGTGTACTCTGAAGTAAAATAAAATGATCTTTTTTTCTCTAATTTGCTTTAAATTGAATGATAGATGCACATAATATATGTATACTTCACAAAAAGTCATGCATGTATGTGCATTAAGAGTGTATTCAAATCGAGTCGATCTCAAGTATCCCTATGTTCAAAGTTAACTCAAATTTTTTTAAGCGGACTCAAATTCTAACTTGAACTCGACCAATAGTAATAATAGAACTCGAACACGACTTGATTGTATAATAAAACCGCTTGAATTCGACTCGAAAACTCTATTTTTATTTAATATATTAATATATTAATATATGTTATTTTATTTTTATATTATAATTATATATAAAATATATAATATATATTATCGAGTTATTCGATGAGTTTTTAAGTTTAAAATTTTATTACTTGAATTTGATTCAATTGCATAAAAATACCGCTCGAACTTGACTTGAGTTCGGTCAAACTCAACTAAGTCGAGCTATTAACTGAGCAGCTCGCGAGTGACTTGAGCTTAACTCGGTTCTCATAATAGTCCTAACATGCATACACACAAACTATTTGAGCAAAAATTTATTAATTTTTGATAATTTTTAAATAATCTGATTTTATATTTTTCTCTTAATTGGGCCTATGGTATATAAAATTTTATAACAACAATCTATTAGAAACTAATGTGTTCATTGTTTTTTCATGGAAAAATCCATTTGTTTCTTCATGAAAGTTTTTTTTTTAATCTATGTTTTGGTTCTAAAAATCGAAAAATTAGGAAACACAAACTGCAAGCCATTGAGTCAACAAAACCTACGGAGGGAGGGAGGGATTTGAACCCCACAGGAGCTTCAGTAGCAATGGTAGCGAGAACCCCACCAAAGAAAAATGGCCGCCCCTTTCAATCCAACTCTATTAAGAGAAACTGTAGTGAAGGTATTTTAACTCTCTCCCTCTCGTTCTGTCTTTATTGTTTGATTCGGGTTTGCAATTGCAGACTAAAATCTTTAGGATGATTTCATTAAGGGTTTGAGGGACATAATTAGCTTCTCTCTCTCTCTCTCTCTACCCTATTGATAGGTGTTTTGGGATTGTGGTGTTTGCGAAGGTGGATAAATGTATGGCTAGATTGCAAGAACTTCAATTCACAGTGGCAGGAGGGAACAAGGATGTTTCTGGTGTGACTTTGAGTCCTCGCAGTACCAGAGTGTATCTCAAAACTAGTCTCAGATGCAAGCAAGAAGTTATCAGGTTACTTTTTCATTTCCAAATTTCATTCCCATTTTTGATTCTTGATGGTTTTGGATTATCAGACTGCATTTTCGGTGTTTTCTTTTGTGTTTTGAAATAGGGTTCTCCCTTTTCTGTTAGATACCCTTTTCAAAATTGAAAATTCATTTCTATATTTCTCTTTTTATGTTGATTTTTGATGATTTTGGATCGATCACATTAGGTTTTGAATGTAATTTCCATCATGGGTTTTACTTGGGTTTTTGAAATGTTGGCTTTTTCATATTTCTTTTTACCCAATTCGTGGATATATAGGTGTTAGGAATTGTCAGATTACTATTCTTTGATGAAATTACCATCATGATCATGAGTTTGAGTTTTAAAAAAAACAACAATTTTATTTTTCCATCAGGGGATTTTTTTTTTTTGTTTTTGAGCATTGACCTTTCCCTCCTCTATGCTTAATCCAGTGATGAGGATTGTTATTCCTGTTATTGATTGTGTTCGTAACCTAAATCGGATTCTCTGTTTTTGCAGAATCAAAAATGCCAAATCTCCTGCAGGAAAGCTGCAAGCAAGCACGGTTCTCTCTCTCTCTCTCAATTGTCAATTGAAATCAGGACTATGGCTATTATCCTGTTCGTAATATGCAGGGGAATGGTGAAGAATGTCATTACCAGCAATGCTAGTGGGAGAAACAGTGGGAGAAATCCTACAAGCAAGCCAATTTGCAAGAGAAATTGTAGCAGCAGCCACTGCCACGAAAACGAAACTCAAGGCCGAAGACCCGAAAACCCCAACGAGCCATACCAGGAAACAAAGGCCAAAAGATCCAGAAAATACCGAGCTCAGAACCAGAAGAAACAGAGAAAAGCAGAGCAAACTGCAATCAATTCGCTCTGAATCTGATTCCCCATCACTTCAACGCGCCCGTTCTCGTATCACATTCAAGGTCATTTCGCCTCCGGAAAAGAGAGAGAATGGAAAAGACCATGTCAAATACTTTGCAAATAGAGTTTCACCAAAGCACAAGCCATGGGCTAAGAAAACAGTACTCTTTCCAAATCCTCTGTTTCACTCTTCACCTTCGACCCAACAGTGCAAGTTTTGCAAGACAAGGCCTCCAGTAATCGCAAAAAGTCGACAACCCACAACGCCTCATAAGTTCTTGATTAAAACCCCACCTTCAAAATCAAATTTTCAGGTGCAGATCAAGAATCCAACTGTGACTTGTCTCCTCCAAAAAGGTCAACTGCAGCCAAATTGCGGCGGTCATTTTCACCCTCTAGGTTGGCTAACAGGTTGGTGTCTCCATTGAAGAGGTAGAAGGGCTTCTTCTGTGTATAAGATTGAGCAGCTAATGAGTGGTTTAAAGCAGCGTCCCATGCTAACAACATTTCCCCTGAAATTCTCTAAGAAGACTCATTTTATTTGATTTTCTGTGATATTGACTTGATGTCCATTATTATTATTTTTTTAATTTTAAATCTTGGTGTGTCCAAATTCTCTCAATTGGAAAGAAAAATTCTTTAGTTTCTACAAGTGAGAAAAGTTTATTGGTTGAGTTCATTATAATGGTCAATTAATTTTGGTTTTTTATCTTTTTTACTTATTACGGGTATTAAAAAATCTGATCAATTCATTTGAGCAATTATGAGACTCAATTGAGAAGTCGTCTCTTTTGGCATATGTTTTTTTATTCCCAACACTTAAATTCAAATTTTTAATTAAAAGAATTTAATGTGTTGTTATTAGATCTAGTTATAATTTTGATTCTGTAATGTTGCAATATATTTTTAATACAACAAAAGAAATTCTAATACCATGCGGAGTGAATTTTTCTTTTTAAGTTCTTTGCTGCATTGATCCATCAATACTGTCACTTTAGTTGAAATAAAATATTTATCCCTTGTATTTATTTTTAGTTGAGCTACTGCATTTGTGCCCTTTTATTTATTAGAGACGTTTGTTTTTATTTTTTGGTTACACAAAGATTTTATCTTAGAATCTTCAATTTTGAGAAAAGAGATTATAATTACTAAATTATTTCTCATTGCCTACCTTAACTTCATAATTTGTAGCCATTATATTTTCTAAACAATTGCTTCATTGCTGGATTTTTATCATTAGATGAAGATAAGTGCAAAGAGAGAAATCAATAAATTTGATGCAAATTTGTTTTTCTTCTTTTTACTTGTGTGACTACACAACCAGGGTATACTTTTTCAATAGAATTAAGAAATTTAAAACTCGAACATATTAGAGGAACTATACCGAGTGTATAGTTGTATATCTATTTATATTGAGAAATTTTTCTAAATTGATCATTTATTTTTTAAAATTCTTTCTAATTTTCTAATAAAACTTTACCCTTTTAATTGCATGGAAGTGGAAGATAGAATCACATAAAAGAGATGTAAGAAATTTTCGCAGAGTATACCCATAATCGGTCAGCTTGTGCGATACAATAGAAGACTAATAAAAAAATTCTTGTTTAAAGTATATTAAAATGTTTTATTATCAACATTTTTTGTGACAAAAAGGAAAGCGACTAATTTTTAAAAGAATTCATACTCCAAATATCACGTCTCAAAAAGCGATACTTCTCCTGAGAAAAAGAATAGAACTTGGGAAGATCAGGAGAAACTGATGACCTTAATATACCAAGGACATCAGCACAAATATTACCCTCTTTGGGAACAAAGAGCACCAAATAACCAAAGCTTGGGGGATTAGATGTTGACATTCTTAGAGAATATGGAACTTGAGATGAGAGGGAGTCACATTGGATGAGAGAGCCAAAACAATCTCGGCAAAGTCGATCTCAAGGACAACCAGGAAGAGCTTAACATGCATTAGAAGAAGTTCCTCACCAACACCACATAACTCCACGGTAAAAGAATTTGTCACTCCCAAGTTGACCATAAAACCACGAATCCAGGAAACATACTCATCATAGAGAAGACCCAGTATTGCGAAAATAGCGTGTGAACGATTATACTAATAAATTACCCATGATATATTTCCCAAAAGGATAATTTAATAGTACAATATATCACTACAACTATACCTAACAACAACTATTAAATAAAGAAAGAATACCAAAATTTAACGAGGTTGGCCAAATATGCCTACGTTCTCGGACACTACTAGAATAATATTTTACTAATAAATTTGAAATATTACAAGAGAGAGAAAGAGAAAATTGACCTAAGATATGAACTTGCCAATTTTGGGATAATCCTACAAGGCATGAGGAAGGGTCTATTTATAAGGTAAAAACTCACATCATCCCTCACTTGCCAAACAATGTGGGATTCTCTCCTCCTATAAGTTTTTGCCACAACCAACAAATCTTCACATTGACAAAAAACTTTACAACTCTCTCATACAATTTTAGTAGTGTCTACAATTTTCAATTTCAATAATATTGATCAAGTTCAAACAATGTTAAAACTTGACTGCAGTTATCACTTTTATCATCATATCAGCACAATTCTCAGAGGTTGGAATTTTCTGGATTATAACTCCACATTCTTCCAAAATCTCCCGTATGAAGTGATAACGAACGTCGATGTGCTTTGTCCTTGCATGATAAACTTGATTCTTTGCCAAATGAATTGCACTTTGACTAGCACAATACACTTTGATGTGTTTTTGTTCTAATCCCAATTCACCAACCAACCCTTGAAGCCAAATTGCTTCCTTCACGGCTTTTGTAGCTGCCATGTATTCTGCCTCTGTAGAAGACAACGCCACTGTTGATTATAAGGTAGACTTCCAACTTGCTGGTGCCTTTGCAAGGGTAAACATATAACCAGTAGTTGATCGTCGTCTGTCCAAATCATCAGCATAGTCAGAATCACAGTACCCGACTATGTGTTGACTATTTTGTTTGTCCTGCTGAAATATTAAACCAAGATTCATGGTGTTCAAAATGTACCGTAAAATCCATTTCACAGCTTGTCAATGCTCCTTTCCAGGATCATGCATATACCTGCTCACTACCCCAACTGCATGTGAAATATCGGGTCTTGTACACACCATAGCATACATTAGGCTACCTACAACACTTGCATATGGTACTTTTGACATGTATTCTCGTTCTGCATCATTCTTTGGTGACATGGATGCACTGAGCTTGAAATGAGGAGCAAGTGGAGTACTAACTGGTTTTGACTTTTTGTTCATGCCAAAACGTTTTAGAATCCTGCTCAAATACTCCTTTTGTGATAAACAAAGCCTCCTCAAATTCCTATCTCTGGTAATTTCCATACCGAGAATCTTCCTTGTTTCACCTAGATCTTTTATCTCAAACTCCCTTTTCAGCTGAACTTTCATTTTCTCAATTTCTATCTGACTTTTGGAGGCTATTAGTATATCATCAACATAAAGAAGAAGATAAATAAATGATCCATCTTGTAGTTTGTGAAAATACACACAATGATCATATTTACTTCTTGTGTACTTTTACCCCATCATAAACTTGTCAAATCGCTTGTACCACTGTCTGGGAGATTGCTTTAATCCATATTGCGATTTCTCAAGTTTGCATACCATATTTTCCTTTTTAGCAACATTGAACCCTTCTGGTTGAGTCATATAGATTTCCTCCTCTAAGTCTCCATGTAAAAATGTTGTTTTTACATCCAACTGAGCCAACTCCATATCCAACTGTGCTACCAAAGCCAACAAGATTCTGATAGAAGAACGCTTCACAATCGGAGAAAATATTTCATCATAATCGACTCCCTGCTTCTGAGCGTAACCTTTAGCCACCAATTTTGCTTTGTAACGAATACCATTCTTGTCAGGAAAACCATCTTTATTTGCATATATCCATTTGCACCCAATTGTTTTCTTTCCTTTTGGAAGACTAGTAAACTTCCAAATTTGATTCTTTTGAAGGGAATGCATCTCCTCTTCCATAGCAATCCTCCATTGCTCTTGTTCTGAACTTTGGACTGCTTCATTGTAAGTGGCAGGAACGTCATCAATTTGAATTGCTGATGTAGAAGCAACCATATTAACATAACGAGCAGGTGGTTTAATGGTCCTTCTTCCCTTCCTTAATGCAATTGATTCAAGCTGCTGCGGAGGTTCTTGGGTCTGCACCTCTTCTTCATCTGACTCTTCATCTATTATAGGAGAGTCACCATCAGATTTTTCATTTGCTGGGACTAATTTGTTTCCATCAAACTCCACCTGTTTAGAAGTATCGCCTGTGTGTTCAATATTTCTAGGAGTTACGTTTGACATGGAAGATTCATCAAAAGTAACATCCCTGCTGAAGATTACTTTCTTTGTTTCTGGACACAAAAAACGATAACATTTTACTCCAACTGTGATCCCCATGAAGATTGCTTTCTTTGCTCTGGTATCCAATTTTGACTCCTTAACATGATAATATGCAGTGGAGCCAAAAACACATAAGGAATCATAATCTGAAATAGGCTTTCCAGACCATTTCTCTATTGGTGTTTTGCCACCAATAGTTGTAGATGGCAGGCGGTTGATGAGGTGACCAACATAAACAGCAGCTTCAGCCCAAAATTCTTTGTCCAACCCAGCATTGGACAACATACACCGAACCTTCTCCAACAATGTCCGGTTCATACGTTCTGTCACTCCATTTTGTTGCGGTATATTCCTGACGGTGAAGTGTCTGACAATGCCTTCGTCTTTACAAATTTTCAGAAATGGATCATTTCTGAATTCTCCACCATTGTCTGTACGGAGACGTTTGATTTTCCTACCTGTTTGAGTCTCCACCATATTTTTCCATTTAAGGAAAATTCCCAACACTTCATCTTTCATCTTCATTGTATACACCCAAACTCTCCGGGAAAAATCGTCAACAAAGGTCACATAATAATGCTTTCCTCCCAATGATGATGTTTTAGAAGGCCCTCAAACATCTGAATGAATATAATCCAAAATACCTTTAGTATCATGGATTGCTATGCCAAAATTCACCCTTGTTTGCTTCCCTTTGATGCAATGCTCACAAAAATCTAATTTGTAAGCTCGTACTCCTTTCAGCAATCCTTGATTTATCAGAAGTTTCAAGGATTTTTCTCCAGCATGCCCCATCCGCATATGCCACAATCTAATTGCTTCTAATTCTCGATCATGAGTAGAAACTGCTACTGTCGCTACTGCTCCAACAATTGTACTACCCATAAAGTAGTACACATTATTATTTTTCCGAATTCCCTTCAATATTGTGAGTGCACTAGAGATTATCTTCATTACTCCATCTTTTATCTTCACATCAAATCCTTTTGATTCTAAGGATCCGATGGAGATGAGATTCTTCTTCAAATCCGGTACATATCGAACACATGTTAAAGTTCTGATAGATCCATCTTGATTTCTCAGGCGAATTGAACCAATCCCATGTGTGGAGAGAGGGACATCATTTGCTGTATAGACCATTCACCCTTTCTGTTCTTTGAAATCAAAAAACCATTCTCGATTGGGAGACATATGGTGGCTACAAGTAGAATCCAGCAACCACATACTAGAATGGCTAATTGTTGGTACAACTGCAAGTGAAAGGTATGAATCTGCATCATCACATTTAGCTACATTTGAATTTGAGACAACCTTCCCTTTATGTGGTTTGCCTTTATTTTTCAGCTTTGGGCAATCTTTCTTCCAGTGCCCTTTTTCTCGACAAAAGGCACATTCATCTTTCTTCATTTTGGACCTTGATTTTGATCTCCCTTTCATCCCTTTACTCTGGCTCTGCGAATGTCCTCTGACAACTAATACTTCGGCTTCTTCAGTTGTGTTTTCTTGCTTTTCCTTTTTTCTTAGTTTATAACTGTATAATGCTGCAGTTACTTCACTAAGAGAGATAACAGCTTTTCCGTGAAGTAGGGTAGTTTCCAAATATTCGTACTTGTCGGGAAGGGATCCCAACAACATAAGAGTCAGATCTTCATCTTTGAAAGTCTCGTCCATATTCATCAGATCAGTCACCAATTGATTAAAACTGGTAATATGATCATTCATAGTGGTACCCGGTTCATAGTTGAAGCGAAACAACCTCTTTTTCATATAGAATTTGTTTTGACTGCTCTTTTTCAAGAATTTTTCTTCTAGTGCTTTCCACAATTTACTAGCAGAAGTTTCTTTGGAAAAAGTATATTTCTGCTCTCTGGAAAGACACGATCTAATTGTACCACATCCCAATCTGTTCATCGTCTGCCATTCCTTCTCCTCAACATCATCTGGTTTCTTTTCTTCAATAGCAAGGTCTAGACCTTGTTGAAAAAGGACGTCTAGAACCTCACTCTGTCACATTCCAAAAATGACCAGTTCCATCAAAAATCTCCACGGCAAATCTGGTATTCGTCACTGCGGTTCTTGTAAAAATTGATGAAGTCGACGTGGATGATTTTGTGTTATCCGCTATTTCTGCTACTCGTACTATTTAATAGCTGCTGATGCAAAATGCCGATAGCCCCAAGAAAATCTTTTCTGATGTGGAAGATCAGATAAAACTACAACCACATAGTATACTAGGATCAACCGGGCTCAATGCCGATAGCCCCAAGAGAATCTTTTCTGATGTGGAAGATCAGACAAAGCTGCAACCACAGAGCATACTAAGATAAATCAGGCTCTGAAACCAATTGTTGCGGAAATAGCGTGTGAACGATTGTACTAATAAATTACCCATGATATATTTTCCAAAAGGGTAATTTAATAGTACAATATATCACTACAACTATACCTAACAACAACTATTAAATAAAGAAAGAATACCAGAATTTAACGAGATTCGACCAAATATGCCTACGTTCTCGGATACTACTAAAATAATATTTCACTAATAAATTTGAAATATTACAAGAGAGAGAAAGAGAAAATTGGTCTAAGATATGAACTTGTCAATTTTGGGATAATCCTACAAGGCATGGGGAAGGGTCTATTTATAAGGTAAAAACTCACCTCATCCCTCATTTGCCAAACAATGTGGGATCCTCTCCTCCTATAAGTTTTTGCCACAAACAACATCCAGCACCGGCCAAATGAGAAGTAAAACCTAAGAATTCATCGGTATTTGGCATATAAAATCACAAAGGAGGGGAAGCCCATCGTATCGAGCAACTCAAGCGGGAGTATTGACATCAAATGCCAACAACCCATCTCAAGTATAACTAGAAACTATAGTAGTGACACATTCCGAGGAGTTAGCGATATCCTCGAAAACACATTCACAGTCCGAATCCTCCTCGTTGTCTAAATTTCCCAAACAACGAAAGCAGTTATGCAACTTACTACTAGCCAAATTCACAAGGTTGGTCAAATGGCCTCCAGGCCTTCGAGGCTTATGTCAAACTTGTATCCACAATCTGAATCCAATTTCTGACATAGTCACCTTCCATTGAAATAGAGGAACCTACCCCAGAGGCTAGTGGAATAGAGGTCTCACTAAAATGTTTCAACACATCCATCTTGATACTGATACTTTGTGTCCCACATGACCACAACCAAAACATATCAGATGAAGGCCCTTGTAATCCACCCTTAAACTTGCTTCCATATTTTCCACGCAAATTCAAGCATATTTCCCACAGGAAACAGTTGTCATGTTCATGTCAATCCGGAGAGGACAACCTAACCGTTTTCTAGCTCAGTATAACACCTCATCATCGAACAATTCAATCAGCAACCCAGGGAGATGAATCCAAACTGCCATCCCGTGAATCACTATCTCTGAAGGAACAAACCATGGGCGCTACTTCGTCACTACAATATAATGGTCTTGGATGACCCAGAGGCCTCTGGTAATTGCCCGACAATAGTCGAACTATTAAGAAAGCTTCACGAGATAAAACCCCGGACGCTAAATTCACAAGGTTGGTCAAATGGCTTCCAGGCCTTCGAGGCTTATGTCAAACTTGTATCCACAATCTGAATCCAATTTCTGACATTGAGTCGCATTCCATTAAAATAGAGGAACCTACCACGAAGGCTAGTGGCTCACTGAAATTTGGAGACACTGTTTCAACACATCCATCTCGATACTGATACTTTGTGTTTCCCACATGACCACAACCAAAACATATCAGATGAAGGCCCTTGTACTCCACCCCTGAACTCACTTCCATGTCTGAATACTAGGAATTAGTGCCTTTGACAAGTCGATTTCCACACAAATTCAAGCATATTTTTCATAGTAAGCAGTTGTCATGTTCATGTCAATTCGGAGAGGATAGCCTAATTGTTTTCTAACTTGGTATAACACCTCATCATAGAGAAATTCAATCGGCAACCCAGGGAGACAAATCCAAACTGCCGTCTCACAAATCACTATCTCCGAAGGAACAAACCATGGGCACCACTTTGTCACTACAATATAATGGTCTTGGATGAACTAGGGGCTTTCGATCATTGCCTGTTAATAGTCGAACTGTTCAAAAAGCTTCGCTTGATAAAACGCCTCACCCATGTTGATCAAATCGAGCTCTCCCTCAATTTTCTAGGCTCCCCTCAATCTTCCAGAGATAAACAATGCGATTATGCAAGAAATGGCACCCAACCATCTTGCCTTAGAGCTCAACAGTCACCGGCAGCCACTATCGGCGCCAAAGAAGATATAACTGTTCATCAACGATGGGGATCATCGAATCAATTATAGCCTTATCTGCCGCCACTTCATCATCGGAATCATAAAGCAACATTGATTCCAGCAAGTCCATTGAATGAACTATCCCGAGAAGGGAGTCTTTGAAACTCATCGGCCGATCCTCCCCACATTGCCTTTAACTCACTTGGTACTCCTATGCAGGTGATCGGCTTCTTTGACAAAAGTCCTCTCCCCCTGCTTGTCTCGCCGACGTTGGAGGTAAGGGGAGGGTCAAGCAACAAGATTTTTAAAGCATCGCTCATGACGGTCATATTCTCTCTCTCTCATTGAAATGTTCAATGCCCCCTTTAAACTCCTCGCGCAAGTCTTTGGGACACCCTTTTGAGTCTCAACATCTATGGGTGCTATAGAATGAAGTTTTAAGTCTTTTTCTCCAGACTTTTCAACAGTACGTTGCCAGCTTTCTTAAGCCTCATGGCATCGACAAAAGAACCCCATGTCTCTAGTTCTTTAATTCTACCTTAATTGAGTATGCAGCTCACACTAAATTCTTTTAGAAGGTAACATCAAGGAGTTCCGACTTCCAAGTTAGATTCAGCAAACACCATAGGGCGATTCTAAGTTGGGCTAAGTTTAAGAGTTTAGAATTAATAGGTTAATTATATTAGTCTTTTGGATTTTCTATTCCTTTCACAGGCCAGAAGGATACTCGGACATAAGAAGTTTATGCAGGTTGTACCAATGCTTTGTGGCGTTTGCCCAAGTTCGTGCAATAGAATTCCAACCAAATTCATGTTTAAACCATGTAAATACTAACCATCTTCTCGCCCCTTCACGTTAAAAAATTGATCTTTATTTAAAATAACTTCACTGTTCCCGCATCCATGACTCTTTTTTTAAAGGAAAAAAAAAAAAAATCTGATATGGTCACAAACCATAAGCATTCAGAAAATTATTCCTCCCTATCTCCCCTACTTATTAAATACAAACCCAACAACATATAATACATACAGACATATATATTGTGCAAAACAAGCATGTTTTAGACAGAGTTAATTCAAAAATTTTCTGTAGTCGGCGATCAGTTTCGCCATTGGTTTCTGGCGGCAGAGCCATAACCGCCTTAGAAGAAAAATAGTAATTAAGAGTGGAGAAAACTGAGGAGAATATTTCAAGGAGTGTTGGTCTGTAATTGTGAAAACCAGACATCTATTTTTTACAACAAAAATATATATATTAATAGCAAATTTTTGGTGCCAAAAAAAAAAAACTTATTAGAAATGAAGCTAAAAATCAAGATCAAACATTATAAAAGAAAACAAAGATATATATATAAATATATATATATATATATATATATATATATATTTTGATAGTGGCCAGTGTACTGGAAGGAAGTCTCGCAGCTTCTTAGAACGTTTTAT
The DNA here is from genome assembly GCA_037126225.1 of Dillenia turbinata. NCBI lineage: Eukaryota > Viridiplantae > Streptophyta > Magnoliopsida > Dilleniales > Dilleniaceae > Dillenia > Dillenia turbinata. Next base: position 21,337,065 of record JBAMMX010000025.1, read on the forward strand.
GTGGAATTGGTACATCTTCACAAAATGGTTTTTTTAATAGATGTATAGAATAATAATTTAAAAAATGAAATTATGTTTTTTGTATGAATTAATTAATTACTTAATTATCTTCTCTTAGTAATCTATCCTCTAAGGTTTTATATGAAAACTTGATATATTTAGTTGTAAAAATGTGAAATTGAAATATTATTATCGCGGATTAAACAAAACCAAATGGGTGCAAGAAATTTATAAAACAAAAGTATTTTAAAATAATAATAATAATTCAAAACTATTTTTTAAATTTTCTTGCAAAGATCAATATTTATCTATGTATACCCTTAAAAGGGGACTTAAGGTAGACGACCACTCACGTTACCCTCTCACCCCACTCCCTCTCTCTCTGTTGTTTCTATCCCTTTTTTTTATTTCCCTTCTCTCTCTTTTTTTTTTTGTCTTGAACTTTTTTTTATTCTTTTTTATTTTGTTTTTTTATTAGTTTATTTATTGCGGCTACTATATTGAGCTTTTTTTTATTCTTTTATTTTTAATGGTAATAATAAATTGCGATGAGTTTTTCCCTTCTCTCTCTTCTTCTTTTTTTTTTGGTCTTGAACTTTTTTTTTATTTTGTTTTCTATTCTTTTTTATTTTGTTTTTTATTTTTTTATTCTTTTGTTTTTTATGAGCTTTTTTTTTTATTCTTTATTTTTAATGGTAGTAATAAATTGTGATAAGTTTAAGATAATTAGTAATAATATAATGGTAGTGATCAAAACTAAAAAAATAAGAAAAGAAGAAAAACAAAAGAACAAAAAATAACAAAAGAATTAAAAAAAAAAAACAAAAGGAACAAAAAAACCCTAAAAAAACCAAAAAAAAAATCTTTTTATTCTTTTTTATTTTGTTTTTTATTTTTTTTATTTTTTTATTTTTTTATTGTTTTGTATGGTAATGATAAATTGTGATAAGTTTAGACTAATTAATAATAATATAATGATAGTAATAAAAATATAAAAAAATAAAAAAGGAAAAACAAAATAAAAGAACAAAAAAAATAAAAGAATAAAAATATGAAAAAATTAAAAAAAAACAAAAAAAGTCAAAACAAAAAACAAAAAAAAAACAAATTAGAAGGGGGTTCCACCGTAAGTGGAACTGCCCCTCCTATGAACTTTTTTTAATTTATTTTTTTATTATTTTTTTTTCTTTATTCTTTTTTATTTTGTTTTTTTATTAGTTTATTATGTTGAGCTTTTTTTTTTATTCTTTTATTTTTTAAGATAAATTGTGGTGAGTTTAGCATAATTAGTAATAATATAATAATAATGGTAAAAACTAAAAATAGGAAAAAAAAAATAAGAAAAACAAAAAAAAACACAAAAGAATTAAAAAAACAAAAAAAAAAACCCAAAATATCAAAAAAATCTTTTTATTCTTTTTTATTTTGTTTTTTATTTCTTCATTTTTTTATTATTTTGTATAGTAGTGATAAATTATCAACGTGGGTTGGCTCAATTGGACGTGGGGTTGAGTACCCTTAAACATAATCGAGATTCAACTCCCGCTGTGAGTATCAGGCACTCATGTGTATGGAGCGTTCCCCGTTGGGAAACTCGCCCTCCTAAAGGAGCCACTGCATCGGTCGGTCAGAATTAGTCCGGACAAAATCCAAGACAAGGTACAAAAAAAAATAGTAGTGATAAATTATGATGAGTTTAAAATAATTAATAATAATATAATAATAGTGGTAAAAATATAAAATAATAAAAAATAAAGAATAAAACAAAAGAACAAAAAAAGGAAAGAATTAAAAAAAAACAAAAGAAACAAAAAAAAATCAAAAGGAAAAACAAAAAAGAAATCAACATAGGAGGGGGGTTCCACCGCCGGTGGAACCACCCCTCCTATCTTGAAAATTAAACTTTTATTTTTAATAGTAATGATAAATTATGATAAGTTTAAGATAATTAGTAATAATGTAATAATAGTGGTAAAAATTAAAAAGAATAAAAAAAACAAAAGAACAAAAAACAACAAAAGAATAAAAGAATAAAAAATACAAAAAAAACAAAAGAAAAAATCCAAAAAAACCAATAAAAAACAAAAAAAAAAGTTCAATATAGAACGGCGGTTCCACCTACTCATCTAAAAAAAATAATGGTAATTGAGGATCTCTATTTTGATAATAGAAATCAGTAGTGATATGAAACCGATATTCAAAAATCGATATCATAAAATGAATTTGGAGTCCCACTTAACAGATTCATTCCTTAACAGAGCAGATCATGTCAAAGAGCTTTCCATGTGGGTGGGTCTAGATGCATAAATCCTCTCTCTTTTTGAATTCTAGGATTGGAGGAGTTGCGATATCACACTGAGTATATAGTATCCACTTCTTTGTCTTTGTTCATTGCAAGTAGTTATGTTTTATGAGTGTAACTCACCAATATTGCATTTATGATTACTTCTCTTCTGCACACGTACTAATTTGCACTAATTTTTGATTCAAATATGAAAGAGTGTATTTTTTTCATTGATTTGTTTTTAATGCGCTTATACAAATGCTCAATCAACTCACATGGTTGAATTTTGTTATGTATAATTACTTTTAACCATTTGGGCACATCGCGCGATGTGTATACACTCTGCTAGTATCTATTAAAAAGACCAAATTCATTCTAATATCCTTATTTATGGTTGTTGTGGTACATACTATTTTATTACAACATAATTTATTTTGTTTCTCATTGGTAGTCAATGAACCATTGTTCAAAAGATGTAGTTAAAAATGGATCTATGTGCTCAAGAATACTGTTTAGCTGGAAAAATCAATGTAAAAAAATACTAATATCCCCATTTGGGGTTGTTGTCGTGCATACTATTTAATTAAGACATAATTTATTTTGTTTTTCACCGGTAGCCAATGAAATATTTTCGAAAAGAAATAATTAAAAATGGATCTATGTGCGCAAAATTATTGTTTATCCGGACAAATCAATGTAAAAAAAAATACTATAACCTAAATTAAATATTAAAAGGAATTTGACAAAACTTTTTATATTTAAAATCTTAAAAGATAGTATCAGTTGAATTATAATTTATTTATTGACAAAACTTTCTACCATTGCTATTGTTTTATCGATATAACTATACCTCATGAGCTAGCTTGATAATTAGGGATTATGGCACAAAAAACTCATCTAACAATTAAGCCTCGGCTTTGCTTGATCTATCGATTTTCAATTGACAAATATACAAATAAAAATTACGTTGATTTATAGAAAGTATTATAATAAAAAATAATTCATCATCTTGAATCATAAAAAAAAAATCATAATTACTTTTATTCAGAGAGTCAATAGCAAAGTATCACTTATAATTAATTTTAAGGCCGACAAAGAATTTATATAGTTTACTTTGTTAGCAAAATGCCTTACTTTTAACAAGTTGCTGAAAAATTAAAGGTACACGTGGTTATTCCATGTGTTAAAATTAAATAATAAAATATTAATCTCTATTTGTATTTATTTTTTTTTAAGGAGGGCAAAGAGATTAGACCGTTTCAGATAATCTCAATCCCCTCAAACTCTTATAAAACACATTTCCTTGTTTTCCAAGAACATCTAAACGATGATTTAAATTTTAATAAGAAATTATAAATATTTCATATTTACTTTCTGTATTCATTTATCGTCGTAGTCGTTGTGGTCGTCTAAACAAGAAGATATTCTTGCCTTCAAAGAAACAATTTAATAATCATACTATACGTTGGAGGTGGGTTATTGCTTCATAGATACCAACTTGTTCTTGATCCGAACAGTAGCCGTTAATAGATGGATGCACCTGAAAAAACCATCGAAGGGTGCTCCGACGGGGAGGCTCTGATGTTCAAGTTAGTAAAAAGCGATTTTCGATTGAAAGAAACAGACTGAGAATCGAGGGAAGGCTATTCCCTGTGATTAGTGTGCTCAGATTGTTAGGTCTAGAGAGCGTACCTTGTTTTGAGAGTTTTTGGGATAACTTATACCTTTGAGAGACGTACGTCGCTGGGGACTTCAACCCTACCTTCCTTATCAAACTGATCCGGAAATCTCGGAGGTAAATATTATAAGTTGATTACAATCCTTATTTATCGGTAGAACTATCATTTTCGGGAGGGGTGCTTTCCTTACTCGAAAGATCCGGGACTTACCGTTATGAAATAGGAGACTGAAATTAAGTGAATTATAACATTCCTTTAGAATTGCTAAGGGTGTTGCACAACGTTCGGTCGCTCGATCGATTAAGAGATTTTCATGACCAGTCCGATTGAAGAGTCGATGTCTGCTTGCCCGATCGGGGCGATTACCTTTGTTTGGTGAGTTACGTTCGATTGGCGGGACGACTGAGATCCTATCGTTTGACAGATTGATCTGGACAGCTAAAACCCTTCGGTAGATTATTATTCAATCGTCAAGTACTGGTCTGTAAATGTCATTCGAGGGATTCTTGAGAATTCTTTCTTTTGGTTTAGGCCTTGGGTCATGTCCTATCACTATGAAACGACTGCTTCACTCCCGTAAGTCAGGTTGAAGGGTGTTTCTCCCGTTGCTCTTTGAAGGGTAGTATGATACGACCAAAGAATACCATACAATTCTTCGACCCATTGTCCCTTGGCGTCGTCCAGTGTTATCTTTAGTCCTTGCAGGATCGTTCGGTTGGTTACTTCAGGCAGTCCGTTGGTTTGTGGGTGAGCGACCGATAAGAATCTATGTTGAATCTCTAGTTTCTCGCAAAACTCCCGGAAGCGCTGGTTGTCGAATTACTTCCCATTGTCCATGATAAAGACACGCGGTATACCGAACCGAATGATAATATGAGTCCACACGAAGGATTGGACTTTGGCGGCCGTGATCTGGGCTAAAGGCTCGGCTTCCACCCATTTCGTAAAGTAGTCGATCGCTGAATTTTCGCTGTCGCGTATTTGGAAGAAACGGTCCGAGGATATCCATGTCCACTAAGCAAATGGCCAAGGGCTGGATATTGGATTAAACTCGGTGGAGGGTAGCCGAGGAACCAATGAGAAATGCTGGCATCTGTCGCACCTTTTGACGTAGTTGTTAGAATCGATTTTCATGGTCGACCAGTAGTATCTCTGTTGAAGGGCCTTATAGACTAGATTTTGAGCACTCAGATGATTGCCGCAGATTCTTTCGTGAATTTCTCGAAAGACGTAATTTCTATTTTCAGGAGTCAGGCATCGTAGATACGGGTGAGTGAACGACTTGCGGTAGAGAACCACATCAATTATGGCATAGTGTGTGGCATTTCGCTTCAGTTTTATTACTTCCCCCGGGGATTCTGGTAGGCGATATTGTTTTAGGTACTCTTCTATAGGGTCCTTCCAACTATGCGGCTGATCGACTGGGAGGATCTCCTTAGGCTCGTCGATGTTGGGATAAGGCAGGCTTTCAATATATACCGTCCGATTAGAAGCAACTGAATTGGAACTAGCCAACCTCGACAGAGTATCAGCTCTCGCATTTTCCGAACGAGGGATTTGTTGAATGTTTACTTTGCCTAGTCGGTCTATCGTCTCACGCAACTTACTTAAATATTTTGTCATGACCGGGTCTCTGGTTTCGTAAACTCATTCGATTTGCTCCACGTCCAACTGGCTATCCGTAAACACCCTGACATTTCGTGCTCCCATGTCGATGGCAATCCGGAGGCCCGTTAGCAGAGTTTCGTACTCGGCTTGGTTATTAGTGCTTGGAAATTAAAGCGGAGGGCGTACTCTACCTTAAAATCGTTCGTTTCTACCAATATGAGTCCGGCGCCACTTTCTGAAGAATTTGATGATCCGTCCACATTGATAGTCCATTCGGGGGTGACCAATTCTTCTTGATGGCTAGAAAGTTGCCCTTCAGACACCGTGGGCAAAGTGCATTTAAGAATAAAATCGGCTAGTGCTTGGCCCTTTATTGCGGGTTGTGGTCGGTATTAGATATCGAATTCGTCTAGCTCCACACTTCACTTGATAAGCAATCCTGATGTATCCTTTTTTTGGGGGATTTGCTTCAGCAGTTGATCGGTGAATACCACAATGGTATGGGCCTGGAAATACGGTCGAAGGCACCTCACTAAGACAATCAAAGCATAGGTTATCTTCTCGATCGGTTGGTAGTTAATTTCAGAATCTTTCAGTATCCTGCTGATGCAATAGATTGTCTTCTGGGTGGTTGACTCCTGTCCCACCATTCCGGAACAGAGTGCTCGTTCGGATACGACCAAATATAGGTAAAGTTCCTTCCCAAGAACGGGTCGCGAGAGCAGCGACAGTTGAATCAAATATTCTTTCAGTCGTTCGAAGGCTGGTTGACATTTGGACGTCCATTCGAACCGTTGGGATATCTTCAACGTGTCAAATATGGGCTTGTACTTTTCGCTAACTCTGGACATAAATCGGCTCAGGGCTGCTATTTGACCAATTAGGCGTTGCACTTCCGTGAGTGTCTGGGGGTGTCATGTCTAATATTGTTTGTATTTTTTCGGGGTTTGCATCTATCCCTCGATCGGTGATCATGAAACCCAAAAACTTTTCGGAAGCGATCCCGAATGTATATTTTTCTAGGTTTAGCCGCATATTGTATCGTTCTACAGTCTGAAAGGTCTCTTCAAGATCCGCGACATGAGCTTCTATCGTAACGCTCTTTACGAGCATGTCATCGACATAAGTTTCGACGTTCCTACCTAATTGGTCTTTGAAGACCGTATTGACCAGCCATTGGAAAGTTGTTCCAGTGTTCTTCAGGGCAAAATGCATGACCCGGTAACAGTACGTACCGAATTCGGTGATGAAACTGGTCTTTTCTTCATCTTCAGGTGCCATTCTGATCTGGTTATAGTCATAGTAAGCGTCTATTTAAAAGTTGGTGTCCCGAGGAGTTGTCTATAAACTTGTCGATATTGGGGAGCGGATAACTATCCTTCGAACACGTTTTGTTAAGGTCGGTGAAGTCTACACACATCCTCCACTTGCCATTAGCCTTTTTTACCAATACTACGTTGGCAAGCCATTTGGGATACTTAACTTCGCGGATGAATCCTGCTGTCAACAACTTCTGAACCTATTCTTGGATGGCGTGTTGGCGTTCGAGGGTGAATACCCTCTTCTTCTGCTTAACCGGTTTGAAGTCGGGATTAACGGTTAGCTTATAGGTTATGACCGACGGGTCTATGCCAGATATGTCTTCTGGAGTCCATACGAAGACTTTCGAGTGTCATTGCAGACAGATGACTAAGGCCTCTCGTAAGGGAGGTGATAGGTTGGTTCCTATCCTGACTGTTTGACTGGGGTTATTTGTCAAAAGGACCTCAATCGTTTATTCGCCTGGTTTAGGCTTGGCTCTCGGCTCAGTGTCCTCTCTAAGTTCCAGAGCGTCGACCAGGAAAGTTTCTTGTGTGCCTGGTGTCGGGAAAATGATATAGGGGTCAGGGTCGCTTCTTATGGTAACCACCCCTAGCGGTGTTCTGAACTTCACTTTTCATGTGTCTCGTGCTCAGTAGCACCTTTAGATTGTCCAGGCTGGGCCTGCCTAGTATGGCGTTGTAGGGAGAATAGAGTTTTACCACATGGAAAAGGACGGGAGTGATTGCATAATTAAGAGAACTTTATAGGGTCACAGGAAGATAAATGATGCCTTCAGGATAAGTGGGATCGTCTGAAAGCTCTTGGAGGGATCCGATAAATGGAAAAAGCTGAGATGGATTGAAGCTCATCCTGCAGAAGGCGTCCCAGGTGGGGAGATCACAATCAGCCCCCTGATCAACGAGGACCCTTTTTACAGTATAGGAATCTATTTTGAGGGTAATGACAATAGGGTCATCACGGCGAAAATCTATCATTGTTAGAAGGTCATCATCATCAAAACCTATGATTGACCTTCTCCTTTTGACGGGTGCTGTGTCGGAAATGACCGTTGCGAGTATCGTCATAAGATTTCAGAGAATCAGTCTGTTCCCACAAACGACATCAATCTGTTAGAGGTGGGTTATTGCTCCACAGATACCAGCTCCTTCTTGACCTGAACAGTAGTCGTCAATAGATGGATGCACCTGCAAAAATCGCAGGATAGTGTTCCGACGGGGAGGCTCCGACATTCAAGTCAGTAAAGAGCGGTTTTCGATTGAAAGAAACAGACTGAGAATTGAGAGAAGGCTATTTCCTGTGATTAGTATGTCCAGGGTTTTAGGTCTAGAAAACGTATCTCGTTTTGAGAGTTTTTGGGATAACTTATATATCTGAGAGACGTGCGTCGCTGGGGGAATTCAACCATACCTTCCTTATCAAACTGATCCGGGAATCTCAGAGGTTAATATTATGAGTTAATTACGATCCTAATTTATCGGTAGAACTACCATTTTCGGGATGGGTGCTTTCCTTACTCGAAAGATCCGGAACTTGTCGTTATGAAATAGGAGTGTGAAGTTAAGGGAATTATAACATTCCTTTAGAATTGCTAGGGGTGTTGCACAACGTTCGGTTGCTCGATCGATTAAGGAATTTTCGTGACCTGTTTGATTAAAGAGTTGATGTCTGTTTGTCCGATCGGGATGATTACCTTTGTTTGGTGAGTTACGTTCGGTTGGCGGCACGACTAAAACTCTATTTTTTGACAGGTCGATCTGGACAGTTAAAACTCTTCAGTAGATTATCATTCGATCGTCAAGTACTAGTCTATAAGCGTCATTCGTGAGATTCTTGAAAATTCTTTCTCTTGATTTGGGTCATGGGTCATGTCCTATCTCTATGAAACACTTAGAATGTAATTAGGAAAAAGTTCACTCTACAACTTGCATTATCGAGTGTTTGTTTTTTCTTAGCATGGTACACCATGATAGTAGGGTGCTTCCTCACAATGGCAATGCCGATGGCCCATGGAGTGGTGCTCTCCAATGATTTTCAATTAGGAAAAATTAGAGGGATAAAAGAGAATTAAATTTTTATGGGTACAACTATAGAATTTTATATTTCTTTAATTATGGATCTTGAATTTAATTTATAAAAATAAAATAAAATTTAAAAAAATTAATTTTTAATAAATTTTATAATATTCAAATCAAATTAATTAATTAAATTTTAAATATCGATCAATAAAAAAAAACAGGGGGAGAATAATTGAAGGGTAGTTTTGACCATTTACAATATTTTGACTAAATAGTGAAAATTTAAAGCTAGCTGGGGCCAGTTTCTATTTGAAGTTCTTGGAATATGACGTGACTTTGTTTGACATGGTCTTCTTTCTCCTCTTACTCGAGGCTTCTTCAGGCACTCCTACGATATTAACCTCGCATTTGCCGCCCCCCGCAGCCACGAAAGCAAGTCATAAAGCGTGTCTCTGTCGACGTACTGTAACATGGACATTGGATTCTTGCAATCACCTCCTCGTTCGGAATAATTCTAAGATAATATGATGTTTTTTTCTTTTTGTTCTTTTAACCTGTTATCGATATATATTAATTCGATTTAACTATATATAAATTTTATTTAAAGAATTATTTTTTTAATATATTATTTTTTATTTTTAAATTTTAAATTTTAAATTTAAAAGATCTGATCCCATTTTTTTACATCAATTGTCGGTTAATAAGATAATATAGTGTTAGCATAACATTGATATCATTGGTTAAATATTTTTAATCAAAAATAATTTAAAAGAAATTTTATGATAATTTGAAATAATTTCTAAATTAATAAAAATGATTTAAAAATATTAACAATGTAACATTGACATGATTTAAAAATAGTTTGGAAAATGATTTTAAAGAGATTCTAAAAGAAGAATTATTTTTTTACTAATTAAAAATTATACCCTTAATTTTATTAACATCAGTCATCAGATAGATTAATTAAACATATCAAATTCAATGGCAATTGTCGTTGATTGTCTTTTAATCAAATTGTTAATGTTTTCGATTAATCAAAATAAATAATTATCTATTTATTAATAAAAATGTATTACTATAAATTATTATAAAGAATTTAATAAAAATTTTTATCACTCGGGTGGTCTAATGGACATTCTTTCTATAATTTTTTCCCCCCTCAAATTTCATTAATTGCTGAGCGACAAAGAGAGGAGAGGGAGAGGGAGGGTTAATTCTCAAATTAGAGTGAATTTGCGTTGAAATCTCGAAAATATGGCGTTTTTTTTTTTTTCCCAAAATAGAGAAAGCGCGATCCAAGACCGCGCTTTTACAAGAGAAAGCGCGATCCGGAATCGCGCTTTTATTTCCTGAAGGCGCGATCCCAGATCGCGCTTTATTCGCAGAAGGCGCGATCCGGGATCGCGCCTTCTCAATTTTTTTTAAAATTTAATTATGTGAAATTAAATATTAATAAGGGTAAAAAATTAGTTTAAAATTTTTTTAAATAAATAATAAAAGTGACCATTAATAAAATAAATTTAAAAATAAATAATAAAAGTGATCTATAAATATGTATTTCACAATAAATAATAAAACAAATTAAATCTTTAGTTAAATTAGAAAATTTAATGAGAAAAAATCTACTTAATATTTTAAAAAGTGTAAAACAATTAAGATTAGAACAATCTTTGAAAAAATTGTTCTAAAATAAATTTAAATTAGTAATTGTTAATTAAATAGGGGTAAAATTTTAAAAATTTAGTAAGAAAGGTAAAATAAGTTGTTTTTTTGTGTTTTTTTTTTTTTGTGAGGAAAAAATAGTTATGAAGCATTATAATTTTAATTAATATAAATAAGGGAAAAAGAAATATGAATCAATAATATTTAAAAATATAAGATATAATAATATTAAAAATAATGAAAAGGAAAATATGGAAAACTTAAAAAGTAATTAAAGAAGTGAAAATGAAGTGTTAATTTAAAAAGAAAATATATAAGTAAAAAAACAATTTGAAATTTATAAGAAAGAAGAAAATACAATGGAAAAATATTTTAAAAAAGTTAATAAATAATTGAAAAATAAAGAATGAAGAAATAATGAAGAAACTTGTGAATAAGAAGAAATTAAATATTAACCAAGAATTAATAAAAATATTTATTTAATGTTTCGATAAATTTTCGGAAGGAAATATAGAAACAATTAATTGAAAAATTATTAATAAAATAAGAAAAATTTACTCAATAAAATCAAAAGTGAAAAAAATGATTAATTAAAAATTAAAATATAAATAAAAAAAAGAAGATGTAGGATGGCCATGAAAAATATTTTTTAATATTAAATTTGTAACAATAAATATCGCTTGATACATAAATTTGCAATATTATTGGTTAAATTTTAAAAAAAAAATGTTTAAAATAAATCAAAAATATAAATTTTAATATGAAAAAGGAAGAGAAATAATAAATTAAGACGAATTAAGCGTCTTAGTTCTGAAAATTAAATATTATTTGTTAAACGTCTCTTATTTTTTTACAGGTGCAGTGTATAAAATTTTGAGTTTATTTTGTTATCTCTATAATGTGCGAATTTTGTAGAAAATTTAAGAGTATTGTAAATCTGGTAGTTGGTAAATGAAATAATCTTTATACTACTGTCGTAAACGGAAAGAATAAATATTTGTAATTATGTTATAAGTAGCCAACTTTGACCGATCATGACTAATTCATATTGTTGATATCAAATGTAATAAAGAAGGGGGGTTGAATTGATTGTATCCAATATCAATACCAATTTCATAAGTGGGCACATCATTACTACCAAACCTATTTCGCAGGTCAAGAAATGTTCAATTATACAATGACAAATTGCATAACATGCTTCTACTCGATTTATTCAGGTGAACAAGTTTCAAGACAGTGTGTGCATTCAATTGTGAGCAATATTTTACATTTAATAAACTAATTAGATCAAATACACAATCTTCAAAATGATAACTAAGTATCACAGGGAGGACGGCCAGCATTTCTAGGTGGCTCACGTCTAGTGGGAACACGACTGGGCCTACAAGCTGGAGGTGGGAGTGGAGTTAGACTGTACGATGGACCCTCTTCGGTGCTGCCGAATACAATAGCTGTGGGGCCAATATCCTGCGAATAAGTACGACGACGTCGTTCATGAATACTACGTCGTGGTGGTCGAGGAACACATCATGACGCATAAACTGGAGTATATACAGGAGTGGGAAACGAAAAAGAAGATGCTATCGGTGTCTCACACGTGCCTTCGTAGTCTCCTCCATGACCTGATCTTGACGACATTGCCTCTTCATAATGAGCCGCATGACCAGATGTGGATGCGATATCTGGCCTTGGCCGATACCTCTATGACTGTGTAGATGTGTCAGGATAATAACCCTCAGGTGGAGCACTACCAAACATCTGGATATAATCTGATGCTAAATCTCTAATGTAGCGAGTTCTGTAATCACACCCCTCGACAGCAAGCATGTCGGACGATACGAGGTGAATGTGACTTTGATTTTGACACTACATATGATATGGATGTAAGAAACTAATTATTGAAAATACATTAAATGACATGTAGTTTAAATCGTAGATAAGATGTTACTTAGAACTCGGATCGCGCTTTTAGAACTCACGAACGCCAATCGCGAAATCTTTACTCTGGAATCCTTCCAAAATTCGCCCTATTTCGAAGATTTTGTTCCAAATTAACCCTAATTTGGGAATTACCCCGGGAGAGGGAGGTGGGGAGGGGGTGAGAGAGAGAGAGAGAGCGCAAACCTAAGGCGGATGCGAAGTGGGGTTGGAGGTGTCAACCTCGTTGAAGAAAGCATCTCTTGATTCCATTCCAGGGGTGTGTTTTGACATTCAAACGAAGGTCAATCTCTCCCTCTCTATCCTACCCAGTGTGAGTATCAGAGAGCAGCTTTAAACTGATTACTTTCTCTCTCTCCTTGATTAGATATGTATAAGGCGAAGCTTCAAGAGCTATGCCAGAAAAATATATGGATTGCACCGGAGTACACAAGGCAGAAATATGGACCTGATCACAACCCCAGATTCTCTGGTTCAGTGGTTGTCAATGGACTCAATTTCGACACCAAGGACTTGTTCAAAACTGCTAGGGAGGCCCAAAACGAGGTTGCACGCCTAGCTTTCCATCACTTCACTTCCTCTGCGGGTAGATCTGTCTACACTTGTCATTTGTTGTTCTTCGTATTTTTCAAAGCAAACCCTTGTGTTTTGTGAGAGCTTTAAAGTCATGATTGTGCTTGCTTTTGTTGCTTAAATTTATCAAACATTTGTTGGGTATTTTAAGAATGTTGAACATTTTCGTCTGTCTAAACAAGTTGGGTACTGTAGGTGCTAGGACCATGACTTTCTTTTAATGGGCAGGCCTTTAAATAAATTGACCTGATGGGATATCCAGAAAAAATTTGAATATGCTCTGATTGAGATGCCATTTGTTGTTCTGTCTTTTAACGTAAGCCCTTATGTTTTGTGAGAGCTACAAAATCATCATTTTGCTTGCTTTTTGTTAGTTAATTTATCAAACATTTGTTTGGTATTTTAAGAATCTTAGAATATTTTAATCTGTCTTAACAATTTAGATACTTTAGGTCCAGGACTATGACTTTCTTTTCTTGGAGAGGCCTTTAAAATTAATTGACTTGATGGGCTTCCTAGAAATGATTTAAACATGCTTTGATTGAGTTTTTAATTGATCTCGTAAATGGTACCCTCCTATGAGGTCTTGTAATTGTGGGTTTGTAGTCACTTGTTCTAGTATTAATGTAAGCAGGGGTCATGTAGTGTAGGATTACCCTACTTAATGTTTATGAATGGCTTGCATCTATACACCGAGCCATTAGTTTTATTTATGGAGGATGGTTGAGTACGTAAAAGTATAGAGGATGATTGAGTACGTAAAAGGAAAGAATATATATCAAAAAGAGGTAAACTCTCGTCTAATCCTTGTAATATTAGCATGTACTCTCATCAAATATATACTTTCTATATATATATATATATATATATATATATATATATATATATATATATATATATATATATATATAATGTCTAACACTCCCCCTCAAGTTGGAGCATACATATCGTATGTACCAAGCTTGTTACATATATAATCAACCCTGGGAGCTCGGAGAGATTTGGTGAAGATTTCAGCCAGTAGATCATTCGAAGCCATGAAGGTGGTTACAATGTCGCTGGACAAGACCTTTTCTAGTACAAAGTGACAATTGATATCAATATGTTTAGTTCTCTCGTGAAAGACCAGATTTGCCACAATGTGTGGAGTAGCTTGATTATCACAAATTAGCTTCATAGAACCTGTTTCACAAAATTGCAACTCTTGGATCTGCTGTTTCAACCATATTAGTTTACATGTAGTTAGGGCCATGACATGATATTCAACTTCTGCCATCGATCTCGCAACCATAGACTGTTTCTTACTTTTCCATGAAACCATTTCCTCCCACAGGAATGCAATAACCTGAGGTGGAACGCCGATCACTTGGAGATCTTGCCCAATCTGAATCCGTGTACCCAAAAATTTGGATATCTATGACAATCCTCTTCCAAGTGCTTTCTTGATATACCTAACAATTTTCATTGCCACATCCCAATGAACATCATGTGGACAACTAAGAAAATTGACTGAGAACGCTAATGGCAAAGGAAATGTCTTGGCCTAGTGGTGAGAGGTAGTTCAGTTTTCCTATAAGTTTGCGATATCTTTCTGAAATTGATTATACTCCCCTTGATAAGGTAAAAGCTTAATATTAAGATACAGAGGGGTATCCCCATAGGTTTACAATCGGACATCCTTGTTTATTCTAAAATATCAATGGCATGTTTTCTCTGGCAGATAACAACCTCATCTTTTGACTGAGCTACCTCGATTCCAAGGATGTACCATAACTTCCCCAAATCCTTTGTCTAAAATATTGAAAGAGATGTTGTTTCAAATTGTCAACGCAACTTGGTCATTCCTGGTTATGACTATATCATCCACATATACCACAAAAAATATGCTGTGATCAGATAAAAAGTGATAAAAAATAGAGTGGTCAAACTTACTTTCAGTCATCCCAAAAGTTTGAATAACCTGACTGAATTTTTCAAACCAAGCTCGAGGGGACTGTTTTAATCCATGCAAAGATTTATGAAAGTGGCATACCAATCTGGACTCCCCATGAACAGCAAACCTTGGAGGTTGCTCCATATATACCTTTTTGGCAAGATCGCCATGGAGAAAGGCATTCTTGATATCTAACCGATAAAGAGGCCATTGGCAAATGGTAGCCAGGGCAAGAAGGAGGCATACACACTGCATTTTGGCTACAAGAGAAATGGTATCTATGTAATCAAGTCCCACATTTTGAGTGTAGCATTTAACGGCAAGACGAGCCTTCAACCAATCAATCTTGCCATCATAAAGGGATGTCTGTACCATTTTAGGATTGGAAATAAAAGACAATCTACAAGACTATAATGTTGTGTTAATAAGCAGTGATAACTTAAGAAATTGTAAATAGGATGAGGATTACGGGTATAACAATTACCTTTACTAAGAATGATGAGAAGCAAGAGATTTATGGCCGGTGGAGATGCTTGTCCAGGACTTAAGTCGCGTCGTATTTCAACAAGCATCTCTTTTGTGGCTGCTCTGAGTGTTTGTGCATCTTCTTGTCGGAGAGTCAAGAGATAAAAAGCAGGGGGTGGGCAAAGCTTCTGAGATCATGGTGGACACGATAGATGATGCGAAGTATGGAGATGATTCAAAAAAGTTGACGTCCGTAGAGACATAATAACGATTTAGCTTAGGGGAGTAGGATTTATACCCTTTCTGAAGACGGGAATAACCTAAAAAGATGCACTTGATCACTTTATTGTATGATTTATCAAAACCACGAGAAACATCACGAACAAAACAAATGCAACCAAAGACATGAAGTGGAACAGGGAATAGGGTTTCATCAGGAAACAAGATAGAGTGCAGTCTTTTGTCATTTAAGATAGAGGAAGGCATGTGGTTAATAAGTTAACAAGCAGTAAGAGCAGCATCCCCCAAAACCTAAAAGGAACATGGTAGTGTAGCAAAAGAACATGTGCTGTTTCAATCAAAAGATGATTTTTGCTTTCAGCTACCCGATTTTGTTGTAGAGTGTGAGGGCATGTAGATTGATGTAAGATGCCGTGAGAGAACAAATATTAGTTAAATTTGGCTGAAAAATATTCTCCTTCATTATCACTGCTTAGTGTCTTTATGGTTTTGCAAAACTAGTTGTGAATTTCATAACGTAAGGATATAAAGATATTCATAATGAACTTTCATTAAATATAACCAACTATATCTTGAATAGTCATCAATAAAGGTTACAAAGTAAGGAAACCCCAAGTAGGAGTTTACGTAACTTCGACCCTATATATCAGAATGAATAATTGAAAAGGAGGCTCAATCAACCCTACCATTGGCTCCTCCTAAAAAGATTGAACAAACTTGTTTTCTTAGCTGCATGACACACAATTTAAGAATTGTAAACTAGAGAGACTAGGACTCATTTTTCGTAACTTGGAAAGACATGGGTGATAAAGACATTGATGAAGTAAATCACGAGACTCATACAGAGCATCCCACAGAAGTAGTTGGTTGAAGATGGTATAATCCACGAGTTTCAATGTTCTGTGCCAATCATCTTCCCATGCCTTGGTCCTGTACGCAAAAAGGTAATAGTACACTTAAGTGTGCAAGTAAGTTGACTTATGGAGATTAAATTAAAGGGGCAACCAGGAACAAAAAAGAACAGATTTTAAAGGCATTAATGGAGTGGGCTTGGCTTGACCTATACCTTTAGCAAATGTTTTAGAGCCATCTGCTAAAGTAATTGCATGGCTATACAGAGTAGAGACAACATGAGTAGTAAGTGATTGATTACCAACTATGTGCTTTGACGCTGCAGAGTGTAATACCCATGGATCAAGGGAAGAATTATGAAAAACACAGGCTGTAGAGTTACCAATTTGGGCAATGGTTATTGCTGATGATTGAATTGTTTGAAAGCCTTGAATTAAAGAAACTCCTTATATTCAGAATTTGTGGACATGTCAATCTTCTCGTTCTCGCTATTGTCTGATTGAGCAACATTAGCTGATGTGTTTCCCTTTGCAGGGAACCCATACAGAGAATAAACCTATTTTGTGACAATAGGTACATTTAGGGTGCTCGGCCCCTCGACCACCCATGATTCCACATCCTCTTTCTTGACCACCCTGGTTTGACTGAGAAACAAATGTAGATGCATCTAAAGGGCCCTCTGGTCTTTGTGGTATGTGAAGCAATCAAGAAATCAGATCGTTGATGGTAGGAATTGTGGAACCTGTGAGAATCTTGCTGCATACAGAGGCAAAGTCAGAATGGATACCAATGAGGATGGAAACCATAAAGAGACAGGTCTAACTTTGTCTCAAGTTCCTGAACATCAGATGCAGTTAGTAGTTGTTTTAGTTCTAAGATGACAGCGAGAGCTTTAGTCACATAAGCAATCATATTGTGGTTCATGTGTATCAAATTCACCTTGTTAGTCACTGCAGTGTACAGATGCTGAATGCCATTGGCGTATGGTTGCTTGTTGTGTTCCCAAAAAGGATAACACATTTTCTATGGGCAAAATAGACCATCAATTCCAGAATGACTGACTGCCATATCAAAAAACACAACTGAGCATCAATTTTCTGCCAGTCCTGTGTTTCGGACATAGAAATCTTTTCACCAGAATTGGTGACATGACTCCTGACACCATTTTCCATGAACCATGATTCAACATTATCTGCCCATGTGACATAGTTCTTGCCATCTAATTTTTCATTACAGATGGTATGTTTACCAGAAAAGGAAAGAGAAAATTTTCCGGTAGCCATTCCAGAGGTGAAATCTCAAGAAAATGATGGAGGAAGAGACTAATTCAAAGATGAAAATCTTAAGAGATTTCACCCAAGGGACAGAGAGAGTCGAATAGAGAAGTTAGGGAAGACCCAGGATTATGCTTGAATGACACAAGGCAAGTTCCGGAAGTGTTGGAAAGATGCACAACACTGTTCACTTCGAAAAATTCCACCGAAACATGGCTCTCATACCAACTTTATATTTATGAATGGCTTGCATCTATACACTGAGCCATTAGTTTTATTTATAGAGGATGTTTGAGTACATGAAAAGAAAGAGAATATATCAAAAAGAGGTCACCTCTCATGTAATCCCCATAATACTAGCTTGTACACTCATCAAGTATATGCTTTTTATATTTATAATATCTAACAACCCTATTAATGTAGTGTTATAAACATGTAGGGAAATATGATATTTTTCTTGCGGTTTAATTTTTGAAATTGAAATTATAATTTCTGCTAAATTATTTGTGGGTGGAGAGAGTGATATTGATTAAATTGGATCCACATGGTTTATTAGATCAATATTGGGATAACATGTTTAGTGGATGGGACATTTTCCAGTAATATTAAGAAACTGCAAGGACAAGGGACAGATGTATGAGTTTACTATGCTAGGAAATATTTTGTACTTGTTTCATTCAAGTTTTTTTGTAATATGCAGGTTATTCAACTTCAGACATCGATCAAAATACTGCAGCTACTCCTGAAGAGATTGGGCATCCGAGAACACAAGAAACATCACAAACTCCTCATTATAATGGGGATGCCCTGGTTGAAAGAAAAACAGCTGAGCATGAAGGTTTGAAAACTTTTAATAGAGTCTCTATTGTATGTAAATGCGTTATTAGTGTTTCAAATGAACACTTTTACTTATCCTGGTGAATGTTATATGTGTTCAGGTATTACAGATTTCTGCATGTACATATGTTGTCTCTATGTGCTTTTTTCTAGTATGAAGGACATATTAGGAAAAGTACACTACATAATAGTTAAAAGCGAAAAGCGCAAAAAAGCAACAGATCCTCTTGGGACATTAAGCGCAAAGCGAAGTGCATGTTTTTTCATATAAAGTGCAGTTAAGGTACAAAATCAAAATATATATTTGTATATACAATAATTGCACATGTAATTTGTTATAATACTACAATATCAACATGTATAAAAGCCAAAGTTTTTAATTATAACAAAGTGTACTAAAGACTAGAAAACTTAGCAAATAAGTTCGTGTAAAAGTTAAGATTAAAATTCAAAGCAACAACAGGCCGAACATAAAATAAAATGAAAAAAGAAAGAAAGAAAAAGTAATAAAAGATTATGAAGTTCCTGGTCACTAATCAACTTCATCTTCCTCCAATTCAATCTCATTATCCTTATTATCATGAGTTGATTCGTAGTCCACCAAATCCTCCTCTTCAACATCATCATCTAAATCTAGCTCTTCATCTTGTATGTGAAAGATAACAACAAATTACAGAAAGAAGAAGCAGCAGTATCAGATCATAGAAAGAAGATATTACAGAAAGAGACAGAACAGACGAGGTGCAGGCAGAAGAAAAAAAAAAACCGAGGACAGACAAATCAGATTATAGTTGAAGCTAGCAGCAACTAGGGAGGAAAAAAAAAAGAATAGAGCATAGAAAGAAGAAAAAGATAACAATAGAGGGTAGATTACAGACAGAAGGAGCAGCATTAGAAAGAGATGAAAAACAAAGGACATGCAAGCAGAGAAAATAAAAAAAATGGGGAGACAGACAGGAAGAGGACGGAGTAGAAGAATAAATCATCTCTTATTCTCGCTTTGCGCTTTATGGGCTTTTTCCCACTTCAGTGTACTTCAATTGCGCTTCTTAATATGTGCTGCGCTTCACTTGAACACCTGTGCTTCGTGCTTTAAGTGCACATGTGCTTTTGACTACTATGCTTACTTATAGTGAAATTGTTGAGTCTAATTGAGATCTTATTATTTGGAAAAGATTGCAATGTCTTGGAATTCCAAAATCATATGAGTTTTTCTCAGTTAAAGCCTAATAGGCTAGGTAATGAAGTTAGTCCTTGGAAAGCGGTTATCCAGTTATCCCCTTTTTTTTGCGTATAGAAAAAGTTGAAGATAGTGTTGTAATAGGAAAAATAACAAATAAAGAGGATTTTGTTGCAATAGAAACAGTATAAAGAGAACATTGAAAAGGAATTGCTTTCTAATCCCTCTCCAAATCCCCAAACTAAGGTCTTTGAAGGGAAGTGAAGCATGAGACCGTAAAGAAGTATAAAACAGAATGAGATGTGATAATAAACTGATCTCAGAGATCTTAGTTTTCCTTTTCACCAAATAATTGCTACCATGATGCTTTTCTGCAACAAAAATGCATCCTCTGAATTTCATCACACACGCCTGGGCAGACGCAAAGATCATCTTAGCAACAATTTGTGGCAGATATTACTTTCACGTATATTCTGGGGAATAATAAATTTGTATGGTAAATGTAAGAACTCACTAAGACCATTTGCTTTGTTGTATTTGAAACTTCAATCAAAATTCTAGTTTCAGATAGTTTGAGGCCTTATAGTTTGGAGGGAAGTTGAAAGGGAAAGAGAAAAGGACATTTAAGCTTAACATGGATTCTTCTTAAAAAGAAATAGATGTGCATGTAAGTGCCTAGAGTCCAAGACCACTTTAAAGAACTTGAGTCGTGTATTTTGGGTTTTGATCTTATATGTCACATTAAACGTGTATATTAATTTGCATTTGGGGCGTCCACTTTGAGGCTTTTCTTCACATTAATCTAGAGTGTACATGCGGATCTTTGGAAGTTTCTGGACCACCTTAGGAGTTAGAGCACTCCTTTGAGGTGTGTATGTAAACACTCTTATGTGCTTCCCCTCCTCCGCTCCTTTTTACTTCTTTTTGGCCCTTAACTTGCCTGGCCAAGGGGAATGTAACCCTTGAGGTTCCCTTGTGTCACTTTATTCATATATGCTTCAAAGAGTGAATAGAGTTCTGAATTCAAGTGCTTAGATCACCTTTGGAGCTATGAAGCATGGATACTCATATGTAGAAGCTGTATTCGATATGTATTGATGAATGAGGATAAATTAAATAGATTTGTTTGTGGCAACATGTAAATGATCAAATCATGTTCTTTTTCTTGGTTTCAAAATTCTTTTCAATCTTATTGACTTGACAATCCTCAACACCCCAAATCTAGTTCATCTTCGTATTACTCTTAGTGTCAAATTCCATACATTCTGCAGTCCTTGTGTTGTGTAAATAGCTTTATGATTGCATGTGAGTTCTTTCCCCTTCCCCATTTTACTTTAAAGGAAAATAAGGCTTTCAATTTAACAAGAAGATAACACAGTGCACATATCAATATGCTTTTTGGACAATAATCAGTAGCAGTGCTAACTCTTCTAGGTGTCTGAGTTGTACATTTCTAAGGGCACATTTGGGACAGCCTCTTCCTCTTCGTCGCCCTCCTCTCCAACATGTACATGTGACATTTCTTGTTCTATTTGCAGGATTACTTAAGTAGAATAGAAAAAAAAATGTATGAAAATATAAAGATTCATAAAAATTCATAAAATTAATTGATGAATGAGTGTAAAGAGGATGTTATGCTAATAAATTTGGGTACCGAATGCTGTTGAAAGGAAGGATAACTCAACACATCTTCACTATCAATCAAGTCCATCAACTTAGAAGCCCAAGAGTCCAAGATCTAATTCTATTTTAGAAGTCCAAAAATTCAGTCCATATTGTCAAGAATTTATGGCCCAAATAGGCACCTTAAAGGTGCCCAAAGAAACCAAAAAGGGGCTGGCCTTTGGGCCCAAAAAGGGGCCAAAGGCCCCCTCCCAAACAGCTAGAATTCTAGCTGTTGGGGGTGAGCCCCCCTTCTGGTCATTGCAATGTATGAGTAAATGCTCTCTATCTACCCATGTATTCTCTCTTTACTCTTCAATAAAAATCCAGAAGTTATTTCATTCATTATTGCATTGATACTTTGATATTTCAACATGGTATCAAAGCAAGTTTCGATCCATTCCTCTTCTAGATTGGGTGACCCTCTTCATTCCATCAACATTACCCAAATTCAAAACATCACATCTATTCAATTAAAAGAAGGAAATTATTATCAATGGGCAAGTGTGATGAAAAGGGCTCTAAATCTCCACAATCTAGAGGGTCACATTCTTGATGAGTCGATTGAAAATTCGGATCCAACCTATAGAGAATGGAAGAAAAGAGACGATCAAGTATTCATTCATCTTCTCAACTTCTTCGATGAAACTCACAAGGTCACGGTGACTTGTGCTCCCAATGTCAAAATAATATGGGACATAATGTTCTCACTTTATGGTCAAGAATCTAATCTTGGTAGAATTTTTGAACTCAAAAGGAGAATTGCAACCATCAAGAAAGAAGGAAGGTCTCTCCCTCAATACTTTGGTGATCTCACCGACATGTGGAACGAGCTAATGAAACTTCGACTGGACTCCATCGATCTAAAAGTCATTCAAAAAAGAATGGAGGAAGATAAAAAATTTTTCCCTGCTCATAGGCCTAGATGAATCATACACTCATCTCCGACAAGAGATACTTCGAATGAAGGCATTTCCTTCATTTGGAGAGGTGCAAAATATGATCCAACGAGTCAAAGTTAGCATGCAGATCAAGGAAAGCTCCAAGCGGAAATTTGAAGCTCAAGCGTTTCTAGCCTCTTCCGATGAACACAAGGCTGCCAAAGTGACTCAACCCTCAAGAAAACTCGAAATATGCTCTCATTGCAAGAAGAGGGGCCACACAAAGGAGAAATGTTGGAATCTACATCCAGAACTAAAGCCAAAAACACTCAAGCAACAAGGGGCGCAAGGCAATTTCAATTTTGGACAGCAAGCTACTGCCCAACATGTGACACTTCAAGCTCAAACAATGGTTGACTTTGCTGCCATTCAAAGCCAACTAAATGAGGTCTCCAAGAAGCTCCAACAATTTGATTCTTTAAATGGTAAAAATCAAAACACCTCATCTTTTTTCAATTCTGAAGATTTTCTCATTGATTCGAGGACGGATCATCATATGGTTAGAGATAAAAGAAAAATTAAACGTTCTAAAAACCTCTCTAACCATAAGATAGTTCGTGTTGTGAATAGACAAGATTTGAAAGTAAGGCAAATTGGGAAAATTGAACTTTTTGGAAAAACATCAAATGCTTTATATGTTCCCCAACTTACTTCAAATCTTTTGTCCATTAGCAAAGTCACTAAAGATCAAGAGTACAGAGTTGTTTTTGATCCAAATACTATCACTTTTCAGGGCCTCAAGTCGAATCGGTTGATTGGCAAGAGTTCTAGAAGATGAAATCTATATTTTTTTGATCAAAATCATCATGCACTTGTAGTTCGTGTCAAGGAAGATGCATCTTTTGGCACAAACGTTTTGGGCATCCTAGCGATCAAGTTTTAAAACAGTTATTTTCAAATTTGGATATTGAAGATAGACATTGTAAAGTTTGTATTTTGAGAAAGGAAATCCGATCAATGTATCCAAACTCAAAAACAATATATAAAAGTGCTTATGATTTGGTTCATTCGGATGTTTAGACTTTTCCTATTATATCTTATTTAGGTTACAAATACTTCATTACATTTGTGGATCAAAAAACTAGGTACACTTGGGTTTATCTTTTAAACACCAAAGACCAAGCTTTTGATGCTTTCAAAAGTTATGAAAAGTATGTGACCAAACTTTACAATGCTAACATTAAAATCTTAAGGACGGACCATGGTGGAGAATTCACTAGTTTAAGCTTTGAGAACTACCTTAGAGAAAAGGGCATTGCACACCAAATGTTGTGTATATGCACCTCAACAAAATGGGATAGCTGAAAGGAAAAATAGATACGTATTAGAAATAGTTAGGGCAATAATGTTTTATGCAAATGCGTTTAAGAAATTTTGGTGTGATGTAGTTAAAACCGTTGTCCACCTAATCAATCTAATCCCATCTCAAATTCTAAATAGGAAGTCACCTCGCCCTATTACAAAGGAAACCCAATATCTCTCATCTTAGAACATTTGGATGTGTATGTTACATACACATACCATCCCATCTTAGAGACAAACTTGACCATAAGGGGAGAAAATGTCTATTCTTAGGATGTCTCTTTTGAGAAGGGATATAGGTGAAGAATGTGATATTTGTAGAAAATGAACTCTTTTTTTGTAGATAATGAAATGCATCAACCATCAAAGGAAGAGACTGCTCCTAGCACATGGGATTTTTTGCTCCTCACAAATCAATCATCTCCACCAACTGAAGAAGGCGGCTCCCAAGATACTGGTGAACACTTTCAAAGTAATGAAGGAGGATCCAACTCCATAGAAGAGGAGGCAGCTCACGCTTCAGGGGGAGAACAAGAAGCCGGAGAGGAAAAGCCATCCGAGCATGTTGAGGAAGAATTAGATGCACCACCTCCTCAACTTAGGAGATCAACTACGGTGAGATAACCTCCTTCGGAATGAAAATTTTACTATAACCCCATCTTCACCAATCATTCTCTTTTCGATTGTTATACTATTTCACTTGTTTTTTCGAGCCACCAAGCCTTATTGAGTGGGACAGATAAAAAACAGGAGCCTAGGACATTCGAGGAAGTATCTAAAGATCCAACGTGGAGAAGAGCCATGAAGGAGGAGCTAGACACTTTATCCAAGAATGGAACATGGGAGTTCACATCTCTACCCAAAGGCAAGAGGGTTGTATGATGCAAGTGGGTGTACAAGATTAAGTACAAGAGCGATGGATCAATTGAAAGGTTCAAATCAAGACTTGTGGCTAAGGGATTCACTCAATCCTATGGGATAGATTACGAGGAGACTTATGCCCCCTGTCGTCAAGATGAACACAATTAGGGTCTTGATGTCTCTTGCGATAAATCATGGATGGAGCATGTATCAAGTGGACGCAACAAATGCCTTTCTCCAAGGAAATCTTGAAGAAGTATATATGCAACTTCCCAAAGGACTACACAACAAGGAGGAAATGTGTGCAAGCTACGCAAGGCGATCTATGGACTAAAGCAATCCCCAAGGGTATGGTATGCAAAACTAAGCTATGTTTACCTTAATAGTGGATTTGTTAAATGCCATAGTGATTCATCAGTTTTCATTAGAAAGAATCATGATAAGATAGTGATAGCTCTGGTCTATGTAGATGATATCATCGTAACGGGAAATGACATGTATTTAATAGACATAGTTAGAAATTTCTTAAGTTCTAGATTTGAGATTAAAGATTTAGGGAGACTAAAGTATTTCTTAAGAATTGAGTTAGCCTATTATAATAATGGACTAATTCTATCTTTAAGGAAATATGCTCTTGATCTTTTGCAGGAGACAGGGAAGTTAGGAGCAAAGCCGACTTGTAGCCCCGAAGCCACCATCGAACCTCTAGTAGATGATGAGGAGCTTTTTGAGGATGTAGAGATATATCAGAGGCTTGTAGGACGACTAATCTATCTTACCATCACCAGACCGGACATAGCCTTCGCAGTGAGCATAGTTAGCCAACACATGCATACTCCAAAGAAGAGCCATTGGAGAGCACCCGTGCGGATCCTCCACTACATCAAAGGGTCTCCTGGATTAGGCATTTGGATGAAAAACAATGGGAGCTCCCAAATTGAAGGTTTTTGTGATGCGGATTGGGCAAGCGAGTCCAAGGATAGAAGGTCCACTACCGGCTATTGCATGTTCGTATGAGGTAACTTAGTGGCATGGAAGAGCAAGAAGCAACATGTAATATCAAGGCCAAGTGCAGAAGCCGAGTATGGGGCAATGACATCGGTGGCTAGTGAGATTGTTTGATTGAAGGCCCTAGTAGAGGAATTAGGGTTCAAAGTCTTAACTCCGATCAACTTATATTGTGATAATCAATCGGCCATCTACATCGCTTCCAACCCGGTGTTGTACGAGCGAACCAAACATATAGAGGTTGATTGTCATTTCATTCGACAAAAGTTGGAAGAGAAGCTCATCGCCACTCCCCACATCAAAGGAAAAGAGCAACTAGTGGACATCTTCACAAAAGGGGAAACCACAGCTCATCTTCAAGAAATCATGAACAAATTAGGTACTATTGACATTTATGTGCCCAACTTGAGGGAAGAGTGTTGAAAGGAAGGATAACTCAACATATCTTCACCATCAATCAAGTCCATCAACTTAGAAGCCCAAGAGTCCAAGATCTAATTCTATTTTAGAAGCCCAGAAATTCAGTCCATATTGTCAATAATTTATAGCCCAAATGGGCACCTTAAAGGTGCCTAAAGAAGCCCAAAAAGGGGCCAAAGGTCCCCTCCCAAACAGCTAGAATTCTTGCCGTTGGGAGGGATCCCCAACGGCTAGAATTCTAGCTGTTGGAGGTGGGCCCCCCTTCTGGTCACACATGTGACCATTGGGGGGCTCTCTCTCTCACTCTTTTGTCTCTTTATCTCTCATTGTTTGCTGTATAAATAGAGCACTCTTTCTCCTTGCAATGTATGAGTAAGTGCTCTCTATCTACCCATGTATTCTCTCTTTACTCTTCAATAAAAATCCAGAAGTTATTTCATTCATTATTGCATTGATACTTTGATATTTCAACAAATGCTACTTCTATTGCGTAGGAGGTAGCATCCAAACACATGTTCAAGATTATCAAGATAGCGATCATGAGCATGGATTTTAAATGCTTCTGATATTTGCATAATACTTGATGATATTGAGTTAAAAACCAAAAGTAAATCTTGCTAGGAGTCGCTTTTGTACCATGCAAATTGCTTTTTTTCTAAATTAGATGTTCCCACTCGTCTAAATAAAAAATTTGTTGTATTTCTGTATCCCTATCAAATCATGTTTGTATGCTGTATTTATATCTTTACTTAAAATCCTCATGGTTTAGCCCTTTTCAGATCTGTTTTGGCATTTAGTTTTTTATGCCATCTCTTTTCCTCTTTTGAAACCTTTTAGTACCACGTTGAAAAGGCAAAACACTGAAAGGATTTAGTTGTTACTATGGAAGGCTTATTTTTTATGCTATGATTTTTTAAAGGAATTAATATTAAAACCTGTGCCCTGTTTTACTTATTAGCAGTCTTAGCTTATCCATGTATTCAGGATCAAACTTTATGCTTCAATATCATTTCTTTGATCTTTGCCAGTAGCAATTATATGATCACTATTTTGGATGATTGTGGTTTATCTTCTATGGATAGATAAGAAGAAATTAGAAAAATGGGATCTAAACAGATTGCTTGTGGGTGCTTTGAAAATATAGAAAGGGAGTGGAGAATGACCTCGCAAATTGATTAACTTTTAAATTCCCATTTACTTTAAGGGCTGCAAAAAGATAAGATGAGATGATTAACTACAGAGAGCAAGGATATTCAATTGTGTGAATTGTAACTAAAGATGAGGAGTTCAGAAACGAGATGAGCAGGGATGGCCAAAACTATGGAAAATCATATTATCTTGTTTAGATCAGACAATCATGAAGTATTTTTTGGTGTCAAGAGTTCTATCAAAAAAAAAAAAAAATGGCGTGACAAGTGGTGTGAGTCTGGTCCTTTAAATAGTCTCTGATCCTTAACCTATTTCCACAAACAAGGTTCCTTCGGGTAGTTTTGCAGTCTCCTTTTATGGATGCCACCACACCTGGAAGTGAATTTTCTCAGACTTATGGATGACTGGGAGGTACGTTGGAGAAGAATATCAT
Organism: Dillenia turbinata; assembly: GCA_037126225.1. Taxonomy (NCBI): domain Eukaryota; kingdom Viridiplantae; phylum Streptophyta; class Magnoliopsida; order Dilleniales; family Dilleniaceae; genus Dillenia; species Dillenia turbinata. Next base: position 21,364,704 of record JBAMMX010000025.1, read on the forward strand.
CTCTCATAAACTTCATTGAAAGTGGGTTATTCTTGTTGATACATGTGTTCTATGTAGGAGAGACCTTATGTTCGTTGACAATGTACTTCTTCACTGCTCTTGAGCTCACTTGTTTTGGGAGCATATTTTTTCTATCTTGCATTCCCCCCCCCCCATTTGTGCAGAATTAGTTTACCCCACAATATGTTTTTCTGTTGTGTCCTGCTTGTATTCATCATCTCCTTTTCAATTTTCTTATATTGTTTTATAAAATATGTGAAAAATTTGTGATACTTTAAGATCAAATAAATCATGTGTTGATATCGCTAGGTATTTTTATGGTTGCCTCATCTATAATGGCTGCTTGTATTTGTCATCAGCCATTTTGCTTGATGCCTTTATCATTATAAGTTTTATCTGTAGATCCATGGAACAAAGTTGCTAATGTTGGATTGAGTTAAAGCCACTTCCGTGAATTCCCTTTTGTAAGAACCGGTTATTTTCTTCTGACCCCTAATTATGTTTAATTTATATCATCCTTGATTGTGCTTTTCCAAAGTTTCTTAGTACCATGTACTTGACTTTGCCTCCGATTTTGAGTCAATTATTGAAGTATTTTATTTCTTGCTTCCTAAAGACGTGGTTAACACCATCTATGTTGCCATTATTCATTTATTTTTTATCAATTAAGGTGGGGATTCGAAAGCAGTATTTTACCCCATTTGAAAATCAATAATCAATACTTATTTTTATTTAAGACAGGGAGTATATTATTTATGTTATGTTTCAGGATTTGCTTTCTAGTGCTTCACTTTCTTGTCTATGACAGATTTGAGACACATGTACAAGAACCAGCTGCAGACCTACACCCAGAAGAAGAACATCACTTTGCCTACTTATTATTGTGAACGCAATGGCCCTATTCACGCTAGCCGCTTTAAGGCAAGAGTTGTTGTTGATGGAAAAACCTTTGAGGCTACCGAATATTGCAACTCCATAAAGGAAGCTGAACATGCGGCGGCGAAAGTTGCTTTAAAGTCTTTGGCACTTGATGGTATCAAAGAGGTTAGTGGTCCAGCTTATATCAATCTTTTCTATTGAAGCTTTATATGACACTTGTAGTAGGCATAGTTTGTATTTACTAATTTCTGTGTCTTGATATGTATTTAAGGATGATTTAGGCCTCTACAAGAACCTTGTCCAAGAGTTGGCCCAGAAAGAAGGTTTTAACTTACCAGAGTATAACACATCTACAACCGGTAAATCTCATATGCCGGTCTTTGTTTCAACTGTGAAAGTTAATGGAGAGATCTATCATGGACCTCAATCGAAAACCAAAAAGCAAGCAGAGATGGGTGCAGCAAAGGTTGCTTACAATTGTCTTAAAGAAAGTAAGCCTTCTTTTTCTCTTAACATGAAGTTCCTCTTTTACCATAACAGAGGAAAAATGAAATGAATTAACAAGGCCCACAAATTCTTCTGAAGCTTTTTCCTCAAGGAAGGAAGAATGAAATCTTTAACTGGAATAATGAGCTTGCCTCTGTTTGTGCGTGCACAATAAGCTAAATGAAACTAACACTAGGTGCAAGTTTGGTACAAGGACAAAGTATAGAGAGGTAAATATAGAAAATAACAGTGATGCCAATTTATGTGTCATGACAATGATGCCTAATTTATGTAACTTGGCTTTGAGTGCAACAAAAATGCCCTGACGTTAAAATATCTCTTAGGTTCTTTTTTTTTTTTTTTTTTTTTTTTTTTTCCAGATGAATGCGGTCGAAGCTGTAAGCGTCGATATCTTAATGCTCAAGGACATGATGCTCATGAGGTAGCATTGTCCCCCACGCAGCTAAATGTTGGTCTTGATGGGGAGCAGAATGTCAGTCTCAAGAGCCCTTCCGTCATAGACCAAAGTACAGCTAGATGTAAGCATCGATATCTTATTGCCCAAGATCATGAAGCTCATGAGGCAGCATTATCTCCCATGCAGCTAAATGTTGGACTTGATGGGGAACAGAATGTCAGTCTCAAGAGCCCTTCCACCATAGACCAAAGTGCATCATATAAGGACCTTCATTGTAAGTAAATTAATATATTATTTGATGCATAATGTTTAATTTCATTGCTGGGTTCAAAGTTTGGCAAATTTAATGTGTACTGTGGACCCTAGGTAATGCTTTGCTTATGCAGTTGGCTTATTTTAGATGCCTATATTTGAAATTGCCACAATGAAAGTGATATAGAATGTACTTTACTTTTATCCTTGGGAAAAGTGCAAAATTGTCCTCCTTAACTTTGGGCTGATACAAACAGCCCCTAGCACCGTTTTTTGGGAAAGACCTCTCTTCAACCATGGAAAGATGAAAATTTAATCCTTCCATCCATACTCCGATTATTTCTCCCATTAAAATGGTAACAAAACTTTGAATTTATTTTTTTCCGTTTGTGAAAATTTATTTTTTATTTAAAAATATTAAAAATTAGTTCTTCTCTAACTTATCAACTATAAATTCATCTCTCTCTCTCTCTCCCCCACTCCCTCCCTTCCCAATTTACCTTGAAAGTTTCCTAAAATTTGAGTTAATCCAGATTCAGAACTCAATCATCCATGATCTCTCTCTCTCTCTCTCTCTCTCTCTCTGTATTTTTTTTTTTTTCCTCTCAACCCCAATTCTCTGTTCTGGTCACAAAAACTCAGAATCAGGAGAGCAAGAGAGAAATCAAAGAATGGAAAAACAGATATATAGAAAGTGTTGTTTGTCTTTGTCTTAGATTTACAGAGATATGAGCTTTTTATGGAGTCTGAAGACCCATTAATTTAATCTAATCCTTAGTGCGCGTTCTCTCTCTCTCTCTCTCTCTCTCTCTCTCTCTGCATGTGTAAATCGCATCTTATTCTATGTAAATAATTCCTAAAAACAAATTCTCATTTCCATAACTACCATAAATTTGAGATATTATTCGCACCTAGTCAAAAATCTAATCCATAGAAAACAAAATAGAAAAGTTCTAACCGACAATGGCATTTAATCGAACAGTTGGGGTTCAAGATGGAAAAACAGATGTTGCATCAATTAAATTGCACAAAAAGGAAAGGGGGTTCTAAGGACTGGGGAGAAAGGTAACTCACAATTAGGAGAAAGAAAGAAAGAAGTGAAGGCTATAGGGGAATTGTTGTTGAAAACCTTCGACGGAAAAATGACATCTTTAGACAAGTTCGTGCCTTGTGAAGTTTCAGATGGAGAATTAGAGGGGGTATTTTGAAGGTTTGCTTGAATTCGAGAGAGGGAGTGAGAAGGGTGGTGTTCGATGTGATATCAATTGTTCGATCTATGGTCATTTTGTTCCCAATTGCCACTCAATTTTGTAGGTATTTCATAGAAGAGACGTTGTATTTGGATATGATTATACTTGAAGTTGGGTTTAGTTTTTAGAAAATTTTCGGTGATTTAGAGTGACTTCTGGAGAGATAAGATCGATGAATTCAAATTTTAGGAATCTTTAAGCAATTTGAAGAGAATGTGAGAGAGAGAGAAAGAGTATTCAGAAATTACCAAGGGGACAATCTAGTGGTTACAACCCCCTTCCCTAACCCGATGATTCCGGGTTCAAATTCCAGTGTAACCAAAAAAGGAGTATTCAAAAATCAAGGATGATTGAGTTTTGAATTTGGATTAACTAACTCAAATTTTAGGATAATTTCTTAGTAAATTAGAGACATAAAGAGTGATGAATTTATGGTTGATTAAGTTGGAGAAAAAAAAAATTAACAATTTTTTATTTACTAATGGCAGAATTAAATAAATTATGGACGGAAGCATTAGTTTTGTATCTTTCCAATAGTTGAGAGGACTTTGCATATAAAAAAAAAATAAAAAAATAAAAAAAAAATAAAAAATAAAAAATCTAGGGGTTGCTTTTATTTGGCTCAATGTTCATGGGCAAAATTACAATTTTGCCTTTTATCTTTTTATCTCCTATCACAATAGTCTTTCCTGTATATTTCAGTACTTTTTGGGCTCTAACAGAATTCAGGCCTAGCATTTGGCCTCAAGCTTTAAACACACACATTATATATGCTGATGCGCTCCATGATGTCACAGGCAATTCTGTGTCTGGAACTCTTTTTCAAGAGATCATTATGTCCACAATAAAACTTTATGAAGCATTCAGCAAAATCAAGGATCCATGGTATGTCCCTAATGTGCCAGTAGTTTGTCGGCATCCTGTTTCCAATAATTTGACACCAACTGCACTTCCTCGGGAAACTTCAATCAATGCACCAGAAAGGAATCATTCTGAAACTATTTCAGGCCATAATTCTAAGGTAACAGTCCTACGTCAGCCTCCTGCTATGCCTGTTGGATCGGGTCCTGGACATTTTTCTGGAAATTCAGTGATAACAGGACATGAATGCCAAGTTAGTATTGGTACCAATGAGACGGATATTGTATCTCCAGCTGAAAACTCAAGCTGTACTGCTAATGTACTGGTTGTTAATCAGCCTCCTGTTTCGAATAATTTAACAGCAACTGCACTTCCGCAGGCCACTTCAATCCATGCACCAGCAATGAATCATTCTCAAACTAGCTCAGGCCATGACTCCAATTTAACAGTCCTACATCAGCCTCTGCAGGAATTTAGGGTACCAAAAGGCGAGATAGTAAAGGAGGAAATTACTCGTCTAATGGAATTTGAGCCTCCATCTCCAAACCTGTCAGGTCCTGGTTCAAGTTCTGGAAAGAAGCGGAAAAAGGAGAAATGTGTGACTTAATCCTGAGTGAGTTTGTGTCTCTCATTCTGTTTCTCACTAGCTGATTTGACCTGTTGAGTGCATTTTCTTCCCTTGATTTGCTGCTACTTTGTTAGATTAAGAATGATTTTGCTCTCACTGATGCTGGCATTAGGTATATTGTTTGTGCTTCACTTTTGCATCTGTGATTTTGGCTGGAGAATAGCATTGTATTATGACCTGTTTTATCTAGCTTGCGGTAAGCAAGTTTTGCTCACATTTTGTGACTGTGCAGGACACACGTTCATGCTGTTTCTTGGATTCACACACAAACACAAGTATCAGCTGCATAGATGCATGAAAATGATCTAGTGCTGGATCCACTATTTTTGCTTGTTATTTCTTGAACTTCTCCGTTTCCACATCTTTCTTGTTCTCTTATCTGCTCCAATCTACCCAGTTGGCATTGTAGATTTTTCAAGTACACTTGCTGTAGGAGGCTTATATGCTTGTTTTGCGATCATTCTCTTCTGGAAAATTGCAGGTTGCAACTAGCATTTTTGCTGATGGGTCAAGTCCCAGCTTGTTCAATCCGATGAGTAACTCACATCACTCCCTGCTGCCTATCGGATGTTACCATATTTCTGTAGTTCAAACTCTTTTTTAGCTTACCCTCCTTCAGCTTTTGGAATAGCATATGGATGACGATTTCCGAAAAATGAAAGTATCCTTTCTTTTTATTCAATATGTTTACCTAGATTGCCACGTAAACGTTTCATCCATTTGATCTATATAGCGTTTCTCAACGGATCTCTTCTGGGTTGCTGAAAAACAAATGGAAAGAAAGCACAAGATTGTGGGATGTATTCATATCAGCCATGTTTATCTTCCTTTTCTCTCTATCTTAGCAACCACTGAATGACATCCAGAAGTAGTGAAGAGGGGTGGAAAATTTATTGCATTTTATTACTTGAGGGATCATACCTTATTAAGGCTATTATGTTAATTAGGTTTGGACCCTGGCCTTTCTTTTTCCAATCCCCAAAAATAACCATTTACCTAGCAAATAGGTGTTGAATTAGTAGTATTTTGGTTCGGTTTTGATGATAGGTTTACCAAATAGATGGTCATTCTGGTCAAATTTGACATTTTTTATTAATAAATTGTATATTTATATACTAGACAAATATATTATGTATAATATTATACTTACTGTGTTATTTTCTTGTCCAAGTGAGAAGCTATACTCAAAAAGATGATTTATTTATTTAGTTATTTATGTAAAGTAAATTTTAAATAATTAAGCATTTATTTTCAAGTCTTGCAACTCTTGTTCTAGGGGTTTTACATTAAGATGATTATATGAAAACTCCTAACTCAATTCATCAAATATATGCAATGGAACTTGATGCAATAAATGCAATAAGATTATCGATGAGAATCAATACCTGATTAATTTATTAGTGCTTATAAATAAAATTTTAGATTTGAATATTGTATATGAAGAAAACATATGTTGGGAGAGATTTGTTCTTTTAAGGGAGTTAACTTGACTTGAGCCAAATGTAATTATAGTTAATGTAATTGTCGAATATAGTTGAGTTGTTTAAAAAAAGAAAAAAACTATTAATTAATTTGATACAAATTTGTTAATGATATTGAATTAATCATTAATAAAACCTAAGGTTCTTTCTAGGTTGAGATCATTTATGATCTAATTTGATGAGCCACTACCTATTGTCAAAGTTTATTATGTCTATGATTGAAATCTCAATTTATTATTATTATTATTATTATTTGGTAATCATATGAAATTTGATTAATTTCGATTTGAGTTAGATTTAAACCTTAAAAGACAAATTTTTTTCTATATTTATTTTTTCTGAATATAAAATTTGAATTCAAAATTTTATTGGACCTAACTCTTGAGGATTTTAATTATAAATTTTATATAATATATATATTTATTGCTGATTTAAAAATTTATATTTCTATTTCATTCCGAGTAAAATATAAATATCTCACAAGTACATCTTATAAAGGACTAATGCACAGTTTCCTATAAGTACATCTTAAAAATTTAAATGCTTTGTAATATTTTTAAAAGTTAAATAATAATAGTTTAGATATGAAAATATATAATTTCGCCAAATTCCTTTCTTATTTTTGAGAGGCACATATCTCGGATTACAATTTTACCCTTGGCCCTACTAAGCCCGGCCCAACCCGAAGGAACCCATCCAACCCACATGTCCGGTAGCCGCTTTCGCCACGTTTAAGTCGGTGGAAGCATGTGGTGGTAAACGCGGGGGAGAGAGAGAGAGAAGGAGAGAGATGCAAGCAAGGACAGGGCGCGCAAGCCGCAAGCTTTCGGAGTCCACAAAACAATCATTAACAACCTAAAAAATTTACAACTTCTAGAACTTGTTTCCTCAAAATCTTCGATGAAAACCTTTTTGAGCCTAATTGGTGTAAGAAATCCAATCAATTTCTCTCCTATTTCAAAATTTCAATTCAGGGTCAACTGCAAGAATAGAAACACGCATGACACACTCTCCACTTCCTCTGCTTATAAACTGCTTGGTGTCAACCCAAATTGCTCGCCTGCCAAGCTTAAATCGGCTTTCAGAGCCAAGGTACAAACTTCTTTAGCTTCTAAATTCTTAAAAAAAAAAAAAAAAACCCATTTTTGGTCATGGGATTTTTCAGTAATTCACAAAATTTTACTATGCCATAAATGTGACTGGGTTTTGGTTTTTTGGCCTTAAAAACCAATTTTCGATCAATTTCTCAATTTTTTTTTTTTAATTATTCACCAAATTTGCAAGCTAAAGTATAGTAATCTGATCTTTATAAGTGTCAGTCTACTGTTGTAAGTGTTGAGGTTTTGAAGGTAAAATGATTGCTTGAAAATTTTGAACATTTGGATGGTGAAAATTTGACAAAATTTGTGATTTGTGTTTGGACAGGTTAAGCAATTCCATCCCGATGTAAGGAAAGATGGGGATGATTCAGATATGATGATCCGGCTAGTCATTCAAGCCTATGAGGTATGCAATGAACCCAACAAATTGAGGTAAAAAAAGATAAAATTAAAACTAAAAAAAAAAAGTGATGCTGTATTCAATGGAAATTTGTTAACAATGCTAAAGTAATTTGAGCATAATTTTTCTGTTGTGTGGCACATATTTTACTGCAGACTGTGTCTAATTACCGGAGATCCGAGGTCATTGAGAGGTTCGTTCTAAAGTTGAAGTTGGATTTTGAAGTTGCAGTATATTTGTGTGTAAGTGCTTTGTACATTTGGCTCAATGTTCTTAGTCATACCTTTTGACTGTTGGCGATGCAGTTGCACAGAAGTTTTGGATCCATTTGACAAACCAGAATGTGAGGCATTTGATGTTTTTGTTAATGAAGTCATGTGTGTTGGCAAAGGTATTCGTTTTCTTTTTTTTTGGGTATTTGAGACCAACCGGTATCCAGTGTTATAGGCTCGAGCTATTGTTGGACCCTCGAGCTCTCCTAACACAATTCTTTCCATGTTGACTTAGCTAAGAACAGTTATTAGTTGATAATGAAAATAATCATCATATAATCAAATTTAAGTTAGGTTTCCCCTTTCCAGGGTGTCCTTACTCTTGTGTAGAAAGAGCACCACATGCCTTCACGTATGCTTCATCTGGAACTGCTTGTGTAACGTCTCAAGGTTGGTTTATCTTCTAGGTTCTTTTCCAGATAGGTGCATCTAATGAGAAAGCCTCTCCATCTCTGATGAACTTTGGAACATTCTAACTTGATTTTGCCTTGCACACTAATCTTCTGATATCAGGACATGTTGAAGATTACCAGGTTCAACTTGCAGTTGGCCAGTGCCCAAGAAGTTGCATCCATTACGTTACGCCTTCGCAGAGGGTTATTCTAGAGGAGCTACTTGACAGGTAGCTTCTTTGCTTCTTTCCAAGTTATGCTTATCAACTTGCTTTTCATTCCTTTCAAGTCCATATATTCATCTGAAGATGGTAGCCTAAAACTGGATTAGTCAGTATTAAGGTCATGGCATCAAAAAGCACTAGTCTTTTTTCTAATTGTGACACAATTCTTTCAGATTAACTCCCAGCTCCATATATATGTTATCTTTGCAGTATCTTGGAGATGCCTTATGATAGTTCTGCAGAGGCAGATATGCTCTATTCACTCATTGTGAAGGCCAAGTTTGAGAATAACAGATACCAGAAGCCAAAGAAGAAGCAACCCAGCAGTTCAAGTCAACATGTAGATTGGTTTTGAAGCATTTTTGTGATCTGAAAAGCAACGGGTTGTCGAGTATGTTGTAAATAACACACAGGACAAGCATATATGATCAATCTCATGTTACTGGTGTCCGTAATGTGTGTATGTTTTTGTATTAAATGGTTGATTTTTGTTAATTTAATTTATGACTGATAATCCCATCTAAGACTACTTTTTTATGCAGTATACACTATACACTATTTTCAGACTTTGCCTGGCTAGATGCTGTACATAAGAATAATTGCTCAGTAGGAGTTCTACTTGCAGTGACAAAAGGAATGGATGTTTTCCTATATCTTGGTAACATTGTTTCCGGAACAAATTTTGTTAGAGAAATAATGTAGTGCAAGACAATTTGTTGTTTGTTGTTTGTAATAGAGTTTAGTGCCCGACTAATCTTGGTGACTTGGTTATTTGACTAATGCAGTTGGAGTATTGTGAGGCTCAATTTTGAGACCGATTTTTTCGTGCCTTTTTTCCATTCTTAATATTTAAATCGGAGATTTTAGTTAAGGAAATTTAGTGTTTGTCACTAGACCCCCAAATTGTTGGTCCCACTATATGAATATAAACCTATAACATTATTATCGTGGCTTATTTAGGATTAAATTAATTTCTCAAATTAAAAATTTTCATAGTCACTATTGGTATCAATGCCCATGAAATGCGAAACTATTGGTTTGTAATCTGAGAGCTACTATTTTTCATGGGACACGATATTTAATAGATATTAGATGACAATTTATTTTGGTACAAGAAGATGCAATATTAGATGCCAATTTAATAATCACTGTTTTTATGAGTATTGATAATTATAGAAATCGTAAAAACTATGTCAAGGTATCCCGATCTCGTTTCTTCATTGTAACACAAGAAGATATTTTGAGGCATTTTTGCAAGTTTTCAAACTCTCGATTTGCTCCAATATTGTCAAGGCCTGCTTGCTGCTCAATATGAAAAGACGTTTTTGTATTAGATCAGTGATTAGGATAATTTGGATATTCAGAGAAGTGAGAAACAAAGTGAGGAAAGGAAAGCTTTGCCTTTTCATTTATGTCTTGGGTTTTCAGAGTTATAAGGCCAAATTTTTGGACAAAAAGGATCCTCATCATCTTAAATTTAAGGCTCAAGTCACGCATCTTGAAAGTAAGCTAAACCATCCAAGTATATGACTAATATAAATTCATCACAAAAATTTCTCGTTTAATCAAGTAAAATAATTTTACATAGATGAAATATCATGAATAATCGGCAACATGTTCTGTCACAGTTTACATCATGATATCATGACATTCATAAAGAACATCACTTCATCTTTTCCTGCGTATTAGGTTACACCAACATATTGGATTTACCATATAGTAGAATCCTTTCATTTTTGTATGGATAGGAAGTTCACAATAAGGTGCAGGGCTTTAACAAACCATAGATTCCTCTTCAATCCAATGGCAGATTTCATATTTTTCCATCTCCATCTACTAAGGGGGACAGAATAAACTTTTTGTCAGGCACATATCCTTCATCTGTCATTAGTTTAAATAACCCCTTCAAAATGGAATAAATGTTCTCAGCTTCTGGATGTAGTTTGTCCATAACAACAAAGCTATGGACTTTCTTCTCAATCTCAATCCAACTGATGGCCGTGTCCTTTGTTAAGCCCATCTCCTTCATTCTCTTAATAGTGCTGGCTCTATCTTGCCACCTCAGGGCAGAGGAATATATGTTGGCCATCAAAGTGTAAGAAACTGGATTGTCAGGCGCCAACAGATGTAACTGCTCGGCAGCATATTTTCCCATCTCGGTATCACCACAAAAACTACAGGCACCAAGAAGCGCTTGCCAAACAAGAATGTCAGGCTTTGTGGGCAGTGAATCAATGAAGCTCTTAGCTTCTTTTAGGCGCCCTGCTCGTCCATACATATCAACAACACAAGCATAGTGCTCCATCCTTGGACATAAACCATGGACCTTATACATGGACTCCAAGAACTCCACGCCCTTTTCTACTAATCCCACATGGCTACAAGCATGAAGCAAAGAGAGAAATGTAACATCTGTTGGTTCCGCACCTCCTAGTCTCATTTCTTCAAATAATTGAAGTGCTTTTAATCCATCTCCATGACGGGCAAAAGCTGCAATAATTGAGTTCCATGAAACTGGATTCTTCTGAGGCATCCTGTCAAAGATTTTGACTGAGTCCTCTAAATCACCACATTTAGAATACATGTTAATAAGCCCATTCCCTATAAATACATTCGAACTAAAGCTTCTCTTGATGGCTAAAGAATGAATCTGTTTGCCAAGAGAGAGAGAAGTATCAATACCAAACACCCCAAGAACAGCTGAGATCATGTTTGCATCAATTTCAGTACCTGTCCTCAACATTTTCAGAAAAACATGCAAAGCTTCTTCCTCAAAACCATTTTGAGCAAAACCCACAAGAAGCACGGTGACAGTTACCTCATCAAGCACTTCTGCAGACTCAAAAATCTTCCACGCATCTTCCAAGCAACCACATTTAGAATACATGTCCATGAGTGCACTCTCAAAGCACACATTAGAATGAACTCCCAATTTCAAAACAAGTCCATGAATCTGCCTCCCTACAAGCTGCGCCTGCAAGCCTGCACATGCTGACAGCAAGCACAAATACGTCAAATCATTTGGCTCCACATCAACAGATAAACAACGCATGTCCATGAATAGTTCCAGACTATCTTCATAACACTGATTCTGTTCTAGGCCTGAAATCACAGCTGTCCAACTAATAACATTCCTCTCTAACATCTCACCAAAAACCTGCCTACCATAGTCACAAGATCCACATTTGAAATAAGAGGTTATCAAAGCATTCCCTACTGAAATATTCCTGTCATATCCAATTAAAAACACCAAAGAATGCACCATTTTAATTACATGTAACAATCTTTTATCCTCACAAGCTGATAGCATTGTAGTCAAAGTTGCTTGATCAAACCAAGAGCATCCCATTTCATGCATTCTTCTAAGAAACTCAAACCCCACGTCAAAATCTCCATTTCTCAAGAAACCCAATAGCATAGAATTCCATGAAACAGTATCTTTCATAGGCATTCGATCAAACAACTTAGATGCATCAGATAATTTTCCACACTTTGAGTACATTGCGAGAAGAGAATTCCATACTACAAGTGAATCTCTAAGATTATATCCGTTTTCAAGGCTGAAAAATTGGTGGTTTTTGATGATCAAGGCATGGAATGAAGACCCTAACAAAAGATTGCCTTCTCTGCCACAAACAGAGAGAAGGAGACTCAAGTCTACATTGTTGAGAACAAATTTCATGTTTGAATGGTGAGAGGGAAAATGGGGTTTGAAATGATGGGCGAGCGAGGAAACACGTGTGGGTATTTGAGGGTTTAGTTTGTTTAATACCCATCTGGGGTTCATCCATTAAAGTGAAGAAAACCAACCTTCTGAAATAACGTTCGAAGTAGTGTGAAACAAACCGGGGGTGTGTTCTTTATCTGTACTTTTGACCAGCGATTGTTACGTTATAGACCCATTGCCCGTTTGCCCCACCTCTCTCCCTCTCTCTCTCCCCCCAAGAAAAAGAAACCGAGAAATGTTCGGATATGATACGAAAAATAAAAAAAAAAAAATTAAAATGAAAAAAAATTTCAAATCTACAACCATATCGAATTTTGAAAACTCATTATAATACTGTTCATGATACAAAAAATAAAAAAAAAATTAAATGACACGTTTAAAAAAAAATTTCAAATCTAGCACCCATATATCGAGTTTTAAAACCCATCGTGACACTGTTCACATGAACAATATCATAACGAATTTTCAAAACTCAACATGTACTATTCACATAAATAGTATCCATGTCAGATTTTGAAAACTCAACATGTAATGTAAATAGTGTCATGACGGGTTTTCAAAACTCGATATGGATACTGTTTACATATTTGTTATGTCGAGTTTTGAAAACTGGACATAACTGTCATATTAGGTTTTTAAAACTCAATATGGATACTGTTTACGTATTTTTTATGTCGAGTTTTAAAAACTCGACATAATTGTCATATTAGGTTTTCAAAACTAGATGTATGGGTGTTAGATTTGAAATTTTTTTAAAAAAATATGTTATTTTAATTTTTTTTTTTATTTCGGGCGTCGTAACCAAACATAAATGACAGAAACTCTCTCTCTCTCTCTCTCGAGTTTTGGAATGGAAAATAGTGATAATTTGCACGCCAATAAACAATAATTTTCAAAATATGGTAACCCTTTTTTAAGTTATCCATACTATTGGTTATCCTCAATAATTGGCTAAGATTTTACGAAACTAATTACAATTATTGCACAAAATCTAATTTTAAAGTTAAACAATTTATTAATTTTTATTTTAAATTTATTTTAAAATTATTTTTTATTAATGAAATTTAATAAATTATATCAATATTTTATTTAAAATAATCAAAAAAAATGTAATTATATCGCATAACATTAACATCTTTGTTCAAACTTTCTCTACCTAAAATAGTTTAAGAATAATCCCTAGATATGAATTATTCATACTCTTAAGAGATTTTACCCCATAAATGGAGTATATCTAAGAAATCCAATATTCTTAGACATGGGAATGATGAAAATTCACTCTGAATGCTCTTCCTTTCTTCTTTTTTTTAAGTTATACAGCAATTTTAATTTTGGATGTCAGGATTAGGAGATGAGAATTGTAATTATTAGACTGAGAATTGTAACTATTAGACTGTCCCTTGAGGACACTATGTATGCCCTTTCAAATGACACAAATTAGCCTTTATCAAGTTAAGTCGGATGTTTTGTGCACCGTGGCCTCTGGTATGCAATATTTTCAATTCCTCTGCTATGTACCTAAGACCGAAATCCAAATGACCATGACAAACTCTTGGCAGCCTCCCCCTCTACAAGATGTGAACACAAGAATTGTCTGAATGGAAAAAGCACGCAGACTATTACTGGTAAGACATTTTGTGTATTAACTTGGATAAGTTTAAGAAATAATGTTCCACACAAGAAACTTACAGGGTATTATGTACATTAATTATTTCCCAGAGCCACAAGAGATATACACTTATTCATATCACAGATAATATACCTGACATGAAAGAAGGAGAGGAGGAAGAGAAGGTTCTTTGAACTGCTTGCAGCATTATATATATATATATATAGAAAAAGGCACTTTATTTCCCGCCCAGACCACGAAGTTGCTAAAATCCAATCCATCACTGCATACACTTCAGTCACCATTACTTTAGAAGCAAAATTTCTGTAAATACTACAAGGTTTCAGTATTATTTTGATCTGGAACATAATCTTTAACTCATAAATACTTTTACGCTGCTCGGCAGATTGAATGGCCACCATGGTAGTTCCAACCACGCAGCGTGACTCTTGGGGTGACACCAGGAGGAACCTCAAATGTAGTAATAACAGGAAGTACCTCACCTGGAACCAGAGAGAAACAGTTCAGATTAGGGAACTGGAAGGATTCTAGTATCTTCTCCTTCCTTGAGGTCTGGCTTTGATGCATTTACTGAAAAATGAAGGAAGAAAGCAACTTCGACATCACTTCCGTTCAATTCCACATTCCTCAAACCATCATCTTCTCTGGAAACGTTTCTGTAGATCCTACAAAGTAAACCAGCCTCACTTTTCTCAACCAAATTATCCCATACAATGTCTGCTGAGTCGGCATCACGGTCACCATCAGCATGTGTAGGAGCAAAAGTGTTTCTACAAAGGGAACTTTTAAATTTAGGGTTCTTGGATGCATTCCGCACATGCATCTGAATTTCACATGTGGACCCTCTAATGGATACCCTTGAAGTTATCTTGAGGGGAATTCTCTCGTCTGTAGGATTCTAATAATTCTAATGCAACCGGTAAAAGTTCCTCGGAATAATACTATAGTCTGACATGTTGTAGAGCTTGAGAAGAAGAAAATAAACTGGCTTTGAACTTCTTGACTTCCGATACTTCATTTCCACAATAGGTATTGCTTTTTTAGGAGGCACTACAAGCTTTTCAGAAACTTTGTAATATGGACATGTTCCTTCAAGATCCCAAACTGAAGCTTCAACAGCTAGTTTAAGACAGTTCAACTAATGTAGTATTAATGACCTGACATAAGATAAAATTCATAATCCTCCCTAGGAAATCTTCAAATAACACTAGTGGGAGAAAACAACAAGTAGAGCTGTCGAAGTTAAATTATATTGTGGCTTCAGTTCATTACTGACTTGGGTGACAGAGCCTTTGTTCCCAACAATTTCTTTTCTCCAAAGAGAAAATTATGGAACTCTCCATTCTATGAGAATGACCATCAAAGGACAAGTACATAGGGTACCACTTTATCACCAGACATAGCTGTGCTTGCTATAAATCAAATTTTACAAGAATGATATCAAGAATGCTTCTAGGGTTCGAATCAGCCTCCTTGCAAAAAAAAGCAAGGGGAAGACTGCCATGGTATTCCCTTCCCCAGACCCCACAATGTGAGAGACCCCACAATGTGAGAGTTTCGACATTTGGTACGCCCTTTGATATCAAGAATGCCTCCAGCGTCGACCACATATTTAAAGCAAACAATATTAGTTTAAGACAGATCTAAGCATGGTGACTAGAAAATTTCACCTCTATATTTTACTAAAAGAAACAGAAAACTTACCTCTATCAAGTATGTTGCCAGATTAAGCTGGACATGTATTGGTTCTGCAGCACTTTGGCAGCCATAGAAACCAGTTGTCTGGTCATGAAGATGATCATAAAATTGGCGTCTAAGACCTGTCCAAGGGTTCTGGTTCTTCCAAATTGAAACAACTGTATATTTGGTCCACATACAAGAGCTCCAGCCTTCCAAGAGAGCTCCATATTGAACATAATTGACAAGTTGTCCCTTGTTATTAATTCAAGTCATGACAGGGTTAATAGGTAAAAAGGCCTAAAGGGCTACATTAAGGGCAGCTGCCATTTCTTTACCTTCAGACGGAAATCGTCCAGATCAGTTGGAGTACCATACAGTTCAATCTGATCATGAACTTTGCCTGGTTTGGAATACGGAATATATTTACGGTAATCCCATATGGGGTTTGGAATCCCTTATGTGTAGCCACCGGAAAGCTTTTTAAATATTGGGATCTTGCATCCTTCAGGAGGCATTGTCACTCTGATGGTGACTGCAACAGGCACACCTACATAACCAACTTCAGGATTGAAACCAATATAAGGGCCATCAGACCAGCCCCCAACACCATCTGCAAAGCCATCCAACATAGATCCTTGGATGTAGATGTGCGTACCATCAAGATATTCTCTAGGATCCTTCAAAGTTGGTGATGACTCTTCTGCTTGCTGCCCATTGGAATGCTAAAAGTATGGATGTAACTTCAAGTAATCCTTTACGGCATCATTAATGTCCTTTGGTGGAAATAGTTCATTTCCCCAAACCAAAGTGCAAGACTGAGATGGTTCCTTAGAAGCTTGATCGTGTCTCTTGTACAAAATAAGAAAAACTCATGATCCAATGGACCGTCTGGGTTTGATATTGGGCCACCTCGCCCATCACAATCCCCAGTCATCCAAAGTTCTTGCCACACCTAAGCAACCAAGTTTGTGTCAGATGCAATCCTGCAAGTATTTAAAAGGTAAAAACCAGTTTCCAAGATACTGTCCCACCATGCAAAATGAAAGACTAATTAATCGGATGAAATCCTTTCATTTACTGTATAAACTTCATATATGCCTCATTATCCCTTCCCCCTGTTTCATATATTTTGCTATGCATTCCAGTCATCAACGAAAATGTTTATCGACATCTGGATTACTTCAGCAATCTAAAAAGGTTCAATCCATGATTATTTATCCAACTTAGAAATGGTATGCCAATGCTCTCACATACTCTTTGTTACAATAAAGGATCATAAGAAAATTTTTGCCGTACTGCTGCTTCTCTCTGCATTAAAGATACTGTCCTACCACACAAAATGAAAGACTAATTTTTGCCATACTGCTGCTTGCTTATCAACTAATTTTTGTCACCACACCCTTGTGATTGAAGTAAAGATTATCTACTATTAATGTTAGGCCTAGTTTGAATATGCTTCTGAACCCCTTACAAATGGTTCAAAGCAATTCTATGGGGGTGAAAAGTGAAAATCATCTGTGGCAACAAATAGTTATGGCATTAGAAGCTGGAGGTTGGCTTATAAAGAGCTTTTAAATGCCTAGCTCATACACAATTAAATTTTCCAAAATATCATACCCTTTTCAAACTTCACCCAAATAAAGGTCTACATATGTCCTCAATCGAAGCAATATGGAACAGTTAACAAAAATGAGGAATTATACTAATATTAAACTGATAATTCTATGCACTACTAAATAATTTACTCACTAAAAGATCTAACATTTACGTGAACCACTTTCAGAATACACACATTTTGTTATCATAATTATATGTTCATATGCAACTAAGGCATAAGAATCAAATCACCAGGAGAGCAACTTAAACAGCCATATAAATTTCGTTGGTCCTAGAACATCATAAAAACTAACTGTAGTTGGTACTTGGTAAAAGAAAACTTCACAAGAGAGAGAAAAGCCCATAACTTCCCATATACCATATTTTTGTGAAACCTCAAGATGACAAAATGCAAAGCCATTATCTTTCTGTACAAAAGGCTAACGCCTTACTCTGTGGTCAATTTTGATTTTCTATTTTAAGTTCCTAATGATGAACTTGGTGGGCACTAGTAGGAAAAGAAAAAGAGCTATGAATCTGTCAAGATGCTCAACTTTACAATATATGGCAAGCATGTTAAAGCCTACAGCGATAATGCAAAAGCTTCTGAGACAATTAAGTCTTGAAATTATACTACTCTGACCTGAGGAAATGTGTATTGAACATGGGCTCCAGGAGGAATCAACAAATGTTGAGTCTGCAAATGCTCTACCAGAAAAATGTTTCCCTCAAGTTCACTTGTGACCTGAACATTTAAAGAACACTCTGCAGTCCATGAACTTCGGTTTCCCAACTCGGTTGTAGTATGCAGATATACCATCTTATAATTGTCAAAAAATGATGATACCAAGTGAGGATCTATTATTTTCACTGGCTGCACACAGATTTAACAATGAGTCGGAGATGCAAATATAATCATTTCATCCGATAAGCAACATTCACATTTACATGCATCTTTCCTACTTCTTTTACTCTCTCTCTCTGGTGGTTGTATAAGGGGAAGGACTGCATAATCATAATAGCTTAACAGTGACACTCAAACACATGGATATTGAGATGAATTGCACTTGCTAAGACGTTCAGGACTATAATTGTGGACTGATTTCAAGAACATGTATCTGCAGTAAACAATTGTTCCAGTGTAGTCTGCCAACTGAAGGTTCTAAATGAATATGAGTCAAAAGGGCAGCTGGTTTATATAAATACCTATGAAACATCTGATCTCCAAGATCAATATCAATTTCTGGGTTTCAAGGTAGCACAAATAATAAAAAGTAAGAAGGCCAGCCCTCACATGGATGGCATACAGTACCAACATCTTAGCTTCAAATAAGATAAATTGAATTATTAAAAAATAAGAAGGAAAAAATACAAATATTTCATAGAAACTCACCCCAGTGACAGAGATTGATACTTCATCTCAGATGCCGGTGTTCCTACAACATCACAATCCAAGTTACAGTAGTGTCCAGAAACCTCTAGACCTAAAAATATCTGCTTACAGTTCTGAAGCATTTAAAAAACCAGCAAATTTCTCAAGACTGCATAAATGTATAAAAGAGATACAAAAACATACCAACTAGACATCAACTTATTAAGATCTCTTTGTTGAAAATAGCAAAAGCTTATTAATGCAAGTAGACAAGACGAAAAAAGAGATTCTCCTAAGAAAAAGGAAAAAGAGGAAAAAAATAGAAGCAGCATCAAAACAGAAAGAAGAAGGAAAAAAAACGACTATATGAAAGATCCTTCCAATCCCTTCTGATATCATCGATATATGTTCTTTTTAGAAGCCCCATAGCTGAACACCAAAGTTGGTCAAGCAAAGACAATAATCTCATCTCACAAGACGGGGAAGGAGATTTAGCTTCAAAAAGCCTCACATTTCTCTCTCCAACAATATGCACCAAAAATGGATGTCATAGCACATTCACACTTAGCATCCTTATTTCTCGCAAAACACTTAATTTAATCATCAAAAAACTATTATAGACTTTGGACAAAACAAATGCTCATCAAAAAATTGAAAAGCATGTTCAGAATAGACCAAAAGTGGGGGAAAGAAAATAAGCAAATGCTTCTTGTCTTCATTACTACAAATCTCAATGGTTATAATCCAAAACCGCTTGATAGTGTATAGGCCTATTCCTTGCCCCAAAATCCTAGTGTTCCATTCCCTCCAAAAGAATGTCTTTGCCTCTATCTGTGCCAAAATGCATCAACCACAAACTTGGCCTCCACCTAAACATTCCTTAGAATCAAAAGGTATCATAAAATCGAATCTTTCTAGCATGAGAACCACACAAGAGGCATAGTCAACTGTGCCTCCAGAAATATCAATTAAAATTTTTAAATGTTTTGAAATGAAATTCCTCTCTTAACCAAAAAAGTTGAAAATACATATATGCCTCCAGAAATTAGATTTGAATGAGCAATCATCTGAGATATCTTTTATTACCAAAGCCATGTTTGCCTTCTTACAAGGCAGCTATATTTCAGTAATTTCTCATTTTCAGGTTTTGAATCACATGGTACCAGAAAAACATACAAGAATATAAATGATAATAAAGCAACAAGCAAGCTTTCATAGCTCAGTTGGTTAGAGCACCCGTTTAGTAAGCGGGAGGTCTTGAGTTCGACTCTCAATGAAAGCACTATGCATCTCATTATTTTCTTTTACTATTAAAAAAAAAATCACAAAAAGGATCAAGACAAAATTAAAAAGTATATTTCTACAAATTGTGTATTATTATTTCCTACAGAATACCTTATTGATGTCATCCAATCCCAGCCTTCGACATACTATGCGGCAACATCTTTACCAATCTATTACAAAAGAAGAAAGTCAGTTGATGAAAATAAATGTCACACTAACCCATTGCATCAGACCTCTTTTCCAATTAAATATGAACGGTATATAACAAGCTAAACATGTGGAAGTCAGACATTTCCATCCTTGGCCATTTATTTTAATGAAATGACTATTGAATATTAACATCATAAAGAAATCACCCTCACCAATATGGCAGCCATAACACATAGCATAGAGAAGCTAAAAAAAAAAGGAGATGATGCCATATATGATAATATAGGTGGTTATAAGAGAATAGATTTATACATCATGATTGCCTCCTTGGCCTCCCTTTGCAGGAATTCTTCCTGGGTGATCAGGAGGGTGAACAAGACCAGCTGGTAAATTTTGTCCTTCAGGATTCAGAATATCCGTAACATCAAGAGAATGCCTCTGAAACATACCTTTTGGAAGATCTTTTTGTGCCCATTGAGATATACTTCAGCATGACAGTTAATTGCATGGAAGTTCAGATCCACATGCTGATTCGCTGACTGCAAAATCCAGGTAGCCAGTTTTACAATACCCAAACAGGCACGGTATTAATCTATATTTGCTGATTCCACAGGTTTACAAGCTTTTGAACAAACAGATTTGGTATTTTTAAGGCTTGTTTATAGAGTGTCTGAAAGTTTGTGTTAGCACATGTGAAAAAGCTAAATGAGGTAGCTTTCCACAAGTGTTCATATAAGCCAGTAGAACAAACGCCCCCAAATTTATTTGTATATCAAAGTAAACTATAGGATGCAGGCAATTATCAATTTGAACAACAACTTACAGTCTGTTTTCTTGATACAACAACAACAACAAACTAAGCCTTAATCCCAAAATTTGTAGTCTGTTTTCTTGATAAGAGATAAAAATGTATATGCAGGTCGATGATGTTGATCTTGAGCCTGTGCTAAGGTTAGTCAGTTTACAATGATCCAAGCCTTTACATTCCAGAAAATCAGCTTAGCTCATCTCATTCATCATACTATTCTCAAGTGACATTTAACAAAAATGAGATCCACAAAAGCCACAAATTGAGTACGGAATGTATATTTGCGAGACAATGATCATCCATGCTGTTCCCGCTGCTGTAGAGAATGATCCCAACTACTCAAAAGGACTCATAATTGGATCGCCCAAAACTCCATCAGCATTATCCAACTTGTTCAAACTACAAATTATAGTTGGAAACGTAACCATCATCTGTCCCTTTTTGGATAAAGTGCAACCAAGAGCAGGTCACAAGGATATATAAATGCTAGTCATATCAACAAATCTAGTGAACCTTATGTTTTGTCAATCTTATCTCATCCATTACACCCAAATAGAACTCCAGGTGAATCAAAAAAAGAATACCACTCTTGTGATCTTGTTGAACAAGCTTAATATGGTTGTCAAACGAAAGAGGACAAGGGGGACGAGGAAGATAGAGCAAGCACTTTTAAAAACTTAAGCACTCAAGATTCAGCAAATGCAAGATGTCAAGCTACACAAACATATGAAACATGAACATACAGAACACAACTACGACATCGATATGCCGACAGGATAGAAAAATGACGCAAGGATAAGGCAATATGGAAAAGTCATTAAATGAAATAGAATACCAACAGAGAAGGATACAACAGCAAAAAGGGGGGAAAAAAGGTTACTTTTTTGGTACAGGATAAATAACATTTCAGTATTTTGGCAACAATTTTGAATTAAAATTTATCAAGTTGGCCAACAAGAAATATGCATAGTTTAAGAGTAATGATGATGTTAACTAAAAGAAAATTTATCAAGTTAGCAAATAAGCAATATGCATATTTTAAGAGTAATAGTAATATTCACTCAAAGGCAATAGTAGGCACATTAAATATTGTGAATTTGAAAAATTAGGAAAACATGAAGATTCTTCAAAAATGTACTGCAAGATATGGAGGAGATTGGAATAGCATATTGTTTATTAGTTTTACTGTTTTATGCATGGGAACAAGTATAAGAAGAGGTTGGAACTTAAGTGATATGGAGCCCGTTTGGTAGAGCTTTTTTTTGGCTTATCTTCTCTTTTAAGGACAAAACTTGTCAAACACCATTTTGGAGAAGCTCTTAAAAAAAAAAAGTAGCTTTTTTTTAATGAAGGAAATAGAGTTTTAGCAAAAGCTCCTTGGAGGAGCTTTTGCTTCTCTCTTTTTTTTTTTTAAATCTAGCTTTTCATTTTTTTTATTCCTTTTATATCCTCACTTTAAGGATATGAAATCTCAAATATATCCATATCATAAATTCATTTACCCTCATATCCTCTTTTTTCCTTTATTTTTACTTTTTACTTTTAATTTTAATTTTTTTACTTTTAACCTTATTTAAAAGCCATTTTGTTTTTAAAATTAACAACTTTTAACTTCTTTTTAAAAGCTCTTAATTTGAAACCAAAAATAAGCCCTACCAAACGGGCACATGATATGTTAGGCATGAAAGATATTTAAACTAGATTTGATGAGTTGGAAGGTTATTAAGAAGTGAGGATCAGCATAAGTTGCAAGTGGACAAACAATTCAGATAACATTGTTAAATTAGAGCATACCAGCTTACAGTGAAACACAGTGAAAAACCAAAATGTCTAATACTTCCTCCCAGAATCTATAATATCAACTATAGACTCATTTTCTAATCCATAAAAAGGATCTGGCATGAGCTTGTTCTCTACTAGAGTTGCCAAAACACCATCAGTCAAGTAAAAAGAAGCCATGTTAAAGCAAACAACCAACAGAAATAACAAAGAGAAACAATACATCTAAAGGAAAATGCAATAAACTGTCTTCTTATGCATTACAATATGCACATTAATACTTGTCTACAGAACTCCATAGCACTATATATACTCTGATAAAGCATAGCTACATTGTTGTTGTTACCATGCGAGCAATTAAAGCAAGTTTCAACAGTAATAAAGGAAGGATGCACCTATTCAATTTCCATCTAACTATCAAAAGGACATCAAAGTTAATAGCAGATCCACAAACAATGTAACAGAATCATTCGAATTCCACGCTAGCTTCACTTTCTTTTCACTATGATATGACCGCCAAAATTCATTAATACATGAAAATTCAGCCCTAGTAATACTACATAGCTGTCGACAATAATCTTAACACTGGGTTGCAGGCAAGAAGACCAAATAAAACTAGAAATAGAGAGTTTCTTGATCCCATTTGAGGTGGGCTTTTCGAGTTTTATGGGTTGAAACAGATCTTGATTTCTCATAAAAATCAAGAACAAAAAGGGGGGAAAATAAACACCAAGAATATATAGACCAATTTAAGGGACTCTAAATCCTAAATTAACAAAATCAACAACGTATAGCAATCTCAAAGTCAAAACATGAAACCCTAAAACCCAAAATTAAACCCAAATACACAAAATTCATTTTATCAAAGAATATAATTCAAAATCCAATTAACATCAGAGGAGACATATCATGATCCCATTTGAGGTAACGGTTTTCGAGCTTTGACTTCTCATCAAAATTTAAGGAACGTTCACACGTTTATGGTACAAATTTAAGACAATCAATAATGTTTGGCAACGTCAAACTCAAATTTCCAAACCCTAAAACCAAAAAATAACAAAATTAATAGGGAAAAAAAAAAAGAAGAAGAAAATGGGGAATTACGTTCCGGGTACAGCAGCATCCATCCAATGCAAGGAAGGACGAGAAGAAGGGGGGTGAGTGGTGGTGAGTTGAACTCCGTTCAAATTGACTTCCCGAATCCAACACCGTCTTGCCTATCTCCCCCATTCTCTCCCTCTCTTGGGGTTTACCGGTGGTTTTTCTCGAGACAGAAATGGCATTAAAAAAGAAAAACAAAAAAAAATTCATTTCTGGCGCCCACAAGTCGGATTTTGAAGACGAATCATGCTCGCTGCAACCCCTCCATTGTTGCTGCTACCGAAGCCCAAAAAAACATGTTCAAAAACCTGTTATAAACGATATAAATTCATCCCAACTCACCGACACACCCAAACTCCAAACAATTTCTATTCGTTCATTTATCAATAAAACAATCCATTCAACAAATAAATAAAATCATACACATTCATCAAAATCATAAACTTATCCGACTCTCACCCAATCTCAAAACAATAGTCATTCATACATTCATCGGATCATTCTCCATTCAACAAACGAGCAAACCAACATAACAAATATAGATATGAATATACAATTGATACAAATTTTATTAATAATAAGAAATCTACAGAGTACGGAATACATAAATCTCAATGTCGTCATCTACGCCTAGTATATTGCCTAACTCCTAAATCGGGTCTAGCATCTGTACTATCATAATGAGAAACTAAGCCCGGATCATCTATCTGTGTGATCTGAAAGAGTCCTACATCCTCGTGATGAGGCTCAGAAAAAACAAGTGGGGATACACGATACACGAATGGTGCATCGTCTTTCTCAATCTGTGTGAATCTCTCATCTATATAAATACCGGTCCAAGGCCCCTCTGTGGAGCACCGGGAGTGAAAACCTGAGAGATATCATCGAACACAGGCGTGTAGAAAGATGAGAACACACCATATACGGGAGAATGTTCAATGACGTCTGGATACGTAGACGGTGGTGGTGGAGATAGTGGTGGTGACGCATGAGCTGACGATGGTCGTGGTCTCCTCGAACGTGCTCTCCCTCGTCGTCGTCCGTGTGCTCGGTCTTCGTCACATCCCTCATCGGCGTCCTTGGACGGTCTAGGTCTCAAAAGATAACTCATGTCCTCATTCATAATTGAGATGGCTGAGTCCGCCAACGTATGCACGTCCGCACCCTCATCGTTTTTAATCTGGTGCAATATATTCCACTACAAACAAGATATATATGTTAATTAAAATAAAAATATAAATCATTGATATAAATGAAAATTAAGAAATTATACACTTACCACGTAATCCAAACAAACACCTCGATGATCAATAAATCGACAGGAGATACTCTGATACCAACTAAAATAGGCATGTGAAACGGAGGGGCCATACGTCGTGTCTAGCTTAACTAAATGATCGTGTCGCTCAGTCCAAATATCTACATATCGTGCATGCTCCATCGACCAATCGATATCATGTCCACCCCTCGTAGTAGTGTTGTGGAGTCGATTCTCAGTATTATAAGGAATAGGAATATGCTGGAACCCTCCATACTGTCGGATCACTCTATCTGAAAAGTGTCACTCCACGATACTAAAACAGATCAGCGGTACGCGTGCGTGCCAAATATCCTTCCCCCTATGACAGTAGTTAGGGAGGGTAGACAGTACCTCCTTAGTATACGGGGACCCATACGACGTGATCTATAGTCTGCCTATCAAGTGCCTCTCTATACACTGACACCACGTGCGTAGAGAGACTAGTAACATCAAAATTTGCCCTCCACCGCACAACGAGTGGACCATCCGCCATCTGTACATCTCGTCTAACATGAGCTAAGTAAGGAAAGCTCTCTCATACCCAAATTTGTAACAAAACTAAGGCTCCCCCTATCTCATGATACTCAATATGCGAGGCTATGCAAAACTGTTTATATAAGTATGCCAGGCACGCTAAACCCCAACTACGTGTACCTAAGACACCTAAATCCTCTAACAACAGTAAGTACTGTAGATGTACATAACATGTTGTTATATCAACAAATATCATACCCCCTAACAGCAATAAAATAAATACCCGTATCCACTGAATAACATGAACAACATCGTTACCAATGGGCAACTGAACAACAAAATTGGACAACCAGGACATACTCAAACTGTAACCCCTAAAAGCCAAGCGTGGAGGTCTAACTCCCAATAATCTCTCGCAGACATCACCCCAAATAACACCCGTCGTCCTACCTAGTACAGGAAGGTCATCTATGCATAAACCACAAAACACATCTACGTCCTATAGGGTGATAGTGAGCTCACCATGGGGCATGTGAAAAGTATGCGTCTCCGGCCTCTAACGTTCTACTAAAGCTGTAATCAAATGCCAATCTGAATAAAATGTAAGTAACATAGTCCTAAAAAACCTGATTGCTCCAAAAAAGGAAGTACTCACTCTGACCACCCTGCCAACGTCGTAAAATAGCCTCATGTCGACGACAAATAAGCCAAGTCTGGTTGTCTCCCTCCCAGACCGTCGAGGAACGGTGACATCGCTGCAACCGTAGAACACTAGGATCAGAAGGTCCAGGATCTATCTGCAAGAAAATAAAAGCTTAATTTTTAATTCATTCAATACTAATTACATAAAAACTTAAAAGAGAGCATGTATTACAAAGGAAACCATAAATACTTAAAATATTACAGAAAACAATACCAAATCTCCATTAACTTTGAAGAAAGAAGTACATCAATACATAGTATAAGAATTACATAAACATTATTACTAAAAAGACAAATTCAAGTATACCAATATATCATGCGTTGGGATTCGATTGGCTTGGACAATGCCTTCGATTGTGCCCCTGCCTGCCACAAATTCCATATCTAATTTGCCTCACACATCTCCTTCTGTTGTGACCTTCTGCACTGCAACTCCCACATGATGTCTGCGAAGATGATTCCCGAAGATCCATCTCATTGTGATATCGAGATGATTTAGGTCTTCATTTCTCACGTCTAAGTGATTTATCGGGAATAATGGTTGGATATGAAACCACGAGACAGCCGGAATGGTCTCCAATTGGTGAGAAATGATGATCACACACTCTAAGTTGATGTTCCCACATATACTATTTTTTGACTATCACATGAACATCGATCATCGTTCTAGTAAGTGCAGCAATTGCATGATAGCAAGGAATTTTATAAATTTGTCACTTTCTATATGTACAATACTCATTTTTCACGTCTACAATCTATTTATTACCTCCCTTGTGACCATACCTCATTTGTCTATGACCAAGTTCTATCGCGAAGATCCCATTCTCCCTATTACAGATGACAACTGCATGGAGATTTGCCGTGTTCGTCCATCTCCCAAAAATGACTGAGGCATACTTTGTGTATCGCTTCCCTCTACTTATTCCAGCCCTCGCCTCATCCAGTCTTGCCTCAAAATAGTTCATCGAATTATAAAACGAAAGCCACCATCGTGAGAAAGAGTCCATTGCTCAGGGACAATATTTGCAAAATAATTGGGTGCATCATCTTTTATCTCCTTCATCCTCGCCATATATAATAGGTTATGGCTGTAATGCGGCAATGGTTGCAACTCTTTTACATGCTTGACTTTTGTGATACGTGTTGAAATTACTTGCATCATGGCGCATGCAAAATCTCCACATGGCATTGGGAGGTGACCATCTCCGGACGAGTAACTGTTGCCCTTATCCCTTCATGTCGATCAGAAATTAAACAAATGGGACCCTCCCTATCTCCAACAATATACTCTCGCACACACATCAAAAACCACGACCAGGAGGCAAGTGATTCTGTATCAACCGATTCGAATGCCAACGGGGCAATGTGATTTATACCGTTTATACTACAAGTAATCAACAACTTGTGTTTGTATTTTTCATATAGGTGCATCCCATCGATACTTATTAATGGCCGACAACTCCTAAATGCCATGATACTAGGACCAAATGCCTAAAACAAAGTTTCAAAAACCATTTCATCATTTACATTTGACAGACCCAAATTTTTTCAATAAATAAACCTAAAATTCTAAAATTCATAATCAAATTTTTCAATAAATAAATCTCAAATTAAATATTTCAATTCCTAAAAACCTATTCCAAAAATTTAATTTAAAAAACATCTCTCAACAGCTCTCATTTCTCCCTCTCCCTCAGTCCATAGTTTTTGAACACACAAAAATTTTATTCTTTCAACATACATAATTTACATTCAAATAAAAGATTTCATATTCGAAGAACTAAGAACAGAGTTGCAGATCTGTGCAGAGAGATTTCACATTCACATTCAAATGAAAGATTTCACATTCAAGTTCAAATGAACAATGTACTTTCGAATTTTGCAGATCTGTGTTGAGGAGCGTCAAGAAGTGAAGTAGCAGATGGATCGCTCGCAAGGGACTTAACTTTTAATTGCAGAGGACGCTCGCAATGTGCCTTCATCGCTCGTGAGGAAGGAGGCCGCGGGAGGAAGAGAGAGAGATGCGCGCAGCAGATCTATGTTGGAGCTGTCGCGGCGGAGGAAGAGAGAGATCGCCGCAGAGGAAGGGAGAGGAGCAGTCGCAGCAGAGGAGAAATAAAGAAAGAAGAAGAAGAGAAGAAGAAGAGAGAGGAATTCGAACATGATGCGTCTTGAAGACGCGTCATGCGCACTGTGCATGATGGGTCTTGAAGACGCGTCATGCACTGTGCATGACGGGTCTTCAAAATGCGACTTGTGGACGTTAAAAATAGAATTTTTTTCTCGGAAGAGTTGTTTTAAAAATTTTTTTCTTTTTTAATGTCATTTCCATACATGCCTCATTTTTCTCTCAGTAGAACGTCTATCTGAACTGAGAGGAGAGAGAAAGAGAGATGAAACTAGACAAATATAAGTTAATTTAAAAAATTTTTCTATTTAATTTTTTTTTAGAAAAAAAGGAGATTATTTCTACAGACACTTATATCAAACTTTTCGTATATTGGACTCACCAAAATCTTATTAAAAAAAAAAAAAAAAACTCCAATTACATATCTACGATTTGTGCCCCCCTTGTTTCTCAACCTCTTATTTTTGTCGCCTGCTGTTTTATTTCTTCCGTTAGTTTGTCTTAACCTTTCAATAAATAAGTAGAGAGCATAAAACGCCACAATAGCGAGGCATCGGATGAAATTATGAAGATCATGAAAATTAGGAGTACTGATGAATTTTTCGAGTATTGATGACTTTGTAGGTAGACGTCGGTCTTTTTTTTCTTTTTTTTCATCGTTATTTGAATTTTATTTGACTAATTTAATTTAAATATTATGTGTTTCATTAAACGATTAGTTTTTTTAAATTTTTTTTTTTTATTTTTAAAATTTAAAATCAAGATTTTTAATTAAAAAAATATAATATTCAATCGTTGAATTTAAAAAAATTTAATGCAAGAACAAGCTGCTCTAAACATTACATCTCTTTTTTGTAGGTCATGTTGGACTTAGGCTATGCAAAAGTCCAATGCACAGCCCCAAAATTGCGACATACCAACCAAAGGGCACCAAGACCCGGTCAACTATGGACCACGCCCATAGGACTCTTTGGACAGGCTATCTCGTCCCTCTCCAACTTTTTTTTTTTAATAATAAATTACGTTGATCCAATAATTATATTAAATTTGATTCAAATCAAATTAAAATTTTAAAAAATAAAAATATCTCGATATTTATTTTTATTATATATAAGATTCGAAATCAAAATTTTCATTAAAAAATAACAATCTCCAATAATTGATCTCCCTCTCCAACTTTAACTTATATGCAATTGAAACAAGAAAAAAAGAGGGCAACTCTCTCTCTTTCTCTCCATCCATCTCTAATTATTGGTACCGATTTAATTGTCTTAAGGTTAATGCTTAAGTCTCCAACAGTTCGAATCTCCTTGGATATGAAAAACCTCTCCTCAATGATAGGCCTGACAACAAGTCGATTCGGATTAATCGAAACAAAATACTCGGCAAAGTACCAAAAAAAAGAAAAGGAAAAATCAACACTTGATCATGAGCAGCGATGTTGACTTGACAAAGCATAGGCAAGAATACCTTAGCTCCATTTCTTTTGCGACGAGAAAAATGTAGCACCATCAACACATTTTTTTCATTAGTAGTAAATGCATGGTTGGAAGTCTTTTTTTTTGTACTCTCCATCATAATTATCCACATAACATCTATATAGTACAAACATTAAATTTCAAATAATAACATTAAATTCTCCCAATGAAACAAAAAACAATGTATATATATATAATACATAGATAGATTTATAGCACAGAGGAAGAAGTCCATCTTTTTGTTATTTTTTTAAACTTCTTGGTTATAACATTAAACTATTTTCCATTACTGTATTTGCTCACAAAACTTAATTTTAAATTTGTTTTAAGAGGATTTTTAATAAATACCAATTTTTTTCTTTTTATAACTAAAAATAAAACAAAATTCTCTCAATTTGTTTTGGGCTTTTCTCATCGGTCTTTTTTGCTCCTTTCTTGATTTAATTTTCTTGAAAAAAAAATTAATTTCTACAACTATGAATCCAAATCCTTCTGTTTCTACATCGCAAGAATCATCCGGTCAAGCTTCCAATGGAGATCTCCGCAATGTTGCAGGGATCTATCGATTGGATGTATGCAGTCATTATGTCCTGGTTACGGAACTCCATGCATCAAGAAGTCAGCAAAAACTTCTTGTGGATGAAATCAGCTAAGGAGGTTTGGGAATTTGCTAGGAGAACCTACTCAAAAGTGCAAGATGCATCTGTAATCTATGAAATCAAGGCCAGAATTCATGGATTAAAACAAGAACATGTGTTTCAATTCCTTGCAGGCCTGAACATTGAATTTGATCAGAAGAGAGTTCAAATACTTGGCAGAGAGAAGATTCTTGGATTGGAGGATGTCCACTTAATCATTAAGGCTGATGAAAGTCGTAAAGCGGTGATGTGGATCATGTTTTGATTACTAATAAGAGCTCAGCTTTGATCTCTGCCAACAGAACCTTCAAAGGAAGAAGTCTCTGTCTTCTACAGCAGCGGCCTTGAAGAGCTAGACTCTCGCAGGTGTACTTACTGCAAGAAGCCTACACACACTAGAGAATTTAGCTACAAGTTTCATGGCAAAGAACCGGTGCTGAACAAGCTCAGGAATCAACGAACTCATCAAGCTAACCGGGTCACTAAAGAAGATGAAGATAAAGACACTAAGAAGGCTGAGTCTCTTGTCTTCAACAAGGAAGAGTTGGCAAAGCTGAAGGCCTTTATGGAGACTCTTTCATCCTCTTCTTCAAATGTTTGTACTCTTAATTTAAAAAGGAAGCAATTGGAGATAATGATGGCTTCCTGACCTGTACTTGGTTTGCAACTTTTGTTGATGGTGTATTGAGTATCGCAAAATATGAATTTTTATTTTATGGTTTTTAAAAGATTGGGATATGTTATGGTGTAAGACTGATATCTCTGGATTACATAGGATTACAGCCTCCATTATTTTAACAAAAAATCTTTTTTTTTTTTTTTTTTTTTTTATGAATCTTGATACAACGATTAAGTTACTATTTGGTGATTTCAAGATCACAGGTTCAAGATGTAAAAATAGTTTCTTTGTAAAAATATAAGGAAAAAACTACGTACATATATATCAACTCTAAAATCGATCTCAATTATTGAGATTAAAACTTTAAATATTATTGTTGTCGTAACTAAAAATAAAAGTATTCACAAACATTCTTGGAAATGGATCCCAATAATAGAGAGAGAGAGCCTAACTCCATTTTATTCTTGTAAAACCCTATTAAAACATACTTATTATGTTATAATCATAAAATTTAATTCAATTGGTATCGTTTCCTCCCTTTTAATGATAATTCCAATTCAAATGATCATACGTATAATAATAAAAAAAAGGGGCCAAGCTAGCATTCTAATTTTTCTTGAATGCAACTTACAAAGAAACCATCCAATCCCAAGAGCCAGGTGTTGGGCCTTCTCAATTAAGGGGGTTGTTAAATGTCACATTGCCAAATCAGACCTGCTCACCCTTGTTTGGCTAATTAATTAAGCTTTTTAATTTCATCATCTTCCCCAATCTTTTATTTATTTATTTTTTGCCCTTGTTCACAAGTATTTGAGAAAAAATTGATCTTGGATTCATCTAAAATTGAGCAAAAAGAAATAAATAAGTAAGAATTCTTAACTCTTGGCAGTTTTCGTTGATTTTGTAAATAGAAATTAAAATTTTATAAATAACTAAAATTAATATAAATATTAATAATTTTTTATATTAAAAACTATATGCAGACTCGGCCCATATGCTTGGCTAGCTTAAATCCAACGAAGCGAAAAACAATAGAAATCCAAGGGAAGCAGTTAGTTGATCATCCATGTTTTTGTTACCCATCTTTTCTTTGGGCATGGGCTTTCAATTCAATCACATAAACACCAAAGTTATATGTCTTGCATGCCTCCCTTATCGATGTTGAAAATAAAATGTCAACGAGCCTTCGGTCTAAAATTCAAAGTCGAGATTTAAAAAAATCATAACGAGAAAACCACCTCTTAAACAGAGCCCTATATACTTTTGAACTGAAATAATCAGAATATAATATTCTAATAACGATAGTAAAAACAAAAAATAAAAAAAAAAAAAAAAAAAAAAAAAAAAAAAAAAAAAAAAAAAAAAAAAAAAAAAAAAAAAAAAAAAAAAAAAAAGAAAAAAACCCAAAACAAAACGATCAAATTAAGCAAAAATTAATCCTTTGGCAGGTGATTATACAAACACATATAACCCATCTCTCATTTTCAAGATAAAATCATGGCAATGCATTAAAGTTAGAAAAGATATCATTGACCAATCTCTGAGTTCATTCAAGATTTGGTAATTGAACATGCATGTGGCTCAAGTTTATGTCTTATCTTATTTTTTAAATATATTTTTCAATTTATATAAATAAATAATTTTTTTATATAACTTTTATTATTAAACTAAAAGAAAAAACATTGAAAATATCTGAAATTGTCATTATTTCATCAATTTTCATCTTGAAAATTCAGAATTCATACTAAAATGACCTACTTGTCATGACCCAAAAGCACTTCTCCATAACATTTCTCAGCACCTTCGTGTGTCCTGTTTTCTAAGTCAGAAAATTCCTTATTTCAGATATCGCGAAAATACAAATTGCAAAGTTCTAGAATTCCCTTTTTTTTCCCGTGAATTACGCCTTTGTCTCATATTGTATACACCATTGCAGACATAAAAGCGGTCAAAGCAATTCAATTGTGACCTTTAATTTATTTTTTAGTTCAATTAATGGATATATCCTAATGTATATATAAATATATTTTTTATGTAAAGAAATACTGATTAAATATGGTTTGAATTATGTTAAACTCTTAAAAAATAAAATTCTTTTAACATTTATTATTCTCGTATATAATATTTGAAATCGAAATCTTATTTAAGAAATAAGTCTTAATCTGTCATGTAGGAACAGTTCAAACGATAGAATCTCTTAATTTCTATCATTTTTTTTTCTGATTTGATCTAAATGATGAAATCTTATTTAAGAAACAAGTTCAAATGCATGCGTATAAATTTTGCTCCATTAATAAATAGAGTCTTTCTATATCAATGCCTAGTTGGTAGGGGTGTTCATCAGTTCGGTTTTCAAAATTTTCAATTAATTCGGTTTAATATTTTTTAATTCTAAACCAAAAACCGAACCGAATTCGTTTAAATTTGAATTTCGGTCTTCGGTTTGTATTTGAATTGAATCGAATAAACCAAATAAATCGATTTTGATTTTTGAGATCTAAATTTTCACATAAATCCAATTTAACTAAATTCAAATTGATAAAACAATGAATTTTTTAACTACTATTTTATTGTTTGCTTAAAAAAGAAAAATTACCAATCAAAGTTTAAATAAAAAGAAAAGAAAATAAATAATAAATAATCAAAATAAATAAAAAATGAGATAATTAAAAACCTTAATTCAGTTTTCGGTTTGAATTCGTATTAAAAATCTTAATTCGAAACTCGAACCGAAAACTAAATTGGGAATTCGATTCTAATCAAAAACCGATTCGAATCCAAAAATCGAATTCAAATTTAATTTGATTCGGTCGGATATTCGGTTATCACCAAATATTGTACACCCCTACTAGTTGGTGCATTAATATCTCTACAATAACATTTTATATTCGAATTTTATATATAATAAAAATAAATATTAAAACAATTTTATATTTTAAGATTTTAATAAATATCAAACTGATGTAATTATGAATATAACGATTTATCCAAAAAAAAAAAAAAAAAAAAATCTCCCCCACATAAAATAACAAACGGTCGCATATCATAATTATTAAAACAAAATGTGAACTCAAAGATGGCCCAAGCAATCAAGGATAAGGTGGAGTTGGAGTAATCAAACCGATTACGTGGGCTTTTGAAAAAGTTATCCCTAAAATTGAATTTGTTGGGTAGTGTGGTTGAAAGGAAACATTTGGAAGACCTTGGGACGAATTGTAGGAACTAGGAAGTCGCGAATCGGATATTAGGTCAAGTCCAAAATAACCCTCCATTATTGGAAAATGACATAACAACCTTCCTCATCCTACTAGCTCGGCTTCGCTCCGAGCCGCTTTTGCGCCGACACCCTTCTATCACTAATTGCCCATGATCTTATTTATTTATTTATTTTTAAGTAAGTATTTATCACCGATCAAATTTAATTTAATTAATTCGATTCAAATATTATGAGATCTATATATATAAGATGAAATATCATGGTATATGTTTTTCACAAATAATATAGTTTTGGTTGATAAAACTAGAGAGAGTATCAGTATTAAATTAGAATTATGGGGGGATATGTTAGAATCTAAAAGATTTAGATTGAGTAGAGTTAAAATTGAGTATATGAGGTGTAAGTTTAGTGACAACTATTAGGATAATAAAGAAACGATTAGATTAGAAGGAAGAGAAATTTCAAAGAGCGAACGGTTTAGATATCTTGGTTCCATCATTCAAAATGATAGCAATATAGATGGAGATATCAATAATATAATTCAAGTAGGTTGGATGAAATGAAGAAAGACATCTGGAGTGTTCTGTAATCGCACGGTACCATTACATTTAAAGGAAAAATTTTATAAGATCGCAGTAAGACTTGCTCTATTACATGGTACTAAATGTTGGACCATTAAACAATAACAAGAGTAAAAATTGGTTGTAACTGAAATGAGAATGTTTAGGTGAATGTGTGGCAAAACTAGAAATAATAGAATTAGAAACGACGAGATACGTAATAAACTGGAAGTCAGTTCAATTGTAGATAAGATACGAGAATACCGTTTGAGATGGTTTGGACATGTATAGTGAAGGCCTAAGGACGCACCTGTTAGGAAGGTAGATAACTTAAATATAAGAGATTTAATAAAATATAGAGATAAGTCATTAAAAATCTGGATACAATGTATTCGTAAAAATATGATAGTGATGGAGTTAGTTAAGAAGACAGTGTTAGATAGGAATGAGTGGTGTAGGAAAATCCGTACAAACTAAATCATTTTTTTTAACTTAATTATTTGTCTCTCATATGGCCGACTCCAAATTTTAGAATAAAAAGTTTAGGTTGTTGTTGTTATAAAACTCGAACCAAGACCTATATTTAAGGGAATACAATATCTTACCATTACATCTACGAAAGTTTTGATAATTATCAAACTTCTCCTCCAGCATATATAATTATCAAATTTGAATAATTATGAACCAATTAAAATATTTTTTAATTCAAAGGGAATTACTAGATCCGATTCTTATGGTAATATAAAAAATACATATTGATAATATTGATTATTAGATTTTTGTTTATGTAATATTATTATTCCACTTTTTTTTCTAATTTTATTTTTTATTTAATACATATTGATCTAGAATATATCATAAATAAATTAAATAAATAATATATTTGTAAAAAATGAATATGAGTTTAAGATAATAAAAGTGATTGTCGGTCTTATCTAAATTAATCTCGTTAAAAATGGCAATATGCATTGCTTTGCTACATCTTATTTTGTTAGATATAGATTTTAAGGCCCAATTGAAAAAATAAAAAAGAACGAAGATAAAGATTTTATAGAAAAGTATTAAATATGAGTATATGACTATTAAAAAAGGAAGCGAAAAATCGAGAAAAATAATATTTTAATTTCTTTCCCGAAATACTATTTGATAAGTAAAATTATTATGACCAAATACAAATTATATAATGCTCTATCTTTTATATTAATTATAAAAATTTCAATATCTAAAAAATAATACATTTTTGAAGATTATATTACCTTTTTTATATATCAACTAAAATATTTATATTTTCATCTTATTTTCATGATAAGGATTAGTTAATAGAAAAATGATTTATACTTTTTGTTTTTTATAAACTATTCGTATTTGATAACCATATTAGAAATTGATTAAAGTTGATTTGGGGTAAAACTCTCTTAATTAAATGAATATCTAATTCGTTTAATAGTTTGACAATGATGACTCTTAAATAAGAATTTGTATTAAGTATTATGTATAATAAAAATAGATATAATGAGAGTTTTATCTCTTAAAGATCTAATATATTCAAACTGAATTTAATTATATTCAAATTATCAGATATTGATATAAAAAAAAAGATTTATGCCTATAATTATGTGTAGTAGATTTGATGGGATGCAAATTAAGCGGCCAAATCGATATCCATTTATTGTTAAATTATAATTTAAAATTATATTTTAATTAATTATTTATTTATCAAAATATATCCATAACTCTCCTTTAGTTAAAGTTTTGGAATCTGCGATCTTAGTTTGATTTCTTGATTTGAGTCTGGAGGACGTCCTTTTTTATAAAAAAATAATAAATAAATAAATAAATAAAAGAAAATCTTGAAGCTGCGAGCGCCGATGAAGAGGTGATGGCTTACGAAATGATGGTGAACGGCTGGCAAAGCTGATCCGATCCGATCCTCAACCATCCCGATCTTATCTCTCATCCCAATCGTTTATTATTATCGCAATCGTTCTCCTATTGCGTGCCCCATCCATCAATCTCTCTCTCTCTCTCCCCCCCCCCCCCCCCATACACACGAAAAGAACATTTCAAAAATACCTCTCTCTCTCTCTCTGCGTTCTCACACGCACGCACGCACGCACGCGCGCGCGCTCACACGCACAGTCTCTCTCTTTCGCCCCCTCGCCCCCTCTCACGTACACAAGAACATTTCAAAAATACTTCTCTCTCTCTCTACGTGCACACACGCACACAACCACTCTCTCTCTCTCTCTTTCTCAACCAAACCCAACCAAAAGCGCAAGACAAGAAAGCTTCACCTTCAACACTACAACGTATTGTTTTCTTTTTTTCTTTTTTCTTTTTCCTTCTCATATTTCCCTCACTCTTTCTCACTCTCCAAATCGATTTGAAAAATGGAATCGAGCGCTCAACGTCGTCTTCAATCGATTCAAGACCATCTTCTTCCGACTATTTTGGACGTTGATTTGAATCTCCGGATCCATAGGAATGACACTGCCGGTGAATTCTTTCAAGGTCCTCTCTCTCTCTCTCTCTCTCGTTTCCTGATTTGTATGTATGAAATTTTGGGTGGTTCAAAATTGAAATGAATGAAGTTCCATGATTGGAAGTTACGAGAATAGAAAGTTGTTAGATGTGTTCTTATGTGTTGTATGAATGATGCGGGAGTAAGAGCCATAGGTTGAGGTTGAGTTCTTTTTATATTTTTATTTTTTATTCATGTAGAAAAATTGAATGATGTTAGTAATTCATTGGTTTGATATAAATTGCAAAACATCCTAACTATTTGTAGAAGGGTTTTTTTTTTTTTTAAAATAATTTCCATTAATTTATATATATTTCCTTTTTAATTAAAAGAGTGAATTGAACACATTAACCTATTAAATTTCGAAAAGTAGTAAGAATTTAAGATAATTTTTATCATGCTAATGAATATAATGATTTTTTTCCTTGAAAAGTTTGTTTAGGTCTAAATCAACATTCTAATAATTATTTTTTTTAAAGGAAAGAAAAATGCATTAAATGCCCATCAACAAGTGTCCTGTAGGATTTGAAACTAGGACAAAAGGTGTTTTGGAGACCAAGGTTTGCTTCATCCTGTATCAAACGGGAGCTACGGGTAAATAGAACACCCAATAGACTCCTAGGCTTTACACACGATTTTTATAGCCTAAGGACACTAATTAAAGTACAATTAATATTTTTTCCTTTTATATTTTTCATTGCAAAAATGACTAGAATGTTGATTGTGAAGTGTTAATTTGCTTCCAATGGCTTTTAATTATTTCATGTTTCCAAAAAAAGGGGTTAACAAAAGGGGCATTTCCAGGGTACTTTTTAGTTGAACATGCATTAAGTTTGAGATAATAATGTTTAGCAACTGTTCCCTAACAGCTGTCCTTAGGCACCCATTACTAAACTATTCCTATAGAATACCCACATGGATTATCATTGTAACATGTAATTTCCGTCGTCTTCCTAAAATTTGATGGGAAAAAGAAATTGCTATACTAATATTTCTTTACATTTAAAATGTAACTTATGGTTAGTTTATTCAGGAGCCATTGGTTTGTCAGGTTGAAAATGCATAGGGTAGGCGTACTAGACATGCGGCTACTTGATGAATATTAAATTAGAATGTAAGCAAACTCATTGGAATTTCACAAATTGGATTTCAATTGGACATCCAAGGGGGAAAAGTGGTCTAACCCTTAAACAATCGTATATTGTTCATGCCCATTGTCCAGTTACTGTTGTGAGCTGAATGGATTCAGGAATTTTAGGTTTTTAAGTCTCTAGGTTTTAAATTCAGGTATTTCAAACATAATTGTACTCTTGAATGAGCGTGCAAACAAAGTTATTGGGATGCCACAAATTGGATTTCAGTTGGATATCCAGGAGGGAGAAAAATGGTCTAACCCTTAAACCAATGTATATTGTTCATGCCTATTGTCCAGATAAAATTGTGAGCTGAAGGGATTCAAGTATTTTGGGTTTTAAATCGCTAGTATAGAATAAAATTTTCTGACATAATTCTACTCTGCAATCAATATGGTTTGATGCTTGAATCCTAGTGGTTAAATAAGCCTTTATTAAAGAGCGAGGAATTTGAATTGCGTGTATAGCTTCAGTTTCTGTCTTTATTTAGACTAAAATTTGGAGAATGGATTTTTGAGGTTTGGTTGGATGGTTTCATTGTTACAAGTGAATACAGCGGTTGCAGAATGAGTGGGGTAGGAAAAGTTAAAGCTCAAGCTAAACAACAAACCTCATTGCCTGGATTCTGACCCTTGGTCAATTTCTTTAATCCAATCACCAAGCGTGTAAGAAAATTAAAAAGCTTGGTTTAGTCTTTGGCCTGCTTTGCTAGCAATTTAGTTCAATTTAGAGGATTGTTCAAAAAGCAAATTAAGCTGGGGCATGAGATGGGGAGTAAAAAATAAGAAAAGAACTTGGGATTTATAGGTTTTTGTCATTGGCCTTTTAAAGGACTAGCTTTGTTTCATCAACCTTGGTATGGGTGTTGGCTTTTGAATTGAAGGCCATCCAAGTTTTGATCTTGCCTCATTTCAATACATTCTTCATTTTTCACAGCTTGGAACATAATCTTGATGCTTGTGTTAATATAGATTCCATAGTAGATAGGTTTTCCAAGGCATGTTTCTGGCTTTATTTGTGATCTACAGCAAAGAAAGAAAGAAAAAAAGGCTGTAAAGTTAGGTAAATTGCATTAATAGTAAATGGATCTTTTTATTACACACCTTTTTTGGCCACTTCAAGGAACACCATTGGCGTAGTTTTCCCTTTTCTTGTCCTTTTAACATTATCACCTTGATTACTCATCTTTTCCTTGAATCATTTGTTCTATGTTCCTCCTATATCATCCACAATCCTCTCAGCCACTGTCACATTTTGACATCTAATTGTCAGCAGGTCATAAATACAGTGTGGTTCTTCCAGAAAAACTGCAGACAGGAAAATGGAATGTATACAGGTAGAATACTTTCACAAATACCAAGTGGTTTTGCTGCGTTATACAATAACAGCTGGTTAGTCTTTGATTGCAGATCTGCACGCTATCCCTTGATGCTTTTACATAGGTATCCGGATCATCCAAAGATTGGCACATTGCATGAAAACTTCGTGTGGGTTTTTTCTCCAATGTTTGTTTCAATGTTCTATTTGCTTTTACACTTAACAATAGTTACTTGGTACTAGCTACGAATTGCATTTTCTCCTTCACTACAATATCACTTGTAGACAATTTGTTGCTGAAATATTTGAACACAGGCATGCAGTGGAAAGTTTTCGGGATTACAAGTACTTGGGTACACGAATTCGTGTTGATGGAACCATTGGGGAGTAAGTTTTCTGTTGGTTTCAAATAATTGGGCTTTTTGTCGGTTGAGTCATATAACCATCAAGCAGAGAAATAACTTCATTTGGTTATGGTTACATGTATTTCCACTCTATTAGGTACAAATGGATGACATATGGAGAAGTCGACACTGCTCGTTCAGCTATCGGTTCTGGCCTTATGTATTATGGGTTACCAAAAGTGCGTCTGCCTTGGTGTTATTTATTTACTTATAGATTCTACATCTCTGTTTCTATGTTACCAGTTGATAATGTCTCTGGACATGATGATGCATGCTTGTTATTGATTCATTTATCTCTGGTGCAGGGATCCTCCATAGGACTTTATTTTATTAACAGACCTGAGTGGGTTATTGTGGATCATGCTTGCTCGGCGTATTCTTTCATTTCTGTTCCTTTATATGACACTCTAGGTGTGTATTTAAGAATATGAATGGTTCTATTCTGGTTTGATTGATTACATTAAATTTTACCGTGTTGCTTTTTCTGCAGGTCCAGATGCTGTAAGATATATAGCAAATCATGCTGACATAGGCGCTATTTTTTGTGTACCGGAGACTTTAAATTCTGTGAGTTTTTAGTTGGCTGCTTTTGAGCTACCACTATAGATTAGCAATTCATATCACATTGAACAATGTTTAAATTATGTCTCCAAGTATTCCCTTTAGATATATCAAGGGAGGAGAAGTTTCATGCCCTCATCCATCCTTTCTCTCGGACAGTACAGAGGGAAGGAATTAGGAGGAATTTTGTTGATGTGGAGAGGCCTTTCTCTTCCTCATCAGATTTGTAATTGAACCTTCAGTTTTTAGGTATAGAGTGAAATGGGACACTAACGAAAACATGTCACTAGGATTTCTAGATTCTCCTTTGTGGAAATTTCATGTTCTGTACTTGGGACTTGCATCCATTTTCTGCCTCTGACTGAATGATTCACTCCGAATACAGTTGTTGATGTTCTTGTCCGAGATGCCATCCGTACGTCTGATAGTGGTATGTAGTCCTACAATCTTATCATTAATTCTTTGGCATCTCTAGACTTTGCTCGGTTTTCCTCTCTAATTTTTTTTATCCCATTATATTAAATGCGGGGTAGGTAATTGGTGGAGTTGATGAAAACCTGCCTTCTCTTCCATCCTCAGCTGGAGTTAAGCTTATATCGTATGCAAAGCTACTTGGTCAGGTAATTTTGAGTTCGACCATGTGGTTCAGATGGCTAAATCATGTTTGTGACATTTAAACCGCGTATCAAAGAAATATTTTGAATGCAGCTCTAATTGTTATGTCATGGTTATACTAAATCCCGGGAATAAGAGAAATTACTTCTTTATGTTTATTGCTTGTGGAGAGAGCTCTGTCAGTAAATACATGATAAGACACCAAGCATGTGGGATATGGAGGAGCAGTTCCCTCATCCCAGAGAATCAATTGTTGATGACCATATACTCTGTGGTTTTTAGTGACCATATAATCAGTATTTTCAAGAACCAGAAAAATTATATGACGGCGAGAATTTTAATGACGATATAATCTATAGTTTTTTAGAATTGGAATGTTCACAGTTTTGCAATTGTTATAATGATGGGACTTTAAAATGAATTAGCTTTCCTTCTGGATCTGGACCATTTTTCGGATTATAATTTATGGGTTATGGTCTAAAATTTGTGGGTTTAGATTCAACAAATCATTATGTATAAAAATTTTTTCAATGCTAATAAAAATGATAGTATGTAATTTTAAACTTCCACGTGCAGATTCAGTGCTATATTATTATGAGATATACACTGAAGGGAAATATTGTTTTCCTGGCTTGACTAGTTTTATTTCAAAGTTCTCAGATAACTTCACTATCCACTTGCACATGTGATGTATGACTAGTTTCTCTTTTGATAATCTCAATTTTCGGATTAACTCATAAACTATTTGTTGATGCTTGTCAATAATTAAATCATCCACCATCCTCCAACTTTCTACCATTCAGGGCTGCAGTAGTCTTCAGCCTTTCTTGCCTCCCAAGCCTGAAGATATTGCTACCATATGTTACACAAGTGGTACTACAGGGACACCTAAGGTACACAACAGTTCTGAGCTCTGTTCTTGGATGTTGCTAACTAGGAAGTTATCCTGAAAGCGTCACATCTAGATCGATTATTTATTCATGATTTTTGTTTGTGAAGGGAGTTGTATTGACCCATGGAAGCATGATTGCCAGTGCTGCTGGGATGAGTTTATCAATCAAATTTAACACATCCGACATGTGAGCATGTCAATCACTTAGTTATCTGTATTTGACGGCATATGTTATTTAGATTGTTTGACTGCATCTGTTCTGAGCTCTGAATACTTTGTGAACAAGTGTTCCTTCTTTTTTTTCCCGCTTTTTGCAGTTACATATCCTATCTTCCTTTGGCGCATATTTATGAAAGAGCTAACCAAATAAATGGAGTATACTATGGTATTGCAGTTGGATTCTACCAAGGGGTAATACCTAATTGGATTCATATTTGTAACTTCTGGTGGTGGAGTTTAAGGCCACTAATTTATTTCAATGAGCCTTTTTTGTTTTGTTTTGTTTTTTGTTTTTTGTTTTTTTTTAATCTTTTCCATTTGATTGAAGAAGCTTGGGAGCAAAACATAATGAACATTAATTGGAGATTTCTAGACTTGTCTCTATCAATCATTTGTACCTTTTCAGAAGAAATTCTGTTTGGGAAGTATTCTGCCCTTTCCACCTCCAAAGAAGGAAAGAGGATGCTACTTTTATTCGTCCCAAACATGTTTCTCCAATGAAAAATCAATTACACAACTCTAATAAGATTACAAAAGTTGCCTTTACTTTTGCTAATCTGAAGAGTCTTTTTTCTAATGCAAGGCTAGAAATGGAAGTGCAAATAACTTTTCTTTCAAGTATCTTCACTAATGTTACCTTAAAAAGTTAGACTGCTTAATGTCTTCTCTTTCGAATGGTTTGAACACGTGCCTTGTTTGCTATTCAAAGTTTTGAAGAGCTTTGGAGTATACAATTTCTTGGTATAGTACATCAAAAGGTTCGCAGACATCTTAGTTTCTTGGTTAATAACTTCAGAGTCAGTCAAATGCTAGCATAATGTATTTTGACTTGACATTTTTGCATGGTTAGCCTTAGAGAATGAAGTTTCCTCAAGGCAAGTTGGAGTTTTACTATTTTTGCTTTCTGCTTTTTTTGTTTGTTTTTTGTTTTTGTTTTTGTTTTGTTTTGTATGTGTGTGTGTGTGTTTTTTTTTTTTTTTGGGTTTAAGAATAAAACTAGACGTGCTAAGTGTCAATATTGCAGCTACAGTTTCCTTTAAAGTGATACTTTGGTCGTTCTATGTAGCATAGGTGTTCGCAGAGTTTCTTCATGAGCACAGGATTCTCATTATAAGCTGACATTTTCTGGAACTTTGTGCTTTCTTGCTTATTGAAAATTTGATCTGTATCACTGATACTTGTACCTCGTATTATGCAGGACAATTTGAAGCTGATGGATGATATGGCTGCTCTGAGGCCAACATTATTTTGCAGTGTTCCTCGGTTATACAACAGAATATATGCTGGGTAAACAGTTGGGTTACTTGCTCTGTTATTTTTGAAATTCTCCATTGTTGATCAGTTCTTATCTGATCATTTTAGGATCATAAATGCTGTGAAGACTTCTGGGGCACTTAGAGAGAGGCTCTTTAATGCAGCATACAACTCAAAGAAGCAGGCCATAATGAGTGGTAAGGATATCCTAGCTCTTTCATTATGAAGAGTCTTAATGGGGTTTCTTCATTCATTTTTAAATAGGAGGATAGCTTTACATGTAAGCTTCCTCTCTCATCCTTTTACCCCATTCTAAATGTTATCCATAGACATTGTAATAAATCATTGTCATTTCTATTGTTCTGGATTTTATTTTGGCCCCTTAAAAAACTTTAAAATGTTTGCATACTTGCTGTAGTTCATTTCTTTATGAATACATCCTTGCTTTGAGCCACATTTTCTCATACACACACAAAAAGATGGATGCTTAGTATAATTAATTACTTTGTAGTTTGTATGTGCTTTGCTGGAAATCTGCTGCTTGTGGTGTTGACTGTGGAATACCTGGGTGGTTTTGTTTAGGTCGAAATCCTTCACCCATGTGGGACAGATTGGTATTCAATAAAATAAAAGCCAAGCTTGGAGGAAGAGTTCGTTTTATGGGTTCAGGTGCTTCACCTTTGTCTCCTGA
This sequence comes from Dillenia turbinata, assembly GCA_037126225.1. Lineage (NCBI taxonomy): Eukaryota > Viridiplantae > Streptophyta > Magnoliopsida > Dilleniales > Dilleniaceae > Dillenia > Dillenia turbinata. The sequence goes on from JBAMMX010000025.1 coordinate 21,409,197, forward strand.
TGTTATGGATTTCCTGAGGGTGTAAGTTAATTTCCATGTCAAGTTTAATACTTGGTTGAATTGATGTCAGAAACCAACTCTTGTTTGGTTGACACTGCATGATGGATGTTTTGAATTCTTACAGGTGCTTTGGTTGCCAAGTTATTGAAGGATACGGAATGACAGAGACTTCTTGTGTCATAAGCTCTATGGAAGAGGGGGACAATTTATCTGGTCATGTTGGGTCTCCTAATCCTGCTTGTGGTACAATTCTGACTTACTGTAAAAAAGTAGTTATTGCAATTTGGCAGAAGTCGTTGCCATCTATGGGTTATTATTTCTCATAGCCTTTCTCTGAATTGGACTTGTCTAATCTTGACCTTTCATGGTGTTGCTTTATCAATTACAGTTGCATATTTGAGATAAGGGAGAAGAGTAGGGGCTATTTGAATCTACAACCCCTTATTACACCGAGATTGACATATATTATCTGTATAAAATAAAGTCATATATAATCTTATCTTGTTCCTAATCATGTGCCAATGTGTTGTCCTTGATAGCTAGAGCAAAAATGAGTATATCTTTCTCCTCAAAATTTGAAGCTAAAAATAGGATGTTGTTGAAAGATATGTATGTCCTATTCTTCCCTAATTTATATAATATAATTAGGGAAGATTTTTAGATTTATTCTTCCTTAAATTATGTAATATAATTAGGGAAAATCTTTAGGTTTATTATTCCTTAAATTATGTAATATAATTAGGGAAGATTTTTGATTTCATCATATTCGGCATGTAATCAGGGAATAACTTCCTTGATTTATATATGGTCAAAGATTTTGTATGTAGATTTTCTATTTTTTAGCTAGCATCCATTTTTGATTCATAGTAATTCTTGTATATATATTTGTCAAAAACCATGTAAAATAATGTGTGGAGAAATACAAAACTTCTTTCATAATTTTTCTTCCACATCTCTTATAGTTTTTTCTTTCCACTTGGTATCAGAGTAACACCTTTTTGTTCATCTAAACTATGTCTGACATAGTCTCCGAGACCACATCCATGGCAGCACCTTCCAACGAAACCCAATCCTCTAAGATAGTGACCAACTTTGACCACTCTCCTGCACAAATAACCACCATTCGACTAAATGGTGAGAATTTTTTGCGATGGTCGCAAGCGGTTCGGATGTACCTAAGGGGGCGAGGGAAGATTGGGTATATCACAGGAGATGTACAGAAACTTGCAGAAATATACTTCACGTTTGCCACTTGGAATGCTGAAAACTCCATGGTGATGACGTGGCTCGTGAACTCAGTGGTGGAAGACATCAACTCTAATTACATGTGTTTCCAGACGGCAAAGGAGTTCTGGGACAATGTGACGGAGATGTATTCAGATCTTGGAAATCAATCTCAGATCTATGAATTAACACTGAAACTCGGAGAAATCCGCCAAGGTGAGAATAGTGTTACAACCTATTTTAATTCCTTAAAACGGATTTGGCAAGATTTAGATCTGTTCAATGCTTATGATTAGGAATTTACAAAGGATTGTAATCACTACAAAAAGTTGGTGGATGCTGGTCGTGTATTCAAATTTCTTGCAGGCCTTAATGTAGAGTTTGATGAGGTAAGGGGTCGTATAATTGGACGTATACCTCTGCCTCCAATTGGTGAAGTCTTTGTTGAGGTGCGAAGGGAAGAGAGCCAGAGATATGTGATATTGGGGAAGAAAGGTCCTGAATCCTTTATTGATACGTCTGCATTAGTTGTCTCTGTTGCATTTGGTAATCGCAAAAACACTCCCAAAGGGGCCGGAGACAAGTCTCAATTATGGTGTGATTATTGTAATAAGGCTAGACACACCTGAGAAACTTGTTGGAAGATTCATGGAAAACCAACAAATTGGAAAGGCAATAAAGGTGACAAAGGAAACCGAGCTTTGTCCACTGCGAATGAAGTTGATACAGGTCCATTCAGCAATGAGCAAATTGATCAACTTCTAAAGCTACTAAAATCCAATATGCCAATTGGTACTCCAAATGGTTCTTTTGCACAAACAGGTAGCAACCTAATAGCCCTATCTGTCTTTACTAAATCCGGTCCTTGGATCATTGACTCAGGGGCTTCTAATCACATGACCATTGCCTCCTATTCATTTAGCATTTATTTTCCATGCTCAGGTTCTGAAAAAGTTAGAATAGCTGATGGTAGTTTTTCACCTATTGCAGGAAATGGTGTAATCAAAATCTCAAAAGATATTGCTCTCAAATCTGTTTTGCATGTGTCTAAACTCGTGCCATGTTGCTCTCTGTGCAAATACCAAAATATTTGTGGGGTGAAGCTATTTTAACTGCATCCTATTTAATTAATAGGATGTCCTCTTGTACTCTAAACTATGAGACACCTCTGAATTGTTTCAAAAAAACCTTCCTCACTTCACGCTTATGTTGTGATTTACCTTTAAAAATTTTTGGTTACACATGTTTTGTTCTTATATCTAACATTCATCGATCTAAGTTAGATCCTAAAATTGAGAAGTGTGTTTTCATTGGTTATGCTTCACATAAAAAAGGGTATAAATGTTTTAATTCAGTCACTAAAAAAGTTCACATTAGTATGAATGTTTCTTTTCTAGAACATCGACCTTTTTTTGACAAAAATCATCTTCAGGGGGAGCAAATAATAGAGGAAGATAATTTTTGGAATATTATAGTCTATACCTCATATTGTGACACAACCTGATGAATTGGTTTCTTCAACTATTTTTGAAAAACAAACTGATGATACCATTGTTAAGGATAGTAATACTTTGAATGACTCTAAGTTACAAATGTCAAATACCATTTCATCAAAAATTGGGGGAGAATTACTACAAAAGAAAACTCAAAATCCTAATTCTGAGCTTCAGGTTTATGCTAGAAGAGCATAACGGAAGAGTATTATAGTCCAACTTGTTCCTCTAGCATGCCAATCAAAGTCTCCAACTCATGGTCCATCCTCCAACTCTCAAAGTGATCCCTATCCTCCAAAATTATCCACTTCAATTGGGCATCTCAATGATAGTTCCTCAGACTTAGATATTCCAATAGCAAAAAGGAAAGGTATTCGCTCTTGTACTATATATCCTATTGCTAATTATTTGTCTTACGAAAAACTGTCCAACAATTACAGGGCATTTACGTCCAAGGTCACTAACCTGTTTGTTCCAAGAACCATTCAGGAAACATTGGTTGATCCAAATTGGAGATTGGCAATCATGGAGAAAATGGAAGCTCTTAAGCGGAATGATACTTAGGAGGTAGTTGATCTTCCAAAAGACAAAAGGATAGTTGGTTACAAATGAGTCTTTAACATAAAATGTAAAGCAGATATGAGTGTAGAAAGGTACAAGGCGAGACTTGTGGTTAAAGGATTCACTCAAACCTATGGGATAGATACCAAGAAACATTTGCTCCTGTGGCAAAGATGAACTCTATTAGGGTTCTTCTATCCTTAGCAGTCAACTTAAACCGGTCATTGCATGAGCTTGATATAAAGAATGCCTTCCTAAATGAAAATCTGAAGGAGGAAGTGTTCATGAAACTACCACCCGGGTTTGAGGAAAAATTTGGAAAGAGCAAGGTGTGTAGATTAAAAAAGTCATTGTATGGGCTCAAACAGTCACCAAGAGCATGGTTTGAAAGGTTTGGAAAGGTAGTCATGGCCCATGGATTCCTTCAAAGCCAAGCAGATCATACAATGTTTTACAAACACTCAAAGGGTGGTAAGATTGCTATCCTAATCGTTTATGTTGATGATATTATTATGACTGGAGATGACTTTGATGAGATAAATGATTTGAATAAGAAACTTGCAGCTGAGTCTGAAATCAAGGACTTAGGGACATTGAAGTATTTCCTTGGAATGGAATTTGCTAGATCTAAGGAAGGAATTGTTGTGAATTAGCGTAAGTATGTATTCGATCTTTTGAAGGAAACTGGGATGCTTGGATGCAGAGTAGCTGACACACCCATTGAGCCAAATATGAAGTTAGAACCAGCTGCACCTAAAGACATAGTAGACCGAGATCAGTATCAACGGTTAGTGGGAAGGCTCATCTACCTGTCACATACTCGACCTGACATAGCCTTTGCAGTGAGTGTCGTAAGTCAATTCATGCATTCACCTGGTTCAGTACATTTTGAGGCAATATTTAGAATTCTGAGGTATCTAAAAGGAACATCTGGAAAGGGTCTACTATTTAAAAGAAGAGGGCACCTACAGATAGAGGGCTACACAGATGCTGATTGGGTTGGAAGTATAACTGACAGAAGATCAACTTTCGGCTATTATACATTTGTTGGAGGAAATCTTGTGTCTTGGAGAAGTAAGGAACAAAATGTGGTGGCAAGAAGCAGTGCAGAAGCTGAGTTTAGATCAGTAGCTCGTGGTATTTGTGAGGTAATATGGGTAAAGAGGTTATTGGAAAAACTTAAGATATACACACCTTCACCTATTAGAGTATACTGTGACAATAAAGCTGTTATCTCGATTGCATATAATTCTGTTTTACATGACCGAACCAAACATATTGAAGTGGACAAGCACTTTATCAAGGAGAAGTTAGAAAGTGGAGTAATATGTATGCCGTACATCTCTACAACTGATCAGATAGCTGATGTCTTTACAAAGGGTGTCCACAAGAAACGGTTTGATGATTTGGCAAGCAAGCTGGTAATGCATGATATTTTTATGCCAGCTTGAGGGCGAGTGTTGAAAGATATGTATGTATTATTGTTCCCTAATTTATATAATATAATTAGGGAAGATCTTTAGGTTTATTTTTCCTTAAATTATATAATATAATTAGGAAAAATCTTTGACTTCATTATATTCGACATATAATCAGGGAATAACTTCCTTGATTTATATAAAGTCAAAGATTTTGTATCTAGATTTTTCATTTTTTAGCTAGCATCCATTTTTGATTCATAGTAACTCTTGTATATATATTTGTCAGAAACCATGTAAAATAATGTGCGGAAAAATACAGAACTTCTTTCATAATTTTTCTTCCACATCTTTTCTAGTTTTTTCTTTCCACGGATGTTAAGATGGATGAGAGAGAGGAAATTATAACATTTGGAGAACTCCCAGAAGTAACAGTGCTTCTAGATAAGATCAGAGATATCTATTTCTTTATTGATGTATGAGTAGGATAATGGCTGGAAGTACCAGAAAGAATATCAGCAAGACCTTTTAGGAAACATTAATTGAATGTAGGGCAGCTTAGATTGGTCAAAGGAATTGTTATGGATTGAAGCATCCGGTTCCTTTTCTCAGAAATAAAGCTTGTTGATGTTCCTGAAATGAACTACACCTCTGATGATCAACCTTACCCTCGTGGTGAAATCTGTGTCAGAGGTCCAATTGTTTTCCAAGGCTACTATAAGGATGAAGTTCAGACGTAAGCAAATGTTCATTATGCTGTTGTTTTCTTATACTGCAACCAGAGTAAAAGTTGCATCTATCTGATTGTCCAATTAATTAAACAGGAGAGAAGTAATTGATGATGATGGCTGGTTTCACACAGGAGACATTGGTCTGTGGTGGGAGGGAGGCCGTCTTAAAATCATTGACAGGTAAGAGTTACGTCTTTGTTTCTTCTTTTGTTGGACTCAAGACGGACTTCTCAAACCAAGATAATAAAAAGGACAGTTACAGTTCCAACTCAGCATCTAATGCTCATGTGAGATCCTGGTTGTCCTGTCCCTTAATGTTGGTAATTTTACCTTGCATAATTAATCATTTGGTTTTCAACTTGATGCCCTCAGATTATTATCAGAGGGAGATACTAATGATTGCTGCAGTCTGAAGGACGTGTAATTTAGAGCAAGTAGATGAAGTTATATTTACAATAGATGCTACTCTCAACCAAAGATGGAGTCAAACTGATAAGAGAAAAACATCATGTATTTCCCACATTAATCAGTAAACCTGGGTCTTCATCATTTCGTCTCTTAACATGAAATATAGCCACAAAACTGAAAGATGAACCTAGTAATTTTAGGTGCATCTAGCTAGACTCGACTACACCTTGGAACGCCTTCGATCTGCTACTACTTGATTGATGTTTCCAGAGTTCTGTATTAAAAATTTACTGTCACATAAGTCAACTCTCTAACTGAACCAAACCAGATAGGTTCTCCTGATGCAATCAAACTATTTTTGGGCTTAAAATTGGTAAAAAGGTCTTTTCCCTGTCATCTATTTACAACTGAAGCATCATATTTCCCAAAATATTAGCAGTTCACTTGAAGCTTTTAAAGCCATGCTTATGATTGATAAACCTTTTTGCCTTATTTAACAAAGTATGATCTCAGTGCAGTAAATACGATGCTTGATTTGAGTTGACCATTGTGAAATAAAATGGATCAACTGACAACTCTTTGAGACGATTTTTTAAATCGCTGGGACTGCACTGAAAGATTAGTGCCATTTCATGTCAGGAAAAAGAACATCTTCAAGTTGGCGCAAGGTGAATATGTAGCACCGGAGAAGATTGAGAATGTGTATGCAAAGTGCAAATTTGTTGCCCAATGCTTCGTATATGGTAAGTACATGGAGTTTAGACTGTTCTCTTGACGCCAAATTAGCCTCTTACTGATCATTTTCTTATAGGTGATAGCTTGAACTCCTGCTTGGTAGCTGTTGTCGCAGTGGACCCAGATGTATTGAAGGATTGGGCTGCATCTGAAGGTGTCAAGGTGGTTTCTGTAACCCTGCTACATTTCCAAACGCATGCACATTCATATGACCAATAAACTGCAGTGTAGGAATTCTGATTCAGGAGACTGGGCTTGTTCATTCTCATGAACTTGTACTCAGGTTGGCATAACCGATCTTACAATATAACGTAAGAAACAAAAAATACAGATGAAGATAAAGGAGCCAGAGTTCTATGACTATACCAGCACAACTAATAGACAAAAGATTCACTTGAAGGCTATGAATATACATTCACTAGAAGCAAGCAGACTCTTGCTTGCAGTGTGAGTGTTATTTTATTACTGCCTTGGTAAGGAAGATGATAAGATGTCTACATTTTTTTTTTGGTGGTAACAGAGCTTTGTTATTCTGAGAAAGATTTCATACTTTCTTGTTCTTCAAGAAGTTTCTTGTACGTTGAGGTGACAATCAATAGATAAAAAATTCCACATCATGTAAGAAAAATTTAGATAGATGCACAGAACACCTTGATTGCGCTCAGCATCTGTAAAATGTTTTTATATTTATGTTATATTGGGATGCATTTTGCAGTATAAAAATTTAGCGCAATTATGCAATGATCCAAAAGTGAGGGCAGCCGTTCTTGCTGACATGGATGCAACGGGAAAGGATGCCCAGGTAGCGCATCTCTTCCCTTCTGGTATTGATATTATTCAAAGCTTTACACAAGCATGTACTCTTGCAGTGTGAGTTTATGCATGTGTCTCTACAAGCTAATCTTTTGCTTACCAACTACTAAGAAATCATCTTTTCCTCCCTGCGTTTACCAAAGTTGAGAGGCTTTGAATTTGCAAAAGCTGTGACTTTGGTGCTCGAACTATTCACCGTGGAAAATGGCCTTCTTACACCAACATTCAAGGTTAGATTCCTCTTCCATAAAATTCATTTCAGAATTGGCAAAATGACTATAACCGTGCTTGGGAAGATTTGCCGGTGTGTTTGAATTCCAATTGCGAGTTCTAGATTTAATTTAACTGCTGGGAATCAGTGGTGTTTCAATGGCTTATGTTGCTTACTTTTTGCATCATCCAGATCAAGAGGCCTCAAGCAAAGGCATACTTTGCCCAAGCCATATCGAACATGTATGCTGAACTTGCAGCATCTGATCCAGCGCCACAAAAATTACAACGAGGCAAAGAAGCAAATGCAAGGACTTAAAAACGGTAGGTCAAAATCACACGCCATGACAAGCTATTGAATTCTGCATAATAAAGTCAATTGGAGATCATTTTTATGGATGCTCCCTCGCAGAGGAAGACAGGGAAAGAGGTCTTCTGCCGCATCGGTGTTGCTTTTGTCACATGTTTTGACATCAAAGGAGGATTTGATGTTGCAAGTTGTAAAATGTTTGTCTTGGAAAAAAGGATGTTGATTACATTTGTCCTCGAATAAATGCCCCAAGCAACATTTTTATTGTGGGGTCCCCATTTTACTGCCTGTATGGATTAATGGTCAATTCATGAAAATTCCATGGACTTTTTTTTTTTTTTTGACACTAATATTTTGATTAATCTAATATAAACATTAATGAAACTCATTTAAGGTGTGATGTTTTCAATCTAATTTTTTTATTTTTAATTTTTAAATTTAACATTTAATTAAAAAGTTTAACATTTAATTTCACTACACAAATCAGTTATTAATAATTCCATCTTAACAAGAGAATTGTCATTGGACATGAACGTCGGTTGCTCGCACTTGACTGGTGAACCTCTTCATGCTTGTCGACAAAACTAGGCTCCAAAATTTTATGTTGTCCGCATTTTTTTTTTTTTTTTGTTATAATAGAATTTAAATCTCGGATCATGAGAAGAGAGAGAGGGAGGGGGAGAGAAAAGGGGACTATTGCTATTGAGCTATCTTTTAAAGATTTTTATTTTTAATAACAAAGAGAAAAAAGGGAAAAAAAAAAGTGGGCCTGAATAATAAATATAGGCCTCTCTACAGTTGGGCTAGGCTTTTCAACCAACACCCAAGCTCGTCCTCCGGTCTGACCCGGGTGGGTGAATATTAACCCAACCTAGCTTAGGACGTTTAAACGCCGCGTTTTGACCCTGTAACTCCCACTTTTGTAAAGCTACTAGTAGGCAAGAAACGCACCGAGTAATATTAGCAGGCGGGAAACACATCGCATATTATGCGATGTATGCTGTGAAAAAAATAGTTAAAAATAATTATAATTTATTAAGTTTCTAATATTAATACAATTAAAAAATATATTGAGATTTCGAACGTAAAATATTTAAAAATCTAAATTTTAAAATAATATAATAGATAGACAACGTCTCGGAAATTGAAGAAAATCCAAAATATATAAAAATAAAAAAAACTTAAAGAATTTGTTGTTGGATTGTGAAGCATGCAATTGAGGGGAAGTAAGAGAAAGAAAAAGAAAATGTTGCTTTTTAAAGAGTTATAGATTTGTGTGTGTACTTTTTTAAACTACTAAGATATATATAAAAAAAACATATAATTTTATAATAATAAAAAGAAATGTTTTTTGAATGAAGGAAAAAGGAAATGTTGATTTTTAAGAAAAAATTAATCTCAAAATTATAATATTTAATAATTTAACTATGAAAAACTCATAAAATTTATATTTAATTTGAATATTTTAAGATATAAAAAACTAAAAATTAATTCTAAAATTTAAATATTTATATAATACAAATGATAATTTGAAATATCAAATATTTTAATATTCATATTTATATATTTGATATTTAAATAAAAAAATAAATTGTAACACAAAATATTAAAATATTAAAAATTAAACTAAACTATATTCAATAATTTAATTTAAATAAAATTATAAATATTAATATTTAATTTTAAAATACATAAAAAAATATTTAAATATTTATTTAACATTAAATATATTAAATTAGAATGATAAAAATATTTATATAATATTAATATTCGTATAATATTTAAATATAATTTTAGAAAATTTATAAATATTAATATTTAATTTAAAAATTTATAATAACAAAACAATTAAATATTTAATTTAAATACTTAAATATTTTATTCAATATTAAATATATTAAATTAAAATGTTAAAAAATATTTATATAATATTAATATTTAAAAAAATAAATAGCATGATCATGGGCTTATACGGTCACATGACTTGAAAATCATATATGATCACACAAGTCCCTTTTAAAAATTTACTCAAATATATAGGTATATAGAAAAAATGTAATCGGAATTCTAAAATAAAAAGGGGGACAAAAAGAATGGAAAAAAAAAAGTGAAAAAGAGGAAGGATTTGATTAAAAAACAAAAAGGACTTGGGTGAAAAAAAAAGACCCGGAATGCAAAAAAAAAAAAAAACGAAATCAATGAAAAGAAGTCGACGAAAAAAAAGGAGAGAGAGATTGGGGTCACATGAGTGGTCGTCACTCACATGACTTCACATGAGTATTTTAAGTTTACATATAATTAAAATACTAAAAATCTTTATATAATATTAATATTTAAAAAGGCAAAAAATATGATCACGGGTTTGTAAGCGGTGATTTGATTTGATGACCACAAGTGACCGCACAACCCCTTTTTAAAGATTTACTTAAATATATATATAAATTGCAATCATAATTCTAAAATAAAAAAGGGGACAAAAACGAACGTAAAAAAAAAGTGAAAAAAAGGACAGACTTGGTAAAAAAAAAGGAATTTGGATGAAAAAAAATCCCGGATTGCCAAAAAAAAAAACAAATTTGATGAACAAAAAGTTGACAAAAAGAGAGAGAGAGAGAGTGAGGTCACGTGAGTTGTAGAAAAAAAAAACACAATTGGAGTTCTAAAATAAAAAGGGGGCAAAAACGAATGAAAAATATATGGAAAAAAATGACTTGGTAAAAAAAGGATTTGGATGAAAAAAAAGATCCGGATTAAAAAAAAAAGCAAAATCAATGAAATTAAAAAAAAAGGTGGACGAAAAAAAAAAGGAGAGAGTGAGAAGCGAAATCAATGAAAAAAAAAAAGTGGATGGCGTGAGTGGTCGTCATTCACATGACTCCACAAATCCCTTATAAGAGTATATCTTAAATTAAAAAAAAAAAAGTGGACAAAAAAAAAAGCAGAGAGAGGAGTGAAATAAAAAAAAAGCGGATGAAAAAAAAAACGAAGAGAGAGAGTGGTCGTTACTCACGTGATTCCACAAGCCTCTTAAAAAAAAGCGCAATCGAAATACTAAAATAAAAAGGGGACAAAAACGAACAAAAAAATATAAAAAGAAGACTTAGTAAAAAAAGAATTTGGATGAAAAAAAAATTCGGATTAAAAAAAGAGTGAAATCAATGAAAATTAAAAAAAAAAAAGGTGGACGGAAAAAAAAAAAGAGTGAAACGAAATCAATGAAAAAAATGGATGAAAAAAAAGAGGAGAGAGAGAGTAGGGTCACGTGAGTGATTTCACTCACATGACTCCACAATCTCCTTTTAAGAGGTATATCTTAGATTAAAAAAAATGGACGAAAAAAAACAAAGAAGAGAGAAGCGAAATCAAAAAAAAAAAAAAAACGGATGGAAAAAAAATGGAGAGAGAGAGAGTGGAGTCACATGGTCATTATTCACGTGACTTCACAAGTGTATAAAAAAATGATTTGAATAAAAAAAAAGTTTTGAAATAAAAAAATGAGCGAAATCAATGAAAATAAAATAAAAAAGGTGGGCAGAAAAAAAAAGGAGAGAGAAGCAAAATCCATGAAAAAAAGCGGATGAAAAAAAAAGGAGAGGGAGAGTGGATTCAGGAGAGTGATCGTCGCTTACACTCCATAAGTCGGTTTGAGGGTATATCTTAGATTAAAAAAAAAAGACGAAAAATATAGGAAGTGAGAGGAGCTATTTAAAAAAAAAAAATGTGGAGAGAGAGAGACTGGGGTCACGTCAATGCTCGTCACTCATTTGACTCTATAAGCCTTTTTAAGGGGAGACATGTTCGGATCTGTATTCAAAAAAAAAAACAATGCTTTTAAGAAAAATTTTTAAAAAATGATCTAGATTGGTCGAGTTTTTAAAACTCAACAAATACTATTCATCATTTTATAGAAGGTTGATCGAGTTTTGAAAATTCGACTAATCTCAATTTTTAATATTAGCGAATGATAATAGTATTATCGAATTTTCAAAATTCAACCCAATTAGATTTTTTTTTTATTTAATTTTTCAGAATTTTTTTTTTTTTTTTTTTTTGGGTTGATATACATCCGACCATGTCTCCTTTTAAGGGTATATCTTAGATAAAAACTCACTCTCTGTCTGCGTTTGAGATCGCAAAGCTTTCTTCAATGGCGAACATAACTGAAGAACAACAAAAAGACGATCCACCACCAATATCAAAACCGAACACTCTAAATGTGACTAAAAATCCAATATCCACCTCACATTCTCCAAATCCTTTTGCTTTCTGGGCATACTTCACTCTCTCAGTTTCTCTCATCACTTTCCTCTTTGTTTCTCTCTCCTCTCTCATCACCCCACAAGAACCAAAATCTTGGTTTCTGAGCTTACCCTCCAATTTAAGACTTCATTACTCAAAGGGTCGAATCATCAAGGTTCAAACAAACCCTAATTCCTCCCCAATTGAAGTCTTCACAATTGAGGATGGCCCAAGAAATTCTGAACATGTTTTTCTTGTTCATGGGTTAGGTTGTAGTTCATTTTCATTTAACAAGGTTGTTGGCTCATTAGGTTCGAGTGGCATTCATGCTGTGGCAGTTGATTTACCGGGTTCTGGGTTTTCGGATAAATCTACGTTGGTTGAGGAAGACCATTGGTGGGGTGGGGTTTTTGGGAGGTTTAAGGATGTTTATGATGATATTAATGAAAAGGGTCTGTTTTGGGGATTTGACCAATTGATTGAAAATGGTTATATGCCATACGAGGATAATAAGATCCGAGTTTCGAGGCCAAGGAAGGTTGTTAGACCATTGAGTTTAGGACCCGAGGAAATGGGTTGGGTTCTTGGGCAGGTTATTGATTCAATGAAATTAGGTCAGGTGCATTTGGTTTTACATGATTCTGCATTGGGCATGAGTGCTTATTGGGTTGCAGAGAATTCAGAGAAGGTCCGAAGTGTAACGGTTCTTGATTCGGCATTGAGAGAACCAGCATTTCCATTGTGGATTTTGGAAGTTCCTGTAATTAGGGAGTTTGTGTTGGGCCTGTCTTTTGTTTACAATAGGGTTGTTAATATATGTTGTGCAAAATCACTCAGTAATTCAGTTGCTGAGGCTTATAGGGTTTTGTTGAGTGGCAGGAATGGGAGAGAATCAATTGTTGGAACAGGGAAGAAGCTGAATTTTAGTTTTGACGTGGCAGAGTGGGCTGGTTCACAGGGGCTAAATGATGTGCCCATTCAAGTCCTATGGTCTAGTGGCTGGTCTAAAGAGTGGACTGAAGAGGGACACAGGGTAGCAAAAGCAATTCCTCGGGCAAAATTTGTCGGGCATGCTGGAGGGCGGTGGCCGCAGGTGAGAAATTTACTTTTTCAAAAAACTTTACTTGTTTTCCTATTGTAGATATACTTTTGAGTTTTAGGCTGCCGTTCATCTGCCATGCTTTAATATTATTGCACAGCAAGAAGAAGGTTAGTCGAGCTCTAATTTGGGGTTAGTGCAGGGAAGGTGTAGGCACTAAGCTCCTTGCTATGCTGCGGCCCCAGTGAAATGAATTAGTAATTGTTGACTAGGTTTCTAACTTTGAACTCCGCATATTGGTGACTGAGCAAACCTTTGGAGCGATGATTGATTACTTAATATCGGAATCACATAGTTCCTGTTTGCTGGAAAATCATTTGTTGCCAAATGTCACCATTCAATCTGAAAAGCTCATCCTTCATTGCGGTTGTGTTCTTCACGGCAATACAAATGGACAGCAAGCCAGCCAAGCATGTAAAAAGTACTTGTTTGCTGCATGAAAAAGTGAAAATATTGGATTCTTTTCTCCCTTCCTTATATTTTTCTTAATCCACATACAACCATATAAAGATGGAGTACTAAAAGTTTCCTATAGCAATGAACTTCATGATACAAGTAGAACCCCTAGGTTACAAGCTTGAACTTTCGTGTTGTCGGATTCCAAGTGAGAGTAAAGTCCTATTCCTATAGCAATGAACTTCATGATACAAGTAGAACCCCTAGGTTACAAGCTTGAACTTTCGTGTTGTTGGATTCCAAGTGAGAATAAAGTTGGGTGTCCCATGATTGGGGAGGCATGTCCTTAACGTCCAATCCTGTTGCTGTACTAACTGGGTACTGGAGAGGATTTGATTGGAAGCACATCCAAGACACGTGCATTTTAGGAAGTATTTGGTGTAAGCCTCTCAGCAACAAATGTCCCCTCTGTAAGATGGAGTCTGTAGGCTGTCTTTCGTTTCTTTGCTCCACATGACTAGAAGTTTGTGGATTTTGGTATGTTCCATGCATCTTTTCCACATAGTATCTGCTGAAGATGTTTTTAGTCAAGCTGTGAGCATGGAGGGTTGTACAGCAAAGAGGATGATTGCTTGCTTGCTATTTGTCCATTTGGAGTGGGAGAAACTCCAGAGTGTTTTTGAGGGTATTGAAAGACCTCTATCAAGTTTTACAGATCATTAATTTTAAAACCCCTGTTTTGTTTTTCCTCCGAGTCTTTTGTTTCTCAAATGGCATCAACCAACTTTGAGAATTCTACTCATATCTTGGTGCTTTGAATGGAATTTACATCTCTTTCTTGATCTTAGCCAAAAGGCCGAGAAAGGTATATTTATGTCCCTTTCTTGCTACCCAAAAGGAAAAGGAAAAAAGAAATAGTCCAAGTACTATCAACATATTTCTTTAATGAAAATCAACAATCCCTTACTCTATGCTGCTTTAGATGCCCTGCATGCTGAATCAACTAATGGGTATTTTGGAGAAGTGAATGGTTGAGAATCATGCTTTATAATGGTATTGCAATATGAAACCAAGCTTATGGATTGTGGCCTGGATTTGAGAGTTTCAATGACTGGCTTTTTAGTTCTAAGTCAATCAATAATATGGATTTTGAAAATTGACTAGATTTTACTCTGTTTTCAAGTTTGATTTAGCTCCAAAGCTACACACTGGAACTTTACACTGATTCATTCTGGCAAGATTCGTGTGGAGTTGCACTATCATTTTGTAACTTCTCATCCTCATTAGGTCAGATTATTCAGAACTATAAAGTTTGTTTCTTGGGCTTGTTTGTGTGCGCTGGAGCTGACAGCTTTGACATGGTGAGAATATATCAATAGGCCATTGATGTGTTTAGCAACTTCGGCACAAAGTTTTCTCCTTTTCCTTGCTTTTGGTTTCAGCTAAGTTGCTCTAACAATGGTAAGGGTTTTCAATTCACATGATCTTGTCATTCATACAGAGAGGAAACTCGTTCTTTTTTCCCCCCTATTATCTTGTCAAGAAAAGAATGAGAATGCGGCTATGAAATTCTCATCCTTATTAGGTCAGATTATTACAGTAGTTGTTTTCTCTTCTTTATCAAATCCTTCACGTCTGAGAATTGGAGATAGCTGTTTCCTGAATTTGAAAGATAGCTTTTCAAGTCCCAAAGTGTTAAAGGTTGATTCAGGAGTTCTAAATTTCTCCGTCTGTAAACTCAGGAAGATTCATCTGATGAGCTGGCTGAAAAGATTGCCCAGTTTGTGTCCTCATTACCAAGAACGATTCATGAGGTCAAGGAAGAGCCTTTGCCGGAGCACATTCAGAGGATGTTTGATGAGGCAAATGCTGGAGATCATCATCATCATCATCATCATCACCACCACCATCAGGATCATGGTGAGCATAATCACTATGATGGTCACGGACATGTTTCTGGATCTGGATATATGGATGCTTATGGGCTTGGCGGTGGATGGGGGCATTGATCCATATCTGTTGTACAAATAGGTCCGATGAAATTGGTATTGTACTATTGTTTGCTTATAAAGGGAATGCCATTTTTACACTGATTAGAGGTTAGATTCGAGCCAGGAGGTTCATTTTTCTGTATTTCAAAGGTGGTTCGTGTATGGTCACTCTACTCCTGTTGTATGATACAATTTTACTTTCCGCTTTTCTTTTTTGTGTTGGACCGATTAGTATTTAGAGTTTTATTTCGATTGGTCCGATTCTAGCGTTATTGGATCTAATTTAGGAAAAGTTTTTCCAATGTTGTCTTTTTTGTTTTAAAGTTTTTAATTCAAAATTTGATTAGAAGATTTAATTTCCTATCATTAGGCTGATTACTTCTTGCTTTTTTGATAACAAATATTTGAGCAAATGAAGCTTTTAAAGTGTACTATACACTGGACTGTGTTTCCACTCCCAGATTGTTTTCATTTATGCATCCTGGCTGCCAGTCACCTTGCACTGCGTTTCGTTCACTGCAAATTCATCTAATCAGCGCAAGACATATGATGGGCAACAGCTGCAAATCTTCTGATCAATGTGGTGTAGCGGTACCCTAGTTTCTCTTAAGGTTCCAATTCCGTAATATAGTTGAAAAGCAACCACAGAGCTTACAACAACAGCCTCAAAAGGTTACATAAATATTCCAAGTGAAAGAAAGACATTGCGTTATTATAAGGCTTTGAATTTGAACATTACAATTATGTCGGCCAACGATAACAATTTTGGGACTGAAATATGGGATGCTGGCCAGTATTAAATATAAATCCATATAGAACCATAAAACCACATATATTTATATATGTATGTATATATATCTCTATCAATGGGCAGTCAATCTAGTAGGATGTGATATTAGGTCTTTTAATTAAGTTTTAGATTCGAAACTTTAGAAATAAAAAAGATTACGTTAGGAGAGTTAATAGTCCCGACAATATTCAAATCGGATTAGTTGAAATATCACTCCAAACACCAGTTGGTAATATACCAAAACATATATATATATGTGTGTGTGTGTGTGTGTGTCCCCATTAATCATCATCATCATCATGCCTCCCACGTTACACATCCACAAAATAAACTAGAGAGTGAGAAATTAAATTCCAAGTTCTGCTAATGGGAGTGACCTGCACTTGCAACATGAAAAGTTTGAAATGGAGTAAGTTAACGTTTCCAAATGTATGAACAAACTGGGGTTATGTAACTTTTTGTATGTATACCCTCAATAGATTGACAAATGTTGCTTCTGGCTTTACCATTTGACATGTTGAATTCGTTTGATGCATCAGCACGATGTTTTGCAGACGGGTGATTGTTTCAACATAGGATTACAGAGTGCCTAAAGCTCTCTCTCCCTCTCTCTGATGTAGTAGCAGCCCCAGTTTTTCACAAGGTTCCAGTTGGGAAGCATGGTTGAAAAACAAGCACACGACTTACAACAAAAGGCCCCTGAGATTACATGCGCATCCCAGGTGAAAGGACACATTAAATTGTTATAGAGAGAGAGAGAGAGAGAGAGAGATGCTGAATTATACCTGATTAGAGTTAATCACATTCAGAACTTAGCACACACAATTCAAGATATTCGCCTCTTACTGTAAGAAAACGACGACCCCATCATCAAAACCCCACCGCTCTGCACTCTCCGCCCACCCCCCCCCCCCTCAAACCCTAACCCTACATTCTGCTCGAGGCGGCTCCATTTTGCCTCCGATGAATTCAAATTTCACAGCCTTGGCTTGCAAGGACATTCTTTGGCTCCTCAGTAGGCTCGATATCCGAACTTGGCTCGAGTGCACGGAAAACATAAATCGGGGTTTATTTATCAATCAATAATTTTTATTTTATTAATAAATAAAAATAAGTTTTTGCTAACTATTAAATATGATTATTTTATTAAAAATTATTTCTTGATTAGATAATTAAAAAAATAATTATTTCATTGTTTTAAACCTATTAAATAATTCAAAATAGTCCTAATATTTTATTTTTTTTAAAAAAAAATCAATAATTAAAATTATATTCAGGGAGATATATATCTCTCTCATCGTTCGGTTAGGGTAGGGGATCTCCCTCTCTCTCTCTCTCTCTCTCTCTCTCTCTCGTGCAAATGGGCTGATGTGGCGACGTAGACGACGAAGACATCCTCAAAACCCCACCACTCACTACCTCCCAAACTCAAATCCTAACCCTAAATTCTTCTTCAGACGACTCCGTTTTGTCTCCGATGAACTCGAATTTGACGGCCTTGACTTGCAGGGATATTCTGCGCCTCATCTTCAAGAGGCTCGACATTCCCGACTTGGCTCGAGCCAGTTGCGTTTGCAGCGAGTGGAATTCTGTTGGGTCTGACAAGGAGGTTCAGAGTAGGGCTTTTAGGGCTCCCTGGAGGTTGAAGGAGGTGGTTGGCAATCCGAGTAATGGAAGCTTCTGGAGAGATAATGGAATTGGGAAGTTTGCGATTTCGCACAAGCTGAATCGTGGTGATAGTATTGCTGGTCTCGCTGTTAAGTACTCTGTTCAGGTCTCCCTTTTTCTCTTTCTCTCTCTTTCGTTTTTTGCAGTTATGATTATGGAGGCGATTTGCTAATTTTTCATGTTTTTAGTTTCATTGAACTCAGTGCTAGGAGAGGTACTTTGAAGAAAAGGGAAGGAGGGCAACCCCCCCAACATAGTTGCATTTTTCTGAAGGGTTAAGAGCTATTGGGATATTGTGGGTGTAGTATGATTCAACACTCAACATAGCCCCTTCGGGGACATCTGATAATGGAATGATACAGAAAAGATTAGCATGACCCCTGAGCTAGGAAGATGCACACAAATCGGAAAAATGATTTAATACTCTACATATAGCTTATCAAATCGTCATCTTATGGTCTTTGAGATTGGGAATCAACAGAAGTGCTTTTCTTGATTGGAAAATTTATTTTAGTTACTCCAGTCATACTTTATCTCTCAATGTCTCCCTTAAATAAGTCCCAGGGAGAAGTTCATCATCCTTTCTTCACCATACCAGGATGATGAACTTCTCTCAATCTCTCCCTTAAATATGCTTATTAGTACACTCCTCTGGCTAAGCAGTTTGACTTTTCCTTGTATTCTTAACTTCTCCCTGAGTAGTATTAGGGGAAGTGCCTTCCCCCCCTGCCCCAACCTTTTCTGTTCCAGTTGTGTTGCAGAGAGAGAGAGAGAGAGAGAGAGAGAGAGAGAGAGAGAGAGAGAGAGAGGAAGTATTTTTCTATAAGGCATTGGGAGTATGTGACCAGATTTTGAAAGAATCTAGCAACAATTTTTGGCTAACAATAAATGGCAATATGATTGTAGAGTTAGCACCTAAACAGAAGAACAAGGTTTCAGGATTGAATCGGTTAGCAAGTCGGTGTAGTTTTCTTCACGTTTTTACAGTTTAGGCCCAATATTCTTATGGCTTAGTGTTTCCTCTCATGATTTACTGCTTTTGGTTCAATTGCACTTTATTTTCTTTAGACTTCAATGAAAAGAAGCTGCTTAAGATGGAAAAATATGTGTTCCAAAAAGAAAGAATGAGCACTACAATGTCATTTTGTTCCTTATATGTGCAGGTTATGGATATAAAGCGTCTAAACAACATGATGAGTGACCATGGTATCCATTCTCGAGAGAGATTGTTGATCCCGATTAGCAATCCATATATTCTAGTCAATAGCACATGCTACATTGAGATGGATAACTATGCTAAGAGAGAAGTGGGAGTTCTGTATTTGGACGGTGGTCCAGACAGAGAGTTGAGGTGTTTATTGGGTGGCAATGGGGTGAGTGGCAACCGAGGCAAGAGAAGATTACTTGATGCTCAATATTATTTGTCAATTTCAAATGGTGACCCTCGAGCTGCAATGTCAGAATTCTCTGAAGATCTTAGGTGGGAGAGGGATGCACGTTTGGCATAGCTTAAGCTTTATTATCTAACTGGTAAAGCATGGCATGAGAAGGTACAGATTATTTTGAAATACTTCATTCATGATCAACTGTTGCTTGTATGCGTGAAGAAGTAGAACGTCAGTACAATTCTAATGTGCAAACCATGAAAAATGATCAAATGGGCATAACAGAGCCAAATCACGCCCTTATTAGTGTCTACATAACAACAGCTGTATCAACACTTTTTACATGTTCTCTTCCTGGATATTGTGTATATATACGCGTCTAAATTGGTTTAAAATATGTAGACTCGAAGTTTCAAGTTGATATCATATAACTATTTGTTTGGGATGGCAGGGCTGGTAATGCATTTTTGGGAGATGTTGGAAGTCTGATAAGTGGAGTCATGTTATGCACATGATGTATGATATAACAACTGAGATTGGGAGAAATCCATGTTAGGGATACAATTTCACCCTTGCTTCAGATGTTAATGGCATGGATGAAGTTGAGATTGGGAGTGACCGTAATATGCTTCTCAGACTGCATGACTACATCAATGACGTCCTGGCTGATGTTATGACCATGCTTCCAAATCTAATTTGCATAATCCACCAAAAATACACTGGTAAGTCACCTCTCTTCTTTCACATAGTAATGCTAATGTCCGTTCCATCTCATCAAGGCCCATTGATGATGTGACCACATGACCAAGGTCCCCTTTTTGTTGGGATAAGATATGGTGTGAAACTTTTTGGTGTCTAGGTTTCAATCCAAATCATAATCTAATCCTGGCATGATATCCTTGTATGCTTTCTTCCATTGAATGAGTGGAAAATATAGCTTCCCACTTCAAATTTAAGATATCCAACCTATTTGTTTTTGTAAATTATGAAGCTGGGAGTATCATCCAGAATCCAATTTTGTTATTTGGATTCTTATGTTGATCGAGAATTTCACCTATGGATGAAAAATTATGTACATGTGTGCTTATCAATATCATGATTCAAATTAATATATATATGCATGCATATATTATAAGCAACATTTTTATAATTTAATATTTTCTTCTGGCAGTATTTGTAGAATGAATATCAATATCATGTGTGCTTATCAAGAAGAAATTTGTTCCGAAGAGACAATCTAGTGACAACAGTCTCCCTCCCTTAACCTCGTGATCGGGATCGATTCCTTCTGTTGTAAAAAAAAAAAAAAAAAAAAAAAAAAAAAAAAAAAAAAAATCAAGGAGAAATTTAAGATGCAGATTTTTCTTGGATAAAACAAATATGGCTTATGGAAACCCTAAACCCGTCGAGATGCCTCGAGAGGATCCCCACTCTTTAAGTTTCTATTTTCCCGGTGGTGCCACAGTATCATGTAGGAGACTACAACCATAGATGCTCTCCCTTGTTTTGTGTGCAGTATCAACACGCTCAGCCAAAATGAGGGTGGGGGGGGGGGGAACATGGAAATACATAATGCTAATAAAAAGGACGTACAGATTTTATTCATGCTTATGGTCCAACAATACAAGACCAAAAGTTAAGAAAAGAAAGATACATGAGGCTAGCATGGCTTCTGCAAGTTCTAAAAGGACAGCAGCCTTTCTTTCTTCACTATGCTCTCACACTATACAGGCATTGCATGTGGTGAACTTGACACGTTGATCTAATCTAATCATGACAGACCTAAAAACTTTTCTGCCATGAAATTCAAATATTACGAGCTCAACATACAACCTGACTAGACCAGCGACTAGTTGGCTGCTTCACCATTCTCAGAAAGTGTGGCTTTTGATGTTGATATGTTGTTTATCATTGTGTTCAGCTCTTTTTCATGCTCTTCCTCGAGAAAGCTCTGTGCAGTTGCATTCACAATCTTGATACAAAAATTCATGAGGATAAGCCACACCACGGTGTTCCAAACTGAAGCAAAAGACAGATCCCACTTCTTCACCTGGGGCAAAATTTAAGGGGTTGGATCACACAAGGAGGTGAATCAAATTGTAGTGAAAACGGAATTTTCTCATGGGCATTGTGCGTGCACATAAATGTCTCAAACAAATCAACACAGAATAAAGAAGTCCAAGGAGGGGCTTTTCTTCTGGGTGCAGACCCGTGTGGTTGCTAATGTTGTGGCTTGGCAGGGCTGACTGCTGGGGTGACTAAAGGGGCCTTGCTCGCATGGGGCAAAGCCATACAATGACATGAATCCCAACCTCAGTATGTGAAATACTAGCAGACAATTAACTGTTTCGGCAACCTTCTAAGACCATTCAAACAGTTTTACAATAAAATGATTGAATGATTAATTTGATATCTGTTCATTAAAGTTGTCCAAGCAGTCAAATGATTGCATATGAAGACACTTGTTCTAAGTAACAGAGCTAAGCAAAATGTCATATTACTACATGAACATTTTCTAGCAATGAGGTTTTAATGCAATATTACCTTGGTTTCTGAGGGATCAGGAGTTGGGGCTGAGGGTGCCATATACTTCTCCTTAACGTTATTTAGCTTATTGATAATGTCGGGCAAAATAGGCGCAAGTCCAGGCACAAGGCTGAACAACCATATCAATCTATTTTCTACCAATTCCAGAAGTTGATTGTTGCAAACTGAGATGATAAAAACTGCCTACAAAAATTAAAAAGGATGGAAAAAAAGGAGGCTAAGTAACTAGTTTGAAACAAACAGGCATACAGTAGAGATATTCAAACTCTAAAAGACAAGAACCTTCCGGAAAGTTGGGAAAGAAATAGACTAGACAAACCTGTATGTGAGTTTTGATAATTGCCTTCCCAATCATGGTTGCAAAAAAGAACTTCCAAAATGGAATATCAAATTGTCCACACATGATCCCAGCAAGATCAAATAGCGGATTTGGCACCTGAACACATTCTATTAGTTCAAATTTGAAAACTTATGGCTCTGAATTTTCCATAGAAAAAATTTGTGCGGAAAAAAAATTACCGATGCAAGCACCAAAATGGTGAAGAAATTTAGATGTTGTGAATGAGAGAAAAACCATTTCGTTATTTGCTGCAAATGGTTCGCTATGACTCCACAATCTTTTTTTGTTGGAGAATCAAGCTCTTGCATGGCCTCCAGCTTGCCACCCGATATGCGAGCTGCACACACATGAAACAAGCATGTATTGAGATTAGTCAAGATTACATTAACCCAAGAAATTCTTCAATCTGCAAGACTAATACCCTCTGAGGAAAAACCTCCAAATTTTCCTAATTGATGACGATGAGTGATTAATTTTGCCGTTTCTCTACTTTGTATTGCTACCATCTTTATTTTTCTTGCCCAATCAATGGTAAGTACAAAGATATATCTGATGTGCAAGAATTGTGTGTAGAGTACTCTAGTGCTAACTGTAGATACAATTACGAAGCCCCAATCGCCTCAAAATTGATAAGATTGCTGAGTAGCATATAGAGATACAAGATAACATTGGTGAAATACATCTAATCAGAAAAAGCTTTCTTTATGGGATTTTAGCGTTAGACACCATATCTGATAACATCAGTAAAGTTTGAGAAATTACCAGCTCTAGATACAAAATATGGCGGAAGCTCTCCA
This sequence comes from Dillenia turbinata, assembly GCA_037126225.1. Lineage (NCBI taxonomy): Eukaryota > Viridiplantae > Streptophyta > Magnoliopsida > Dilleniales > Dilleniaceae > Dillenia > Dillenia turbinata. The sequence goes on from JBAMMX010000025.1 coordinate 21,432,352, forward strand.
AGTGCAGTTCCGATTCCCCAGAGAACAGCTTCTAACTGAACCTGAGGAAGAATGCTGCTCAGATGGATGCTTGATCCATCATGTGAAGAAGACAAAGGAGCACCAAACTCAGAGCAGTCCTTATCGAGCCATGAAGGACCAGATTTCAGTTGAATTGTATCATATGGAGCACTTTTTAGATCAACTCTACCACATTGCATGGCTTTTATTGTAAATAGAGCAATATGTGGGCCCAAATAGAGCACAAATGTATGCAAGCCGGATCCTGCAAATTCAATAAAAAGTTTAAAAAGTACTGTTCTAATGGATACATATTAAAGCCGAAATCCCTGTACAAGACATGCTATAGCATTGTCTGGACAGCACATTAATGGAGAAACTAGTATTATAGCATAAGGGTTAACAACAGCATCAGTTGATTTACAGGTGAATAGTGATATATTACTAGTACATCAAAGATTATCTTTCTCTGAATGAAAAGCATCTTGAAATGCAGGCAATAACCAGTGCATGACTCAAAAATAATTACTAACCCAAACCAATTGAGGATGCAACTCCAAGGGCCAGCCACCAGAGTCCAAATCTGACATAACGAAGGATCTCCTCTCCATGCTACAGGAACACCGACATTTATATGTCAGTGTCTAAAAGCCAATGTTTATATGTAGAAATCATTGGGATGATTTTGTTCAAGAGTAGGTCATAAGCAGAGCATGGTCAAAGTTGATGCTGAGGAAACATGATGTGCAAGGTAATGAGCTAATGCTGAAATGTTGAATAAGCCCAAATTTACTTTGCAAACAAATCACAGAGTGCAACAGCCTAAAGTTCATAAAAAATCTTAACATGCAAGATCAGGATAATTTTCATAACAGTAGTAATTAAAAATGAACTGCTTCCTAGATACTTTTTCATGTGGTCCTCCAGGAGTCATCCACAAAACTCCAGCCACTGCCAGCACACTTAGAAGCACAAGCCAACATCCATTGCCAAAAGTGCCTAAGATCAGTCGTGGAAGACGCCATACAATAAATAAACAGAAAAATTTTATTGTCCTCAGAGGCTGAGTAGCTAATGTCAAGTTTTCTACTTCTTGCTTATGTTTCTCGCGCAATCCTGGAAAAATTAGAGCATATAAATTAGTTCTTTGTCCAATTCCAGAAAAAGAAAAGGAAAAAAAAAAAGGTTTTTCTACCCTCTCCTCTTTTCATTTTAGCAAACATCAAAGGCAGAGAAAAGAAAAGAGAACACAGGAGGCAGAGAATTATTCCAAAAACTAATTCTGAATTAAAGGTAAGAAGAAGTCTCACTCTTCAAAGTGAACAAAAGAGAAAAGCAGCTCTTTTGCAAGACCATGAACCATAGACAGCAAATCTAGGGATTCAAACAGGGGCTTAAGGAGGAAACTTTTAGCAAACAGCCAACTTTAACAGTTATGAAAAATAAATAAGAATGAAATGAGTCTCATGTGAGATGCCTATTATCATTCCTCCCTTTATGCCATTAAAATAAGTAACACAAGATTAATCTTTGCTTCCCTACTACCATTAAAATGCCAAACAATGTGATCTGTAATAGCAATGTAGCGTCAATGGGTAGAGGAAAAGGAAAAAAATTCTTAAACACCCACATAATTGCGTTCTAAGTCAACTTAGTTAGACAAGCCAACCCTAATCCAATCACTTAAAATCTAGCAATTTCATCCCTTAAGTTTTTCCGGTGGAACCAAAATAGCCAATTTTGATCATTTGGCACTCTACCAAGACCCAAGTTAATTAAACTTGGTAACCACCACTGCAAGTATTTTTGACGGTTTAGAATAAACAATTTGCTCCTCCAAACCAAGTGCCACATCACAGATTGTTCCACATTATACATGTAAAGGCTCAAATTAAATCAAACCCTAACAAAGTAAGTGAAATATACACCATACTCTAGCACAAAAGGGATTAAAAAAAAGGGAACCAGAACACACCCATGAAGTTGAATCTAACAAAACAGATCCAACCTAACCTTTACCACTTAATATCTAACAAAATTTCATCCCTCAAATCCCTAACAGCACTAGCCATTCTGCCCTGGAGTTCATTCAGAAAAATAAAAAATATTACTCCAAAAGTGCCATATTACTAACTTCACCACAAAATATATACTCCATTTATGTGAAATGAACCCATCATAAAGATCAATATTTTCAAGCCCTAAATCAAAACCCTAACAAAGAATGCGTAGAAAAATGGGGAAAACCCCCAAAAATTCAATTGCATAGATTGAATTTGATAATCACAGAATTAAAACTCATGACATACATAATAACCATTTATTAGTTCTGCGCCCAAAAATTGAATGAACCCCATCAGAAGATTGCCTTTTCCCTCCAAATTGAAAAAAACCAGAAAATAAATAAAACAAAATATACGATGCAAAAAACATAAGAAGAGGGGGAAAAAAATGAAAACAGAACTAACCAGAGATTAAAGAAGATGAAGAAGACGAGTCCTGCTGCTCAGAACCCATTTTGTTTTTTCACTTTTTTCTGTTCACATTCTATAAAAAACCAATCTAACAGTTATAAAACGAAAAGAGAGGGATGTGAGAGAGAGAGAGAGAGAGAGATGGGTAATTCTGTTCCTCTGTGCGTATGCCTCGAAAAGGGCGAATCAGATTCTTTCCTTGATTCCTCGAGGAGGGAGAAAAATTTTAGAGCGAGCGAGAATAAATAAATTGGTCAATAAATCGATTCCTAATTTCTAGCGTGGGTTTGTTCTTCGTATGGAGAGGGAGAGGGAGAGGGAGAGAGAGAGAGAGAGAGAGAGAGAGAGAGGGCAACATTTTCCATGACTACAAAAGTCCACGGTCTGAATTTCGATTTTAATAAGGACGGGAGAGAGAGAGAGAGAGAGAGAGAGAGAGAGAGTGTGTGTTTTGCTTTGCTTGGTTTGAGATTAATGGAGAATATAGGATTACATTTTTTTTTTTTTTTTTGGATGTTTGGGTTTTTGCATGGCACTCAAAGTTTTTTGGAATTTTGTGGCGTGACAATTTTCTCTTTTCGTTTTCGAAGAGATTTGTGGTTTCTGTCGTGTATCGCATGGACTAGGATGTGACGGCAGGTTTGCAGGCGAGGGTCATTTGCCCCCCACCCAGCCCAGCATCCAAGAAACTTCCTTAGGTTGGTTTAGGGCTTTTATTTTTCATTATTTTTTTTTATTTAGTGCTCATATTTAGACCGAACAATCGAGATTTTTGAGTCAAACTTTATAAGGCTCGAGCTCAGTTCTATTAAATTTTGATGGGTCCGACTTTGAATCCGATTCGAAAAATCTCGAAATATTAAGACTCGAGTTTGATCCAAAAAATTAAAAAGATCTCGAATTCATTGGGACTAAACATGACCAAAAACATAATTTATTATTATTTTTTATTACATAATTTTATTTTTTATATTTTAATTCATTTTATAATATAATAAATATAAAATTAAAATATATAAATTATTTAAAATAAAATATAAAATATATATCACCACGTCAAATCAAAAATTACACAATATTATAAAAATTAACAACAATATTATAAAAAATTAAAAAAAAAGTTATATTTAGTGTAATATATTAAAATCATTATCTAAATATCATAATATTTGATTTTTAATTTAAAAAATAAAAAATAAATAAGTCAAGTCTATTAGTGTCCATGTCATAATTAAAATGGATCCTCGAACCCGAAATAAGCCCAAATCAATCCCTTAAAATGATTGCCAATCCTAGTCGCAATACACTAGACTAATACAAGTTGTTTATCTCATTCATTCCCAAAAAAAAAAAAAAAAAAAACCGAAGTGTTAATCTCTTGTGTCCCAACTTTCTCAAAATTTAATTCTAAATCATTTTAAAGAGCAAATCATTTTGTATGTTTGTGTAGATATGAGCTCTCATAAGTAGAGATTAAGTGCAAATTTTTGACATATCTCTAAACAAATATAAACATATTAAGATCTCTGCGTTGATTTTTAAAAATAAAAAAATAGATATTGAAAGAGTTAATTTCTAAATTGAATCTCACATATTCGAATCAAATTAATATCATCCAGAGAAACAGTACTGGCTAGCTAAATCTTAATTAAGACAAATGACAATTACTAACATCAACATATGCAACACAGTCGAATCAGAGAATGACATCGATCGGAGACCACAGCGAACAAGCTTGGCCAAATCGATGCTCAATGACACCAATGGGAGACCATCTTATGCATCATGAGCCTACTTGAAGGTTTTATTGTTAATATGAGTGTTGGACGATAACATTAAATAAAAATATTAAATTAAAAACTTCTATTTTTTGTAAACATAGAGATAAAATATTAATAAATTATAACTCAACTCATATTATCTACTTCCTTTTTAAAGATTTCGAATTCGAATCATTTATATATATATATATTTTAAAAAAAACATAGAGATAAAATATGAAGTTTTATAAGCTATAACTAAGCTAGTGAGCAAAAACCCCTTCAGGCATCTCGATTGAAATACCCATAAATAGTATTTTCTGTAGAAATAGTATTTTTGCTTATTTCGACGATCCTCGATATAAAAGGAGTTTGGGATACTCCAATTTAATAAGAATAAAATTATTAGTTAGATTTAAAGGGTCGCACTGGTAAATATGTCAAGCTTTTTTTTGGGGGGGGGGGAGAAAATGAAATAAAAAAGTGTTCCAAAAAAGGAAAAAGCTATAATAAAATTTTTACTCCAATTTCAAAATTTTGTCTCCCCCTGAAAGTGAAGATCTGACCTTCGTAGCACTTACATGCAGCCTCGGCCTAACCATTATCTTTAAGTAGCTAGAAAATGCATAACTAATTAAATTGAAATTTCATTAAAAAAAAAAAAAGAAATCACCTCGAATTCTACAAATTAAATAAAAATACTTAACAATTTTAAGAGTTATTTTTTTCTAAATTATCGGGTATTCTATAATCACTTTAAATTTAACTAAATTCGATTTGAATCAAATAAAATTTTTAAAAGACAATTATTTTTTTTCACATAAAATTTAAATTTGAGACTTTACTTAAAAGATATCAATATTGAAGTGTACCGGGTCAAATGCTGAATTTTATTGCAAGAAAGATTCATCTCTTGTTATTATTTATTTATTCCTGATTGTGAGTGCAAGTAGATCCCCTAAAAATTAGGTTAGATATCATTGTCCTAGCTTTCAACTAAACTTTCAGTGCTTCTTGATTATTTTACTATACCAACATTGGTTGATTCAAGGAGACGACGTTAAGACTCCTTACTCATATTTAAAAAAACCAACAATGGGAGATTCATTCTCCCGATCGAAGCCTAACCACAAATTGACCCAAATTAGTTTGGGCAAAGTTCTGAATATTAAGTGGTGGCTCCAAGTCCGGTCACAATTTATATATATATATTAAAGTTTTTATATGTTTATTCATGCGAGTTACTCGCCGCACTAACAATTCACATATTTTCTTTCAACATAAGAAAAACTTTAGACCATGAAAGATATGTCAGATGACTTGTATATTTGCATAACCATCCACCCACTTAACCATAAACATTTCTTCAAAAACTTGATGCAACAACTCATGCAACCATGGGAGTAACATGTATTTTTTTTTTGAAATTTTTATAAATATTAATATTTATAAGATCTGTGATCTTATCATCCAACAGTCATCTATGTTTATTATTATTTTCTTACGAGAAAATAAGAAAGAGAGATGTTGCACCATGTTATGGAGGCTATCGGAGGCAACGATGAGATGAGAGGAAGAAGGTTAAGGGAGGAGCAGTGTTGATGAAGAAGAATGTGTTGGATTTCAATGGCTTCGATGCCTCTGCGATCGATGGAGTTCATGAGTTGCTGGGTCCAAAAGTTTCTCTTGAACTCATCAGTGCTGTGAATGGTGATCTCTTGAGTCATTTAGCATGTTTCACACCAAATAAGACCATCCCTTTATCTCTTTCTACAAAAGGTACAGAATAATTTTGGTTGATAAACATTAGAGATTCAATTTAAATCTTAATATATATTATTTCATTCTATCGTTAACGAGGTATACTAGAAATAATGGCGAAGGAGTGGAGTTTTCTGCATGGAAGTTGCTGTAAAATTTTAGTCACGAAAATATATATATATATATAAACTCAAAATCTCGAATTGTTATTTGTGTAAATATTCTTAAAAGTCTTTAAAATATCATTAAAAATTTTTAAATAATATTAAATCTTATAAAATTCTTGTTCACGATACAAAATTATAAGCTTTGTTCCTTTTTATTGAAGTATTTTTCTTGTAGGTAAAACAAAAATGGCCCCAAAGTTTACTATTTCGAAACATGAATAGTATCGTTCCAAGTAGACAGCCTGTTAGAATATTTAGGTGACTCAACACGCAGCGGAAGTAATAAAATAATTTTCGGAATCGTAAAAGGTTAGGGTTCGCGATATACCTCAATCGGTGATTCGAAAATCGTCAGAACCGCAAACTCCCGATCTGAACTTCTCGTAGTCGGGATGATAATCACGATGAACGGACTATCACCGCAATGCCACAACGATCCAACCCTCAACCCGATGAATCGTAGACGGATCCGGAAACCCTCGAAAAATTAATCGTTCTTCGCAACAATTAATTTTTCCACTCTTAGAAATATTTTTCCATTAACAGGAAGAAGGCTGCTGTTTCTTTTCTTTTTCTTTTTCGAAGAACAAACGTAAATGCACTCTTCCGTTTGCACTCTCACATAGGAAGGTAAGTCACACACCAATAATGGAAAATGTAACTCCATTAGCTAATAACTCAACCATTAATCAAGGAAGGTAATTAAGGAGAGAGAAATGAGGGGTAGGGATTTGGTAACTGCCCCACGTGGGCATACCAATCAACATCTCCCACTTGCACACGAGGGCACTTCATCTCCGTCAAAAAGATCACAACTCATGCGATCTATCACATCACCCTACAGGGTTTTCATATAGGGTTGGTCGTCGTGCGACTAGCGAGTACACCTGCAAACAAAGACTTCTCGATACACCTGTTAGGATGATCGAGTAGTCACCGTTAGTATCAAAAGAAAACTCGCAGTACCCCAGATCCAAGACTAATCGTATCCATCGAGCTACTTTCCTCATCGAAAGTAATCCCCAGATATCGCTCGACTATGTATTCACTAGTATGTTCAAATCCCTACATGGATGAACATAAAAGACCGGTCGGTGAATACAAAACCGTGATACAATGTCAATTGGTCTTCCTTTTCCCAAACTCGAATCTATCGATCCCAACTCAACTGCTTTCCTAGACCTGTCCCTCAGACCTCAATTTATATTCCGGGCCATCGGTAAACAGACTAAAGTAGCAAACACTGAATCAGAATCTCAAGATACGGAATAAAGTAATAAGGGCACTTGAGATCCCACTCAATGGATCTCGGGTCTCACACAGTGGGGCTTGGGGATAAATATCAAATAACTGTCTCAAATAATAAAGCTCCCACTATCCCAAGTCGTCTTTTCACACGTGGTATGAAACACGTGCCACAGTGTTATTCCCCCATCTCTCAAAGGGCATATGTCAGATTTCTCTAACACTGTGCAGGTATAGGGACTCAGTCTACACATAAGACTTTACCCAGAGATCTCAAAGAGAGTACCTCAGAGACAATATCACAAAACGCAGGTGATATCTGAGATCTCAAACCTGGCTACTCACAGGCAACATGGATGTGGGTACTTCCATGTCGGTCATGTCGCACATGACCTCATCCTGAACACGCATCAGGGCGACTTATGTTCTAGCAGGGCTACTCTCAAAGCCTCTTACAGCTAGAATCCGTCTCATCTCCACTCACTCAGAGCTGGAGGTGGTCACTCGTGTGAGAGTCGACCTTGCCTGCCTGACACATCTATTATCACATCACATAATATATATGACAATAAAGGTAAGTGCATTAAAGAAAATATAACACAAAAGTGACTGAATAATGCACTAGAATCATATATATATAAAATCAATAAGCATCAACGTCATCAATAAGTACAAGATGAGAAATGTCAGTAAATTCCCAAACCCATATATTATCACATCACATAATATATATGACAATAAAGGTAAGTGCATTAAAGAAAATATAACACAAAAGTGACTGAATAATGCACTAGAATCATATATATATAAAATCAATAAGCATCAACGTCATCAATAAGTACAAGATGAGAAATGTCAGTAAATTCCCAAACCCAATGACTCTCTATGCCCTAGAAAGGAGTCTCTAGTGATGGGTTTGGTGAAGGGATCAGCCACCATGCTGTGTGTCGAAATGTACTTGACGGTCACTTCACCATTCTCGATGATGTCTCTAACATAATGAAATCTGGTGTCAATGTGTTTGGTCCGACTATGAAACTTGGGATCTCGTGTGTAGGCGATAGCGGCCTGATTATCACAATAAATCATCACTGGCCTCCCACTATCCGCTACAATCCCTAAGTCGTCCAAAGAGTCTACGGAGCCAAACACTCTCCTGAACTGCAACTGAGCATGCCACGAACTCAGCCTCCATCGTAGATAGAGCAACACAGATTTGCTTCTTGCTGCTCCAAGAGATGGCCCCGCCATTGAGCAAGAAAGCAAAACCTGATGTCGATTTGCGCTTATCCAAATCGCCTCCCCAGTCGGCGTCTGAATATCCCACAAGGCGCAAATCACCTCCCCCGTAACACAAGGAGAAGTTCGCAGTTCCTTTTAGATATCGGAAAATCCTTTTCATCGCTCTCCGGTGATCCCTTCCGAGGATTTGCCCGATATCTCGCTCACTAGACCAATCGCATAACAAATGTCCGGTCTTGTATACAACATTGCGTACATTAAACTTCCCACTATACTGGAGTAAGGTACTTTACTCATTTCCCTTACTTCTTCCTGAGTTTTCGGACACATTTCCAGGCTCAGGCCCTCACCTTTGGCGATCGGAGTATCTATGGGATTACAATCACTCATCCCAAAACGTTCGAGAATTTTCTTAACGTAGGTCTCTTGTGAAAGAGCTAACGTCTTTCTCGAACGATCCCTCTGGATCTGAACTCCGAGGATGAACTCAGCTTCACCCATGTCTTTCATGTCGAAACGGATGACAACCATGCTTTGATGGTCATTAAATGCTCAATGTTGTTCCCGGCCAACATCATATCATCCACGTACAACGACCGGATCACAAATGAGTTATCGGAACGAATCAGATAGATACAATGATCCTCCTCGACCATCGTAAAACCGTAAGATATCACCTCCTCGTGAAATCTTAGGTACCACCGCCTGGATGATTGCTTTAGGCCGTATATCGACTTCCCAAGTCGACAGACCTTATCCTCGTGACCTACTAGAACGAACCCCGGGGCCGTTCCATGTAGATCTCCTCATCCAGGCTCCCGTTAAGGAAAGCGGTTTTAACGTCCATCTGATGCAACTCTAGATCCAAACTAGCGACAATCGCCAAAAGCAAACGGATCGAAGTAAACTTGACTACTGGAGAGAAAGTCTCCTCGTAGTCAATGCCCTTAGTCTGCGTGTAACCCTTGGCTACCAGACGGGCCTTGTACTTCTCAATCGATCCGTCGGCCTTTCTTTTAATTTTGAGAACCCACTTGTTCCCAATGGCCTTTCTATCCTCAGGAAGGTCAACTAGCTCCCGGTACTTCGTTGACTCTCATTGATTCTAATTCTTCGTGCATGGCCTGTAACCATTGGTCCTTTGCAGAACTCTCGAGAGCCTCCTGTACAGTCCTCGGCTCTCCGTCGTCCTCGGGAGTCACAATGAGGATCTCATCCTCAATCGGGAAGCGGCGACGAGGCACTTGTCCCCGACTACTCCTGCGAGGAGTGAGAGAACCTACACCCTCGGATGGACCGCTCCCACTAGGACCAAGATCCGTAACCGGGTCTTGTGTCCCTTGCCGCTGGTTCGTTTGAGCCATTAGGCTCATCCATCTCATAGAAGGTAAAATCTCGATCGATTTCTCCTCTCTTAGGGAAATCACTCTCGAGAAAAGTGGCATCACGAGACTCTATCTCAGTGACAGTGCCGTCCGTATGTTCTCCTAGGAACACGTATCCTTTGGAGTGTTCAGAGTATCTGATTAAAGATACACTTCTTTCCTCGTGGGCCTAACTTGCCGTACTAATGTGAGAAATCATGAACATATGCGGCACAACCCCATGTCTTAAATGGCTAAGGTCAGACTGTCTCCCTATCCAAATCTCGTATGGGATGTTGAGTACGGACTTCGTTGGGACACAGTTAAGGACGTAGGTTGCAGTCAACAACGCATCCCCCCAATGGGAGATAGGTAAGTTGGCCTGCGCCATCATCGACCTCACCATCTCACAACGAGTCCTATTCCTTCTCTCGGCTACTCCGTTCTGCTGAGGAGTAGCAGGAATAGTCAACTGTCTAGTGATACCTCTATAGGAACAGAGCTCTTTAACCTCCGTACGGATACTCGCGCCCTCGATCGGTTCCGAGAGTTTTCACCCTCAAGTCTAACTGATTCTTGACCTCGCTAATAAACCTCCAGAAGCACTCTAGTGCCTCAGACTTGTGCGAGATCAGATAGACATAACCGAAACGCGTGTAGTCGTCTATGAACGTAATAAAATACGTGGCTCCGTTTCGGGCTCTCACATTCATGGGTCCGCAAATATCGGAATGGACCAACTGCAATGGAGTCCCAGCTCTCATTGCTTTCCCAAATGGTTTTCTAGTAGCTTTGCCCGCAAGGCAAAACTCACATACGGGCAACTGGACCTTGGTTAGCGGGCCCAACAAACCACTCGTAGCTAACCGGGTCATCCTCTCTTGCCCTATGTGGCCAAGTCTACTATGCCATACATTCACATCATCCACTACACTATCAGATGCAAAAGCAATAGTAGATGAAGAATTAATTTCATAATATGAAATCATATCCAAGACATAAAGTCCCTCATGGACCAAACCGGAACATATTAAAGAAGCTGTCATAAGTTATGGAAACTCTAGAGTTTCCCAAAAACCTGAGAATATCCTAGCAAATCCAAACAACGGACGGATACAAGGTTCCGCCTTATTTCGAGAGCATATAATACATCATGAAGGTACAAGACTTGATCACTTTGCAGCATTAACTTGCAAGTGCCAATCCCTTTAACTTCAATAAATGCTCCATTCCCCACGCATGCCTCCTCGCTTGGGGACTCAAACGGCGGAACTCCACGTACGCGCTCCTGTCCCGAGCTACATGGTCCGTGGCTCCTGAGTCTACAATCCACAAAGGAGAAGAGTTAGCGAGCATCACACTAGATGACACGTAACTCAAACCATGTAAAGAAGAAGGATATACCTTTCGCTCGCCACACTCGCGTGCGAAATGCCCAGATTTGCCACACACGTAGCACTGGACTTTGCTCTTATCGAGCTCCTTCTTCTTGCTTTTCTGCCCTTTGTCGTCGGTCTTGGCAGATTGCTTCCTCTTGCCTTGGCCCTTGGCTTTCTTCTCATGCTTGCGCCACTTGCGCTTTACACCTCGAGAGCCCTTACTCGACTCCGCAAAGTTAGCATGAGCAGAAGAAAACCTAGCCACCTCCTGACGCTCCTCCTCGAGCTCACAATGCCTACTCACGTCCATGAAAGTACGAATACTCTCGGTGTGCGTGAGATAGGTCTTAACCACATCCCAAGAGTCAGGCAAGGACTGGATCACACCCAGTACTTGAAGCTCATCAGACATCGGCTCCCCCATGTTCCTCAAAGAGGCGATCATACTCGACATATGCATTAAATGCTGCTTCATAGTATGATCACGCCTCTTCTTGTAGGTGATGAACTTGTAGGTCAGCATCCTCAACTTAGGAGCTGACGGGGTGCCGCAGTGCTCTCTCAGAGCATGCCAAATCGACCGTGCAGTAGGATACTGCTCATAAATGGGGATCAGCTCATCGTGCATGCTGCTAAGGAGGATCACCCTTGCGAGGCCATCCTTCCTCCTCCAAGCACGATATACCTCCTGATCCTTTTGTGCTTGTGCTGTGGTACCCTCCCCGGGGTCCACCATCTCGTTGTCAAGAACCTCCCCGAGTTCTTGTTCCTCGAAGACAAACTGAACTTTCCGGTGCCAAATCTCATAATTGTCACCGTTCAGCTTGTCTCCCTTCACGAGATCTAATACGACATTCTTCGTTGCAGCCATGTCTCTTTTACACAGAAAAAGAGACATTAGTGACAAATTGATGCTTAAATCACAAATTTTATGTACCCTACGAATCATCAAAACCAAAATGACTTGAATACAGTCCCAAGACGAGCGTATGAGTCAACGGACACCATACACCACAATCCGGGATTGCATCTTACCATTCGAAATGCGATTCGGTACATAAAAACCCACAATAAGTCACTTTTATCACAAAAAAAAAAAAAAACTCAAAAATCAGAAAAATCCGATTTTCAGACGACCTACGCGCCGCCGGGAGGGTTCACGCGCCGCCAGGTCTCCGGCGGCGCGTCACACGCGCCCCCACTCGCCGGGGAGGCGCTGGGCGCGTGCAGGACGCGCTGCGCGTCCCGCACGCGCCTGCACGCGCTAGGGACGCGTCGGCAGACGCGCCCGGCGCGGGCGCACGCGCCCGCACGCGCGCGCCCGCGTCACCTGGGCCGGACCCGGACGCGGGTCCGGGTCGGGACCCGGAACCCGGTCCGGATCCGCCGGTTTGGGTCGGGTCCGAACCGGTTCGGGTTTGACCCGGTCAGACCCGACCTATCACGCGCCTACGCGCGCGTGTGTGTCACGCGCCAGGGCGCTGTGCGCCGACGCGCCTCTGCGCGCGTGTGGTACACGCGCAGCGTCCTCCTGTGCAGACGCGCCTCCTCGCGCGTGTTCCCCGCACGCGCCGACTCGTCTTCTTCGCCCGAGAGCCTGCAACGCGATTTTCCGGGTATTTTCTCCGACCCGGTACCGAAATCTCAAATTCCGGTGTTAGAATTAAACAATATATATATCATAATGCAGATCTAAATTAGACAATTACAGATCTACAATTTTTATTAATTGATTTGACCTAAAACTCGTCAAATCTGGGGTTCAAAAGTTCGGTCTCCATTCGCGGCAGAATGCTTCAACCGGAATTTTCATGGCCTAAACGTGCTCATAAAATTACGAAAAAAATATATTCGTGTTCTACACAATTTGGGTGACACAGTGGTATAACCGGATTCACGAAACTCATCCGTAATCCGGATCCCAATTTTTTATACCCTATATTTCAAAACCCAAATTTTTTATTCCGAAAATTATTTAAATAATTCTAACCTGCTCTGATACCAATGTTAGAATTTTTAGGTGACTCAACACGCAGCGGAAGTAATAAAATAATTTTCGGAATCGTAAAAGGTTAGGGTTCGCGATATACCTCAATCGGTGATTCGAAAATCGTCAGAACCGCAAACTCCCGATCTGAACTTCTCGTAGTCGGGATGATAATCACGATGAACGGACTATCACCGCAATGCCACAACGATCCAACCCTCAACCCGATGAATCGTAGACGGATCCGGAAACCCTCGAAAAATTAATCGTTCTTCGCAACAATTAATTTTTCCACTCTTAGAAATATTTTTCCATTAACAGGAAGAAGGCTGCTGTTTCTTTTCTTTTTCTTTTTCGAAGAACAAACGTAAATTCACTCTTCCGTTTGCACTCTCACATAGGAAGGTAAGTCACACACCAATAATGGAAAATGTAACTCCATTAGCTAATAACTCAACCATTAATCAAGGAAGGTAATTAAGGAGAGAGAAATGAGGGGTAGAGATTTGGTAACCGCCCCACGTGGGCATACCAATCAACACAGCCTAATAATCACAATTCTTTCCCCAACCTGTAGATCTCGGATACAAATCTCAATCTCTGTGCAACCAAAAAAGAAATATGAATAGTACCTGCAATGAGTGTGTGTGACATCCCCATAACAGACCTCAAAATTTTTCTTGAATATTCCATCCTATTTTAAAAATGATATATATATATAAGTTAAATTAAAATTTTGTATCAATTAATGCATTATTTTTCAATTAAATTAAAATTCTTTAACACGATTATTTGAAACTATTATTAGTAAAAATGTTTTGATCAGACTTACAAAAGAAAAATCAATAAGGTACAAGGGCATCCAAAAAAAAACCCACGAAAATTAAGTTAAGAACTTACAAAAATTGATATTTTTTGAATTTGCCACACTAAGGGTGTTGGAATTTCATTCAATTCAAATTCAGGTACAAATCAATTTGTACAGAATGATTACCGATAAACATATACTCTTATCGTGAGCTCTTTTTTTTTTTTTTCATCGATCGGTATTTAGTTTATCCAATTAATTTGATTTAACTCTTGTGGGTACCTTAGAGATTTACTTTTTGGGTTCTTATTTTTTTTTTATTTCAAAATTCAAATTTAAAATATTAATTAAAAAAATTTAATACTTTATTATTGAACTCACGAGACGTTGGTAACATGAGCTCCCCTTGCTTTCTCATTTATCAGTAGTTTTACACAAAAAATTTATGTCATGTAGCCTTATCTCTAACATTGTGTAAAAAGGGTTTTCTACGTATCTGCAGCGCCACAGTAAAAGCCATCTCCATCTTTTCCTATCATGAGTCAGAACATACAAAGTTAGCACCAGCCATTCTAGGGAAAAAAAAAAGGAAAAAAAAAAAAAAAAACTGTTTTTCAGGGTTATAAAAACACTCCTAAAATTTTACATCCCCTGTATTTTTTTCAAAGTCAATTAAGTTTTATTATACTACATTAAATTTGAAAGAAATATTATAATATATTATATATCAAAATTAAGATTTGATTTTAAAAATATTTAAATTTTTTATTTTTTTATTTTTTTATTTTTAATATTATATTTTAATATTTATAATTATGGATTTTTTTTTAATAAATTCAACTTATTATAATAATTTAATTGAAATAATGTATTGTCCTTAGAAGAATACGTAACAATACAGTATAACACAAATTTAGAAATGCATTGTCCCTAGAAATTAACATTAACCAGAGAGAAAACAAAAGAAAAGGTTTGGCTTCGAGTTTCCATTAAACATATGGTCTTTTTTTTTTTTTTTTTTTATACAAAGAGATTTGAATTCGATTTTTTTCTTTTTAGAAAAAGAAGATATTAATTGAGCTATAAATTATCGATATAAACATATTGTCTCTAAATCCGATAATTGATATCCTACCATTCATAATTATGGCAAATAAGACAACCAAACTTATACACGAAAATTTATATGATACAATATGTTATATCCCAGATAGTAATGCTTTGTATAAGATTAAATGTACCAAAATTTATTTGAGAGTTTATGTCAGAAAAAAAATTTTAAATTATTCAAACTGTATTTTAAATTAAATAAAAAATTAAATATATTAAAATTGATTTTCACTTAAAAATTTGAGGTATTTATTATTTATTATTTTTTTAAAATCATGATGAGATTGGATTGACCAATCAACATCAAATAAGTTGGTTGGCGAGACCTCAGTTATTGAAACGTAGACTCTCACCAACGATGTGGCGTACTATTAATTTAATTGATATTTAAAATTATATTTTAATTAATATAATTTAAATTATTATTAGACATTTTAAGAAAAATTTTTCTAACATAATTTTTTTTTCAAGATTTAAATTTGAGTTTTAATTAAAAAATTTAACATTTTTTTATTAAACCAATATATCAATTGACATAAGTGGATAAGATCAATTATGGGTTTTCTATTATGTTATTTCTGGTCAGCCTTGGTCTAACGTTGTAAATTTAATTAGATAGTCGTGAAAACTTTCTATATTGAATACATAAAGAGTATAGTAAATGTTGAAATTTGTAATCCTCACTTAAATTTAATCCAGACCGTTCTGTAATAGAAGCACCAGGAAAGTTCCCAAAAAAAAGGTGAAGCTCGTCTGTTTTCGCTTAAGTACCTCTTTCATTGGATAAGTATTTATCATTAGACAGAACTTTCTTAGACATGTCATTTCATCGCATACTAATGAATGAGACTTACAAAAGTTTTGAACACAAATTTCAATATGGACAAAGAGAGATAAGAATGTAATCGAATATAAAAGCGAGAAAGAAAAAATATTTATTAAGAGGACAATATTAAAGAATAGAGAGAACTTCTTCTATTAAGAATAAAAGAGAAAGAATATCTCGAATATTACAAAGATAGAGAAAGAGATAAAAGAGATATTGTCTTTCAAATTGTATTTACAAAATTAAAGAGAGCCCCTATTTATAGAAAATGAGGGGAGAGAGAAAGAAATTAAAAGTAAATAAAAATGAGTAAAAAATAATAAAAAAAAAAGAGAGAGGGGGCAGCTATAATAGCCGTTGGATTTTCTGGACCCATTTGGGCCACAATTTTTGAGCCCAAATGGGCCTATTTGTTTTCAACACTCTCCCTCAAGTTTGGCGAATATATGTCGATGGAGCCTAACTTGTTGAGGATATTGTTCATATGACTAGTTGTAGTTCCTTTAGTGAAGATATCAGTAAACTGATCACTACTTTTTACATGAAGAGTGATTATAGTTTTGTCTTCAACCTTTTGCTGTACAAATGACAATCCACCTCAATATGTTTGGTTCGCTCATGAAACACTGGATTTGATACAAGCTAAATTGGCGTTGAGACCTTGAACCGTAAGTCTTCAACTAAAGCTTTAAGCCACATAATCTCACTTGTTGATGCTGTCATAGTTTTATATTCCGCTTCTGCACTAGACTTGACACTACTGATTGTTTCTTGCTTCTCCAAGATACCAAATTACCTCCCATCAATATGCAAAAATCTGTTGTAGACTTTCTATCATGAGAATTTTCGGTCTAGTCCACATCACAATATCCAATGATTTCGGAGCTTTAATAACACTTCATCCATATTCCACGTCCAGGAGAACCCTTTAGATACCTCAAGATCCTTTCGGCTGCTTTCCAATGTCCCATTTTTGGATTATGCATATGATGGCTGATTCGGCTAACTGCATATACTATATCTGGCCTGGTGATCGTCAAATAAATGAACTTTCCAACAAGTCTCTAATATCTCGAAATATCGGCAAATTGTTGATCATTATCCGTTCCTTCTTTGTAGGTTGAGACTGGGTTACAAGCAGGTTTAGCTCTCAATTTACCTGTTTTCTGCAAAAGATCAAATGTGTACTTTCTTTGGAATAAAACAAGCCCCTTAGAAGAGTAGACAAGTTTTATACCTAAAAAGTATCTTAGTTTCCCTAAATCTTTAATTTCAAATTTAGACTTAAGGAACTTTTTAACTTGATCTATTTACTTTACGTCATTCCCAGTTATGATTATGTCATCGACATAGATAAGTACAATCGTGGCCTTTTCATTAAAAACTTTTGTAAATAAAAAGGAGTCACTATTGCACTTAGAGAAATCGTAACTAAGAAGAGCAGAGCTAAGTTTAGCATACCAGGCTCGGGGAGATTGTTTCAAACAATAGATTGCCTTCTTGAGCTTGCATACTTGTCCATTTTTGCCTTCAAGCCCTTGAGGAAGTCGCATGTAAACTTCCTCTTCTAATTCTCCTTGCAAGAATGCATTTTTCACGTCCATTTGAAACATTGGTCAACTCCAATTCGTCACGAGAGACAATAGGACTTGGACTGTGGTCATTTTGGCAACTGGAGTAAAAGTTTCAGTGTAGTCCTCTCCATATGTCTGGGTGAAGCCTTTAGCTACAAGTCTTGCTTTAAGACGATTGATTGTTCCATCACTCTTATACTTGACCTTATAAACCCACTTGCACCCTACGGCTTTCTTTCCTTTAGGAAAAATGGTAATCTCCCAAATTTGATTTCTGGTAAGAGCATTCAGTTCTTCCTTCATAGCCTTCCTTCATCCTTGATGAGCATTAGCTTCTTTATAGTTCAAAGGTTCCTACACTTGGTCAATGTCATTCAAGAACTCTTGATGACTAGAGGAAACATTGTTAGTTGTACAAAAATCAGAAATAGGATGAGATGTAACCTTGGAATTATAGTAAATTTTCTTATTTAATCATTCTGAAAGACGTCTTAACCTAGTGGATCTTCTAAATGGAGGAGGTGGTGAGGATGACTCCTTTAGAATTTCCTCATTAGCTTACAAGTTTGACTCCTCATTATTTAATGAATTTTCTTCTTCTCCCCTTGTTCTATATTTTGTTCTATAATTATTTCTTGGGGAGATTTATTTTCAATTCTTGATAATTTCCAAAAAAAGGTTTGTAAGTCTCTTTTTATGAAGTTTTTATCTTTATTATGTTCTTTAAAATAAAATTTATCTTCCAAAAATACTACATCTTTAGATGTATAAATTTTACTAGTTTCGGGTTCATAGCATAAATATCCCTTTTGAAATGATGCGTAGCCTATAAAAATATAACGTCTTCCCTTTCTTTCTAACTTATCTCTCATTTGAGAAGGAATATGAGCATAACATGTACAACAAAATATTTTAAGATGAAATAAGGATGATTTTTCTTTTCTAAATATCTCTAAAGGAGATTCTCACTTGAGAATCTTTGTGAGAAGTCGATTAATTTTATGTGCAGCTATACTAATTGTATCACTTCAAAATATTTTAGACATATTTGGAAAACATATAATGGTTCTTGCTATTTCTAGTGAAAGCTTATTCTTTTTTTCAGCTACTCCATTTTGTTGTGGAGTATAAGGACAAGATGTTTGATGAATAATTCCTTTATTTTCTAAATGTACTTTGAATTCATTATTCATGTATTCACCTCCATTAATAGTTCTAAGTGTTTTAATATGAGTATCATATTGTTTCAAAATAAAGTTATTAAAGTTTTGAAATGCTTCGAAAGCTTGTGTCTTAGTGTGAAGCATGTATACCCATGTGTATATAGATTTATGATCTATAAAAGATATAAAGTATTTGAAGCCTATTCTAGATTCAACAGGAGATGTCCATATATCTGAATGCACAAAATCAAAGATATTTTTATAAATAGTTTTTGAAATTGGATAAAATACTCGGATTTGTTTCCAAAGATACATGCTTCACAATAATCATTTTTACAAAATTTTGTTGAAAAAATCATTTTCAAGACTTGATCATTTGGGTGACGTAATCTAGTATGCCATAGTTGATTATCTCCTTCATATGCTACAATAGCTTAGTTGCCTTGGTCTAAAAAATATAAATTGTTTCTTCTAGATCCATTACCATTCACTTGATTCGATTTGAGATTCTGAAAAATAACAGTATCAAGATCAAAAGTAACCTTACAATTTTGGTCCTTAGTTATCTTACTAATTGACATAAGATTGGAGGTGAATTTAGAAACATATAAGGCATTTGATTTTTTTTTGAAAAATTCAACTTCTTTAAGTTCTTTAACATTCAAATTTTGTCCATTAGCTACTTTTACTATCTTATGATTTATAAGGGGTTTTAAACGTTTTATCTTTTCTTTATTCTTAACCATGTGATAATTACATGCCGAATCTATTAACCAATTTTCAGAATAATGAGTGGAATTTGAAAAGTTACCAAAATTATTGGCGACTTGTTTTAATAACTTGGTGAAGCCTTCAAGAGCTGTTTCCAATCCTACATTTTGCGTCACTTTTGGTGTTTCTTGCTCTTTCCTTTTAAGATACTCTGGTTTGAGATGAGGATGAAGAAGCCAACATTTCTCCTTGGTATGGTTTAACTCTTGCAATCTGAGCATCCTTTCTTATAAGGAGGCTGATAGGCTTTGTTGGTAGTGAGTTGTTCTGGTGCAGAAATAAGAATTTGCTGCTCAACTTTAAATCCATGGACTTCAACTTTTGATTGTGAAGTCTCCTCAAGCCGCATGCTAGCATCGGTTTTCTGAATTAAGAATCGAATTTCTTGATATGAAGGAAGTCTTTCATCTGAAGAATTTCTTAGCGGACATTTGAGAAGCGCTCGCCAAGAGAGACGAGAAGGCCGAAGGACTTATCTTCATCCTTCCGTTTCATCAATATTTTCGAGTCATATGTGTGAGGTCTCAGCATCTCCAATTCATTCCATAGATCTTCATATTCTCCAAATAGTTGGGATAGAATTTTTTCTTCCTTCTGAATATTGGCAATCTTTTTCTTGATTTCAAAAGTTCTTCCCACATTAGATTCTTGCCCACATAGATCATACATTTGATCCCATAAAGGTTTAGAGTTTGGGCAAGATGATACCATGTTTTTGTGAGTTTGATCCATGGCACTAGAGAGGAGAATGAAAACTTGATCATCTCTTTTTTTCCATTCTTTATATGCAGGGTTGGTAATATCAAAATATTCACTCATTATAAATTTCAAAAGTTTTAAAGTATTGAGTGACTTTTTGATGTGTCATACCCATTGGAAATAATTTTTGGAGGTTAGGAATGTGGAAGTGGGTTTGAAATAAAGTAAATGTGGGTAGAGGATTTGTCATTTGAGGAATAATAGAACTCTGCTCTGATACCATGTTGAAATTTGTAATCCTCACTTAAGTTCAACCCAGACCGTTCTGTAACAGAAGCACCAGGAAAGTTCCCAGGAAAGAGGTGGAGATCGTTTGTCCTCGCTTAAGTACCTCTTTCTTTGGACAAATATTTGTCACTAAACAGAACTTTTCTAGACATGTCATGTCATCGCATACTAGTGAATGAGTCTTACAAAAGTTTAGAACATAAATTTAAATATGGACAAAGAGAAATAAGAATGTAATCGAATATAAAAGAGAGAAAGAAAAAATATTTATTGAGAGGACAATATTGAAGAATGGAGAAAATTTCTTCTATTGAGAATAAAATAGAAATGATATCTCAAATATTACAAAAATAAAGAAAGGGATAAGAGAGAAATTTTGGAAGAGAGATTGTCTTTCAAATTGTGTTTACAAGATTAGAGAGAGTCCCTATTTATTGAAAATGATGGGAGAGAGAAAGAAATTAAAAGTAAATAAAAAGGAGTAAAAAATAATAAAAAGTAAAAAAGAGAGAGGGGGGAGTGGACACAGACGGCTATAATAGCTGTTGGGTTTTTTGGGCCCATTTGGGTCACAATTCTTTGGCCCAAATGGGCCTATTTGTTTTCAATCGTAAACTATCGCAAGTTGGGTAAACTATCGCAAGTTGGGTACAATGGAAAGGATATTGTATTCCGTTCTTAAAAATTCGGATTCGAATCCTTTTGGCAATGTAAAATAATCATGGTGGGAGACCTCCCCCATTCTGGGCTCGACAGAAAATTAATCTGATTTAGTTGGGACACAACTCCAAATATCAGGCGATGACTAAATCAGGACCAAAATAATAATAATAATAATAATAAAGAGTGTAGTAAAATGGTCATGCCTAAGAGTGGCAAAGCAACTAAGGGTGAAGCGGATGGTCGCCTCTATTGAAAGTTGAAACTTTAAGCAAAAATTTTTAAGAATATAATTTTTAGTGGGTATTAAAAAAAAAATTACTAAAAGTCTTGTAAATACAACTAAAAATTATAAATTTGCTCTTAAATGTCGTAAAATATTATTAAAATTCTTTAAAATAGTATTTATTTTTAGAAGATTATAATATTCATGCACAACATTACCAATATATTATACTTTGTGCTACTAAAATAATTTCTTTCCTCCATCCTAACCTAAACTCGGTCCAAATACGAAAATATAAAATAATTTTATATAGTTATTAAAATTTGAATTTGTTTTACTAAAAAAAGTTATCTTATAAGTTTTAATTCTAAATTTAAAATTAGTTTTTTGAGAAATCAATATAGAAGAGATGGAAAAAAAAAACATAAAATAAAATTAAAAAATAAAAATAAAAATAATGAAAAAAAGAGATAAAAATAAATTATTTATAAAAATTTAAAATAATAATAATAATAATAATTTAACTATTTCGATTCTTCTTTTAACATTTATTTCTATTTAAAATTATTTTCTTAACAAAATCTTATACTATACTATAGAAATAAATAATAAAAGAATTGTTATGCACATACTATTAAATCCTCATCGTAACAAAAAAGAAAAATTGTCACATGGATTTATCTGTCATTCATCGATTTGACTGTGGGATTTCATGATATATGATATTTATTCACCTAACTTCTCATTGTCGCTTTCCACGCAACTCTCTCACTAAAAAAGGAAAAATAAAGTTGGAGCGAGGATCCTATACACATCTTCCTTCGCCCCATGTAAGACAACAAATACCAATCCACAGTAGAACAAGCTATTTCGTATTTCCCTATTATTTCTTTTTTGTATTAATTATTTTTTAGCTAAGAAGGGGAAAAATTAAATGAATAGGTAAGAATTCCAAATAATAAGAGTTTAATACAATTTAAGAGTCGATACCCTTATGGATTTCTTATAAGAAGAGCACTCAATTGGAGAAAAAAGAGTTTAACAAGATTAGATCTCCTCCCTCTCTTTGAAGTCTGAAGGGTGCAAAGTTAACACAAATTTGGGGGTAATTATCAATACTTGATAGATCAAGAATACTTTATTAAATTGCAAAAAAATCGACATTGACCTGGGTATTCTTTTAAGTAAAGTGTCGAATCTTGTAAATGAAGAAAATAGATATCGTAAGAGTTTTATTTATTAAGAGTTCAACTCGACTTAAATAAAATTTAATCAATTCTAATGTAACTATTAGATATCGATATTTTATTAAGAAATTGAAGAAAATCTAATAGCCTTTCTCTTAAATGGCATCACCCTTTTTTTTAATTATTTTTAATAGAGTTTTTTTATTTTTTTTTTACTATTTCTTTTTTGGTGCAGTCAAAATAAGATCATGAGATGAAATCTATAACCAAAAGAACAACTACGAATAACAAGACAAGTTTCGGACTTAGGAAAAGGGAAATGATAAACGAGACAAAGTTACATGTAAACAACTAGTAACCCTTTAGCCTATAAATCAAATACCCCAAGAAGCTTTGTAACAAAATACATAATAGAGAGAGAGAGAGAGAGAGAGAGAGAGGATGTTGCACAGAGTTATAGAGGTTATAAAAGACCATGGTGAGGAAGAGAGAAAGAAGGTTAAGGGAGTTGTGGTGTTGATGAAGAAGAATGTGTTGGATTTCAATGAATTGAATGCGTCGATGCTGGATCGAGTTCATGAGTTGTTGGGTCAAAAAAGTTTCTCCTCAACTCAATAGTGCTGTTACGCTGATCCAGGTAACTGATTTTTGCTTCATATATTTAAACTCTAAATTGCTTACTTAGTCTACTTTCGTGCTGATTTGCATTCTATACATTTTGTGGGTAGAAAGAGAGACAGAGTGAGACCAACTGCTTTGTAAGAGACAACTGCTAAAGACCAAATTCTCATGTGTAGTGGAGCGATAAGACACTACATTTCCTTCATTATAGGTTTTAGATTTGAGCCATGAGAATAAAGAAATGAGATTTGAAAGAATTAACCTCTTATATGGATTCCACAGTATTCGGACTAAATTAGTCAGGTAAAACCCGAATATCAATTTGTGAAAAAAAAATGATTTTTAATGTGACAGCTAATGATTATAATTTTCTTCTCCTAATCCCGTGATCTGGGGCTCAGGCCTTTCTCATTGCTTTGCCTTACTCTCTTACACGATATTTTTAGCCAAACTACAATACAAAATAACTACTCCATAAAAACGATGCGTGTATGTGTGTTAGGAGACTAGTTATTAAGAATCAAGTCCCATATTTTCTTTGATGTCTCTTCTCATGTTGATAAAAAAATAAAAAAATAAAAAAATTACAAAAAAGAAATTAGATAAATCAAAATAAATATATGTTATCAAATTATTTATCGATAATCAAAACCAAATTTTGACGATTTTTAACATGGTATCTTCATTAGCAAAAAGGATTGCAATAATCAAAAAGAGGTATAAAAAAAAGGAATCGCAATAACACTTCTAGGTTTTTTAGGTCATTTGTTGTCATTTATTATGTCTTCTAGTAATCATTCAGCATATATTAAACAGTTCTACTCTTTGAGACAATCATATACACAAGAATTAAACTTTCAAAAACTCTTTCACGTGCCCACACTAGAAACTTCTACAACAACCATTCAAATTCTACAACAACAGTTTTATTTTTATCAACTCTCTATCACTCGTCTTATTATTCAATAGTCATTTGGTACGTACCAAACTTTATTAACTCTCAAAATAATCCCAACGGTAATAATCATCTTTGACATTTATTTGATTATTAGGTAGTCATTTGATATATGTCAAACTTTACTATTTGTAAAATTGATTCAAATGGTGGTAACAAGATATTATTAAACTCTCTATTGCTACTCTTCTTAGATTCTCTGCATCATTATTTTTATCCGAAACGTTCTATAATAACATTTCTATCGTTACTATTGGTAATATTGGTGAAATCCAATGGTTTTCATGGTATATCATCTCTTTCAAAATTAAACAATTTTCGTTATACTTTATTGAGTTTGAGGGGATATTAAAAAATATTATATATCAAAATTAAATCAATTATTAAAAAATATGATGTATTAAAATAAATCGATAATTGATTTGATTTGAAAATATTTGAATTTCTTTATTTTCATATTTATAATAATGAGTTTTTTTATATAAAACTAATATATTATAATATTTTGTAGAAACAATGGTTCATATTATTTTTCATTTTTTAATATGATATTAGAGTTATATTTAAATTCGATATTTATGCTTATTCGTGTCAACACACCAAAATTTAAAGAGAGCATTTTTTTTCATCGAAATTTATTTTCCAAACAGACCTGGCCCTGAGGTGGACACACACATGCACGAACGCACGCACGCACGTGTGTGTGTGTGTGGAGAGAGAGAGAGAAAGATGACGAGGGTTTGAGCTCTCAGTGAGTCTCATTGTGCAGCAAGGCTATTTAATTTTACTTCTCAAAAAAATATTGAATGTAATTACAATTTTTTTCAAAAAAGAAAAAAATTATAAAATTTAATAAAAATACATATTTAAATATAAGAAAAAGGAAAGAAACACAACACTCTTTTATCACATGTGCATATTAAGAGTTCACTCAGTGCACAGAGTACTTCTCGCCTTAGTACGAGAATACGAGGAGAGTGGATATATTAAAGGTTTATCACATGTACATATTAAATTCTAAATTTAATTTTTACTATGTACAATTAAATGTAAAATGCCAAGACATAGTTGGCCCAGTCCCCTAATATTTGAACTACCCACAGAATGCTGTGATTTCTCAATGGTAAAAGGCAATTTATATTCTGCTTCAGCCAAATTTAATGCATTTCCTATAAATCCAAAAAACAGCAAATGGGCTGAAAGGAAAACTTGGAAAGCCTTACCACAATCACACCTTTAGTGGCAGGAGATTCTGCATTCAGAGTCACATTTGATTGGGATGAAAAAATTGGACTCCCCGGAGCATTTGTTATCACAAATCTTCACCATAGTGAATTCTACCTCAAGTCTGTCACACTTGAGGATGTTCCGGGTCATGGCCGAATTCACTTTGTCTGTAATTCTTGAGTTTATCCTGCCAAGTATCACAACTATGATCGCATTTTCTTTGCTAATCAGGTAACTGGGATACTAATATTTGTACTGCCAGGTTAAGTTCACATTGAAAGTAATGCAAATTTATGTAAACCTTTTGTTGTAGACATACCTTCCAAGCAATACACCGGGGCCACTGCAGAAGTACAGAGAGGAAGAGCTAGCGAATCTGAGAGGAAATGGAGAAGGAGAGAGACAAGAATGGGGCAAGGTTTATGACTATGATTACTACAACGATCTGGGTGACCCTGATAAGGGTGAGGCTTATGCTCGCCCAGTCCTTGGAGGATCTTCAGAATACCCTTATCCTCGAAGAGGAAGAACCGGTCGCCCTCCCAAGTAAGACAGGTAAGACAATTGATAATTTGAAAGAACTTGAAAGATACTATTGCTAGGAGGATAATGTGTCCTATAGTAACAATGTCAATAATTGTTTTTCAGGTCCTAATACTGAGAGCAGATTGCCAGCAGTAATGGGCCTAGACATCTATGTTCCAAGAGATGAAAGATTCGGTCGCTTGAAGATGTCTGATTTCCTAGCATATGGTCTAAAGTCGATCACTCAATTTCTTGTCCCCGAGCTAAAATCACTATTTGACAGCACACC
Organism: Dillenia turbinata; assembly: GCA_037126225.1. Taxonomy (NCBI): domain Eukaryota; kingdom Viridiplantae; phylum Streptophyta; class Magnoliopsida; order Dilleniales; family Dilleniaceae; genus Dillenia; species Dillenia turbinata. The sequence goes on from JBAMMX010000025.1 coordinate 21,458,660, forward strand.
TGATGAGTTTGATAACTTCAAGGATGTAATGAACCTGTATGAAGGCGGAATTAAACTACCTAAAGGTCCTTTGCTAGACAACTTACTAGGAAGCATCCCCTTGGAAATGCTTAAAGAGCTTCTTCGGACAGATGGTGAAGCATTCCTTAAATTCCCAACACCTCGTGTCATCCAAGGTATTTTACCTGCCACACATTCATGTCGATATACTTTAGCTAACAATTATGTTGAACAATCCACCTTGATTCATACTTGTTCATCACTTACACTTGCGGTATATAGGAGCAGCAAATAAGGCCGCATGGAAGACTGACGAAGAATTTGCAAGAGAGATGCTAGCCGGAACGAACCCTGTCCACATTAGTCTCCTTAAGGTAAACCCTATCTCTTGATATAAGTTTCTTATGCTTCATCTGCGATCCAAGAAATGATTTTATGAGTTACTATATCTTCGGATCTGATCTTTATACTTAATATGCAGGAATTTCCGCCTAAAAGTAGGCTGAATCCTGTAGTTTATGGCAATCAGACCAGCACAACAACAAAAGACCAAATAGAAGGAAATCTCGAGGGGTTAACAATAGAAGTCATATTACTAAGTCATTTTTTTTTTACTTTCCTATTGACATTGGGTTCCATTAAGGTTTGGTACTGAGTTCCATATTATTCACAATAATGATAGATGAAATCATAAAAAATATTCAATATGAAATACCATGATGTATACTTTTCGCAAATGATATAGTTTTAATTGATAAAATTAAAGATGGTATCAATACTAAATAAGAGTTATGGAGGGTCACGTTGAAATTAAGAGAATTTAGATTAAGTAGGTCCAAAATTGAGTATATAAGATATAAGTTTAGCGATAACTATCAAAACAATGAAGAAACGATTAGATTAAAAGGGAGAAAAGTTTCAAAAAGTGAACGATTTAGATATTTTGGTTTAATCATTCAAAACGATGGTAATATTGATGGAGATGTGAACAATAGAATTCAAGATGGTTGAATGAAGTGGCGAAAGGCATCCGGAGTACTCTGTGATCGCACGATACTATTACATTTAAAGAGAAAATTTTATAGAACAATAATAAGTTTTGCGCTATTATATGACACTGAGTGTTGGACCATTAAATAGCAACAAGAGCAAAAAATAACTGTTGTTGAAATGAGAATATTTAGATGGATGTGTAAATTAGAAATAATAAAATTAAAAATAATGAGATACGTAATAAGGTAGGAGTTAGTTCAATTGTAGATAAGATGAGAGAGTACCGCCTAAGGTGGTTTGAACATGTGCAATGAATATCTAAGTACGCACCTGTTAGAAAGACCGAAAACTTAAATATAGGAAATTTAATAAAATATAGAAGTAAACCGTTGAAAATTTGAATGCAATGTATTCGTAAAGATATAATAGATATGAATTTAGTTGAGAAGATAGTCTTAAATGGGAATGAGCGGCGTAGAAGAATCCACACAAATTAAATCAATTTTATTATTATTTTTTTTTCCTCCTCTCGATATTTCTTTCTCATATGGTCAACTCCAAATTTTTTAGATTGAAGATCTAGATTGTTGTTTTTGTTGATCTCACAACAAACATGATGTTTTGATTTCAAGATTCCATCTAATAAACTTGGTTCGATCTTCATATTAGATCATCATGACATGTTGATGCCATATTTGAGAAGGATAAACACAAACACTTCAACAAAAGCTATGGGACAAGAACGCTACTCTTTCTGAAAGATGATGGCACTCTGAAGCCATTGGCAATTGAGCTAAGCTTGCCTCATCCAGATGGAGATCAATACGGTGCAGTCAGCCAAGTTTTCACACGAGCTGAACATGGCGTTGAGAGTTCTATGTGGTGGTTAGCTAAAGCCTATGCTTCTGTGAATGATGCCAGTGTTCATCAACTCATTAGCCACTGGTACAATCCTGTCAAGAATGGCCTTGTGCTATCAGAAAATAGAGACTCAACTCTAAATTGAAACTGGCATTGGATTTTTTGTTGCAGGTTGCATACACATGCAGTGATTGAGCCTTTTATTATCGCAGCAAATAGGCAGTTGAGTGTGCTTCACCCGATATACAAGTTTTTGCATCCTCACTTCCGCGATACAATGAACATAAATGCATTTGGTTGACAGATCCTCATCAATGCAGGTGGGGTGACCGAGAAAACTGTTTTCCCTCAGAAATACAGCATGGAAATGTCTGCTGTGGTCTATAAGGGCTGGAAATTAACTGAGCATGGACTCCCTGCTGATCTCATCAAGAGGTAAACCACCAATCTAACCTTCGGAGAAGAAGAACAGTATCAGATATCAATATAGTGTTATTAGTCTAACATGTAAATTTTTGGCACATGCAGAGGTATGGCAGTTCCAGACCCAAATTGCAAGCATGGTCTCTGCCTAATGATCAAAGATTACCCGTTTGCTGTTGATGGGCTAGAGTTCTGGACAGCAATAGAAAACTGGGTAGAAGACTATTGCTCTTTCTACTACCCTACAGCCGACCTAGTCCAAGGAGATTCCAAACTACAAGCTTTTTGGAAAGAAGTCAGAGAAGTTGGTCATGGTGACAAGAAACACGAACCATGGTGGCCTAAAATGCGAACACTCAAGGACATAACCAAAACATGCACAATCATCATATGGGCAGCTTCAGCACTCCATGCTGCACTCGACTTTGGGCAATACGATTATGCAGGGTTCATGCCCGACCGCCCAACTCTAAGCAGAAGGTTCATGCCTGAACCAGGGACTCCCGAGTATGCCGAGGTTGAGTCTGACCCTGAAAAGGCTTATTTGAAAACAATCCCCAGTTAGACGTCAACACTTCTTGGCATAGGAATTATTGAGATTCTATCTAGGCATGCTTCAGATAAGGTGTATCTGGGGCAGAGAGACTCACCGGATTGAACAACGGATGTAGTGCCATTAGAAGCATTCAACAGGTTTGGAAAAAGTTTGGAGGAAATTGAGAAGAGAATTACAGAAAGGAACAAAGATGAGAACCTGAAAAATCAAGTTGGTCCTGTCAAGATTCCACACACTTTGCTCTATCCTACTGGTGAAGAAGGACCAAGTGGCAAGGGAATTCCCAACAGTGTCTCAATCTAAAGCTACACTTTTGATCCCACACAGAAGAAAAGACTACACTATGGGCTATGTAAATTGTTTTTCAATTGATTTGTTGCTAAGCTATTGTTACAAACAATAATGTAACACTTAGCATTTTACTTTCTGCGTCTTTACAATGAATTCCTTGATTCTCCAATGAACAAGGCATTTACTATGAAAATAAAGGCATTTTATTCCTTGATTTTCCAATGAATAAAGGCATTTCTAAACAAGATCCATTTACATGGGAAGGTACTAAAAAAAAATTGCAAAATCAAAATCTTTCCATCTAGTTTGAAATAGGAAAAAAAAAAAAAACACTAAACAGATGAAGCAAATGCCTGTTATTTGTGTAAACTAGCGTGTATGTTTGGAAAATCTCAACTTCTTACGACTTACAACTACTCATTATGTATTTCAACCAAAACTAAAATTTTTTAATAAAAAAAGTATAGAGTTTTGTGAATAGAAATCAAATTTTTTTATAACATTGATTAAAATTATCAGTACATCAATAATTTATTGAATTGTAGAATTCCACCTAACATCAGTTGATTTGAATCTCAACTTTTCCGTATAGGGTCACATGTAACAGCAAGTTTACACAAATAAGAGGCATTTGCTTCATCTGTTTAGAATTATTTTTCTCCCATTTCAGACTAGATGGGGAGATTTTGAATTTGCAATTCTTTTTCCTTCCTATTTTTATGGATCTTGTGCAAAAATTTAGACGAGTTCTACTCTTGAAAATCCACTGTTAGGACATTTGAGAAGGGCTGGATTGAGAAAACCATGGTCTGATGTATGAAAGAGAAACCATGTTCATAAATACAATTAGTATATAAAGGGCAGTCCATAGAAATTAACAATGTGAAAACTAATGTTCTACTCTTCTTCACAAGATTTTACAATAACAGTGTGAAAACTAAGATTTTTCTTCTTCATAATGTTGAACTGAAAACTTATACTTAGTTTATACAATTTGCAATTTCTACAAATGCATTTGTCACATTCAATTGACAATTATATCCAAAAAAAACTTGAATTTCCACTTTTACCCCTTGATCACTTCTAAAAGGGAATGTCCAACAACCTACAATTATTCATCTAGGTCCGATCCGGTAGCCGGTCAGTCAAGAACTGCACATGAATGACCCTTCTAGGCTGCCACTTATACAAAGAACTCACTGGACGTGGAATAAGCAAGTCAACACTAAAGACAGTATAAACAAAAGGAAAGAATTGATTCCAATTTCTAAGTGATGCCCTTTATTGGGAAAACAGTGATATTCCTTCTTCTACTAAAAGCACCCCACCAAATGAAAGCTTTAGCATAAAATAACTCATCATATTCTCTCTTTTAAATAGAGAGATATTCCTTCTATTAAAATCCTCCCAAATGAAAGCTTTAGCATAAAATAACTCATCATATTCTTTCTTTTAAATAGAGACATATCTTTGTTCTAGACAAGAGGAAATACTATCAAAGATGATATGAAACCATTCTGCAGCAATAGTGGGACGAACAAGATGACAGATAAGAATTTTGAGAGCAAGAAGATCACAGGCTCAGTTGTGTTGATGAAGAAGAATGTTTTGGATTTCAATGATTTCAATGCATCCGTGCTCGACTGGGTTCATGAACTAGTTGGAAAGGGTGTATCTCTGCAGCTCGTCAGTGCTGTCAATGGTGACCCAGGTGAGTTCTCTTTCTTCAATCATCATAAGTCTCTGTTTCTCCTATTTTTTGAGCAAAATCCAATATTGTGAACCATGTTGCCAGACAGTGCCTTATTTGTGGGCCATAGGAAAGACGAGGATCATTATTGAACTGATGAACATGGCAGAGGCTAAGGTTCAAGGTTCATTTCGTAAATTTTAGTACTGTTTCAACCTAACCTCACACATGACAACCACCTAGTATTCCAAATAAGCAGTAGAGCATTAAAGTGTATTCAAGGGTTGGATCATTCTTGACGCTTATGTAAATACGGCAGTGTTTTTGGCTTTCTTTTCTATTCATTTTCATATTTACAATTTTGTATTAGTTTGACTTATATTTATTAGACGAAAATTATTTTGTGGCATCTTATCAATCACAAAGAAGACAACCACCTAACCTTAAAGAAAAGCACCAGGAAATAGACAAGCCCACTTCAATAGTCACACTTGTGCATGAAAAGGTCAATTCTTTTTCTCTGCTCCTAGTAAATTCCAAGCTTCACCAGACTAGAGGAACTTTCCTCCAACTCTCTGAATATCTGAAGACTTTTAAAATATTTTTAGGTACATTAATGTTATTTTAGAACTTATCATCTATGTTTATATAGTAGACATTCATTCATGAACTTCTTAGATTTGATTCAGTCTCAGAAAATAATGAACAAAAAATTTGATCATTATGAGGTAATTCTTCAGTTTTAAGGAAGGTTTGAAGAAGAATCAGAAGAGAAAAAAAATAATTGTTTTATGTACCAAAGGGTTGAAAGATCAAATTTCCCGATTTGATGTTCATATTTTTATTGATTTTTAGAAAGCACGTCATAGTGCGACAATACCTTTTTTTCAACCAATAAAATTGTACCACATCATATTAGGTATAGACCTCTAATAAGAAGCTGATTTAACATTCACTAAAGGAATTTTCACACCTGAAATGTTATATTTTCTGCTGCTTGCCCCTGCTGTGATGTTCAAATTATAAAATTGACAACTTTGAAAGAGATGGAGACATTAACTTGAAGATGACCTGCCTTTCACAGCAAACAAGTTCAGAGCAAAACTAGGAGCACCAGCATATTTGGAAGACTGGATTACCAAAATCACTCCACTGACAGCAGCGGATTCACAATTCAAGGTTACATTTGATTGGGACAAAGAAATAGGAACACCGGGAGCATTTATAATAAGAAATAATCACCACAGTGAGTTCTACCTCAAGACCTTAACACTAGAAGATGTCCCAGGTTGCGGTCCTGTCCACTTCGATTGTAACTCCTGGGTTTATCCAGCTCACCGCTACAAGCATGACCGAATCTTCTTTGCTAATAAGGTAAATCATGTCAATGTAATAAACATATAATGCATATGATGATTTATGGTCTTAAACTTTAAGTTCCAAGAAACCCAGAAGGCAAAACAAGTTTTCTTCAATCGGTATATGCTATGTAACTAGTTTAATATTTTTGACAGACATACCTTCCAAGTGACACCCCTGAGCCACTTCGCAAGTATAGAGAGGAAGAACTGGAGAATTTGAGAGGGGATGGGACTGGAAAGCGTGAAGAGTGGGATAGAGTTTATGACTATGCTTACTACAATGATTTGGGAGATCCGGATAAAGGTCCTAAACATGCTCGCCCAATTCTTGGAGGGTCTACTAAGTACCCTTATCCTCGCAGGGGAAGGACGGGGAGAGCTCCAACAAAGACAGGTTACACTTACCAGATTATAATAATTGTATTCTGATAATTCAGATCATGAAACATTTTCTTCAATATAATAATCAGTAGTAGGTATTTTTATCTGATATGTTGCTAAATGACCTAAACAGATCCCAACTGTGAAAGCAGACTATCTCTTGCTCTGAGCTTGAACGTCTATGTTCCAAGAGATGAACGATTTGGTCACTTGAAGATGGCTGATTTCATAGCTTACTCGCTGAAATCCATAGTCCAAGTCCTTGCGCCAGAGATTGAAACTGTATTTAGTGACTCTCCTTTTGAGTTTAAAACTTACCAAGATGTAATAAATCTCTACAAAGGAGGAATCAAGGTACCTGCAAGTCCATTACTACACCAAATACGGGAAGCAATACCACTGGAAATGCTTAAGGAACTTGTTCGAACAGATGGTGAAAAAGTCCTCAAGTTTCCAATTCCTCAAGTGATCAAAGGTATTGAACTAAACCCAAAACAAAACGGCTTAAGAATATTCTCTATTAATAAGGCTGCTTAAAACTGTTTGCTATAGTTGAATAAAATTTAATACCATAATTTAGAACTCTATTGATTGAAGCAGAAGATAAGAATGCATGGGCTACTGATGAAGAATTTGCAAGAGAAATGCTGGCTGGAATTAATCCTGTCGATATCTGCTGCCTCCAAGTAAACTAAACCTCAAAAACTATTTGATCATATTACTTCATGTTGCCAATAATCTACTTGGAAAGGTTGATTTAGTACGATTCCCAACCTCATTCCCCAGAAAACCCTTTTTTTTCCCCTTTTCTTTGTTTACCTTCTATTCTCTTCAAGCTTAATCTGATACAATGTACCCTGATAAAATACAGGAGTTGCCACCTACAAGCAAGCTAGATCCTACAGTATATGGCAATCAAACCAGCACAATAACAAGAGAACTCATTGAACAAGACTTAGATGGGCTAGCAGTAGAGGAGGTAATGTTCTATTTCAATTTCTATTAGAATCAAATTCATGGCTCATGTCATATTCTCAACCATAATAAGCAAGTTTCTTCATTTATTCTAATTGGTAAATCCTACATTTCCTACAGGCAATTGAGAAAAACAAGCTATATATATTAAGTCATCATGACACACTGATGCCATACCTGAGGAGGATAAACTCGACTTCAACCAAGATTTATGCCACTAGAACAGTCCTCTTCTTAAAAGACGATGGAACTTTAAAGCCATTGGCAATCGAATTAAGCTTGCCCCATCCGGATGGGGATCAATATGGTCCTGTCAGCAAAGTAATCAGACCAGCTGGAAATGGCATTGAAAATTCTCTTTGGCAACTAGCTAAAGCCTATGTCAACATAAATGACTCTGGCATTCATCAGCTTATGAGCCACTGGTGCAGAACACTCTAAGCCAAAGCTTTCAACAAGCAACCACATACAATCCAAGTTTCTAACTTCAAATAATTTTTGCAGGTTAAATACCCACGCTGCAATGGAGCCTTTCATTATAGCAACAAACAGGCAACTTAGCGTGCTTCACCCAATACACAAGCTCTTGCATCCTCACTTCCGTGACACAATGAATATAAATGCATTAGGTCGACAGATCCTTATAAATGCCGGTGGAGCACTTGAGAGAACAGTTTTTCCAGCAGAATATTCCTTGGAAATGTCTTCTTCAGTCTATAAAGACTGGGTTTTCCCCAACCAAGCACTTCCTGCAGATCTCATCAACAGGTACATAAACAACTATTCCCCAACCAAGCGCTTCCTTTGTGTATCCTGACACCTTTCAATCATATGCAGAGGAATGGCAGTTCCAGACCCAGACCAGCCCTATGGTCTCCGCCTACTCATTGAGGACTACCCGTATGCGGTTGATGGTCTAGAGATCTGGTCTGCAATCAAAACATGGGTCAAAGAGTACTGCTCATTCTACTACCCAACTGACAACCTAATCCAAGAAGACACCGAACTCCAAGCCTGGTGGAAGGAAATTCGAGAAGTAGGCCATGGAGACAAGAAAGATGAACCATGGTGGCCAAACATGCAAATCCTGGAAGACCTAACACAGACATGCACAATCATAATATGGATAGCATCTGCCCTACATGCAGCAATAAATTTTGGGCAATACCCATTTGGCGGATACATTCCAAACCGCCCTAGCATGAGCCGCAGGTTCTTGCCTGAACCGGGTACACCAGACTACAATGACCTAAAATCAAACTTTGAAAGGGTTTTCTTCAAAACTATTTCAAGTCAGTTTCTGGGTGTTATTGGAATTTCCCTGGTTGAGATTCTGTCTAGGCACACCGCAGATGAAGTCTATTTAGGACAAAGACCGAGTCATGAATGGACTTCAGATGCTGAACCCTTGAAGGCATTTGAGAGATTTGGGGAAAAGCTGAAAGAGATTGAAAGGCATATACTTGAAAGGAATGGTGATGTGAAATTGAAGAATAGGACTGGTCCTGTGAAGATGCCCTACACTTTACTCTATCCTAGTGGTGAAGAAGGACTCACCGGAAAAGGAATTCCCAATAGCATCTCAATTTAGGGGTTTCCTTATAAGTTTTTTTTTTTCCCCCAAAGTAGGGTTTTCTATCCTGATCAGAGGAAATTAGGGCTTTTCGGGTTTCTTGAAGGAACAGTAAGAAATGGTTGCATCAATGTTATGGAATAAATTTCATATTTATATTGGAAAATTTGATTTTGTGATCCTATTGCTTTTGCTTGAAGTTCAAGCCAAGATTTCATATTTACATCGGAACGAGAGAGTGGAGGGGGTAGAGAGAGAGAGAGAGAGCTTCGACGTTAGAAATTGCCATGAGAGATGAAATCCCATCCGTCCAATGTTTTGTCCTCTCTCTCTCTCTCTCTCTCTCCTCTCTCTCTTTCTCGCTCCTTGTGCGCGTTCGGTTTCGGCAATTTGCGCGCGCGAAGATTAAAAACGATTCGTTTTTATGTTTAACTCTATATTTTCTTTTGTCTTCTTTGCTTATTTTAATAAGCAAAAACACTACGTAAGGACTATGTCATTAAAAAAAATTCAAAAATCAAAATTTTAAAATTAAATAATTTTAAATGGGCCAAAATACATTTTAAATCACGAAAAAATTAAAATATATCATGTTAAAATAAAATATTATATAAAATTTGACATATCTAATTTTCAAGTGAGCGAATACTCACTTTACATTAGATTTTTCTTATTGATATTTGACATATCTAATTTGAAATATAATCTACTAAATTTTAAATAAATCCATTATCTTTTCCCCTATTGCATTCATTTTTATTTTAACGAATTGATTTACCATTCGCAGCATATTTGATTTTACATCCAATTTAGAAAAGAAGGTAGATAATCCATTTCATGTGCTTAGAAAATATTATGGTCAAGTTACACAATTTTTTGATTGGGAAACTTCTAATCTACGTTAATAAAAGTTGTTACACTATTTTTTAAAAAAAATTAAAAAACACATATTAAATTGAAAGTAAATTCAATTGTGAATAACATGTGAGAGTATTGATTAAAGTAGTTTAAACATATGTAATGAAAATACAAATACAAATTGATTGCGAGGAATAAGATTTTAAATATAGGAGATTTAAGGTAGACTATTGAAACATTAGATATAATTTATTCGTAATGATATGAATGTTAAGAGTTTGAGAAAATAAACGTTAGATAAGCATAAGTGAAGTGGGAGAATCCAAATTAGTTGAATTAATACTCATCATCATCATCATTATTTCAAATTTCTATAAATAATTTAATTTTTACTTAACTTTTTCATTATTTTTATTTTTTTAATTTTATTTTCTTTATTTTTACTTTTAAACTTTGATTTTATATTATTTTACTTTATTTTATTACTTTTTCTTTCTCATCTCTTCCATCTTGATCTCTTACATGATCAATATTAAAATTTGAGATTGAAATACAATTTATTGTCTTTGTTATAGTTCTATTAAAAATATTGAAAATAAACTGAGATAATGAAAATTTTAATAGAAAAATTTATTAATATAATTATTTTTTGATATTTTTTATGGATTTCTTTGACTTTTAAATAAAAAATGTTTATATTTATTGGATTTTTTTATTTTATTTAAAAAATTATAAATAAAATGAAATGAAATGGACATATGCCCCAATTAGTAGAGTCTCTTTATTTTTATATTTTTTTATTCGATTCAATTCCGTTTGATTGTATCTTATTAAATCGAAAGAAAAAAAAAAAGAAGAAATGGAAATACATATTATTAGGGTTTTGATGGTTGGGCCAAAATTAGTAGGCCTTCAAGAAAAGGATTTGGGCCTATTCAGGACCCATATGTAATTGCCCAAAGAACGGCCCAATAAAAAAATGTCGTCAAACAGCACCTGACGTGTCAAGCGTTCAGAACAAGTTTTGAACTTTCCTTTGCGGCTGTGCTATAAAAACCCTAGAAAATCAAAATGCCCAATTCAATTCCCAAAAGAGGGGGAAAATGGGAGATTCACAGTCCGAAGCAAAGGTGTTCAGCCTCCGAATCGTCTCAATGGATTACTACATGTCCCCTCCAATTCCAGACTTCGACGTTTGCTACAGCAGTTTTCAAGGTACCCTCTCTCTCTCTCTCTCTCTCTCAAGGATTTGAGTAATGTGATGTGGGTTTTTTCGGAAGGTGGGAAAGTGAATGAAGTTCCTGTAATGAGAATATATGGATCGACACCGGCTGGTCAGAAGACTTGTTTGCACATTCATGGGGTATGACTTTTTTTTTTTTTTGGGCCGCATTTTGGGTTTTATGCAACTTTTTATTTTTTTGTGGGTTTGGAAGTTAATTTGTGGATTTTTTTTTGGTTGATTGTTATTTAGGCCTTACCTTATTTATACGTGCCATGTTCGGATATTTCATCTGATCCAAATCAACAAGGTATGCTAAGTGATTTAATATTAGTCATTTGTCATATTTAATGTTAAATATTTTGTGTAGCTTCATGGTTCTAATGTTCCTGTCTTGATATATTTCTGATTATTGGGTTCACTTTGTTGATGGTTAATGTTATATGTCACTTTCACTGGCCAAGCCAGGAAATATTATCAATATGGAAAAGAAAATAATAGAAATGAAATAAGCAATGTTCTGGAGGTAGTGGCGTGAGCGGAGTGGAGTGGTGTGTGAGAAGAAACATATCCTCTGCCTAGGGAACAAGGGACAGCTTTGTTGTCCTACAGTTGAAGGAGTATCAGAGCAATCCTGAGAGTCGAGAGGGATAGGGGAGCTATCCTGAAGGAAAGGGTCTCACATCAAAAATGAGGACCTGCACTGCCTCCAGAGGATATGTTTCTTCTCACTTGATAATGAATACCATGAAGAAATAGGATAAACTCTTTAAAAATCGTTAAGTTTTTTTTTTTTTCCCAAGAGAATAAAACCTCAAAATATATCAATTGTCCTCTTTTATATAGATATTTGAATTTTGAAATGTTTATAAAGAGGAACTGAAGTATAAGATAAAGAAAGGATCTTTTTATCCTTTTTTTTTCCCACTCTCTTCTTCCATCCAATTTGGTTACTTGGAATAGTTATCATTCTTTTTTTCACTAAACCATTGTTAGATGTGAAGCATAAATTTTGGGCAAAATGATATAATAGACATCGATCACAAATTTTGAAACATTTTAAAACAATATAAATCATAGAACTTTACCAAATCAAGTTGTTCCAAATTTATGCCAATCAATGTTCTCCTACTATAAAATTGCTCTATGATATTCTTTGATGTAATGCTTAATAGTCTGCCATGTTTAGCATTTAGTGGAGAATTTTGGAGCCAGGGGCAATAGCCCTCCTCTGCTTCCCTGGCTCAAGCCCTTGTCACTGTTTAAATTATTTTGTAATCATTTTCTGTAATTAGAAAGAATTTGGAATTTTATTTGGTGTTTTGTACAGCTAAAAGATCCTTTGAATTTCTTTTCATGTATGGTAACTATAATGAAATGGTGCACCTAAGAGATGTTTGGTGAAAGTGCAAAGACCGAGTGGGTTAATTCAATTTTTGGGTCACTTGTAAATGTCATATACTAAATTATAATGGTCATCTTGTTAACCTGATCAGGCAATGCATGCATAACTTCCATATCTCTTGCTTTGGAGAAGGCTTTGAAGGTATTTTGGTTTTGACTTGGTTTTACTCTGAATGTGTTATTTGGTTTCATGTTTTCCCCATATATGGCTGCTAAATACAGATAACATGTGAGTAATTGAACTCTTACAGCTTAAAGGAAATGCTGGAGTGAAGCGACAACATGTGCATGGTTGTAGCCTTGTCAAAGCGAGGAAGTTTTATGGTTACCATTCGTCTGAGGAACTGTTTGTGAAAATATACCTGTATCCTAGTATTGAATTGCAATATTCTACTCCTAATTTGCTTATATCAATTTTGTTGTTTTGTAGGATTAGTGTGGAATGAGTGGAGCTTTTTCTTATTAGAAAATGATCACTCAGCAGTGATGAATATAAAGAGAAAACCAAAGTTTTTCTTATTACTCCACATCATTTGTTTTAGGTGCGTTTGCATTGGGACTGAATGCTGTCTAACTTGTCCTCTTTGTTAGACTTGTCATTTTCTGCCCCAATCTGTTGAATGCTTCCTGAAATGTGTTTGGAGATTATTTGGGGTTTTTTATTTTTCTTTTCTTGCTTTGTGGAGGCAGACTATCAATTAATCCCTATAGCTGTTCTTTTGTTGGCATGGAGAAATTTTTAGGGTAGTGAAAAGGTCCCAATTAGTTTTGTATATTCTTGGTTGAAAAATCTTCATTTTTGGCTATCTTCTTGTAAATTCTTGTAGGTTGTATAGGGTGCATCGACTCGGTGCTACAAAGGAATCTTCTCTCCTTCCCATGAGAAAAAAGTATAGCATTGCGAGTAGCCAAAACATTTTTATTTGAGGCATGTGTGGGGGGGGGGAGGTAGTTTTTTGAAACCATTATTGTGTTCAATGAAAGTAATACCATGTGTCCATGCAGCCAAAATGTCATTTAAATGGACATATGTCCCTCCTTGTTAATACCATGAATTTGCATATTTTACAACAGGTTAATTTTTTGTTTTTTGTTTTGTTTTGTCCTCCCCCTTTTGTGATTCTTGTGCTGTGTTGTTCATAAAGTAGACTAATGAAGGCCTTTACTGAAAGCTAAGATATTATCCACATGACATTTCTCGCGCTGCAAATCTTCTTTTGGTAATCTTCTCTCCCTAGCCAATGTCTAAATCTTGTTTCACATTACACTAATCCTATTATAATTTCTTATTTGCAATACTCACACTTTGTGCTTTTTCCCCCTATTTTGTAGTGTGGTAGCTAAAAGGCCTGTTTTGCAGGGAGGTGATGTTCTAGGCAGAAGTTTACAACCGCATGAAGCACATATTCCTTTCCTTCTTCAGTTTCTGGTATAGCTATTTTGCATTTGGATTGGATCCTCTACTTTAGTATTTTACGTTGCACCATCTAAATAAAGCGTATACCTCCTGCCATTATTCTCATTTCTTGTTAAACATATACCTCCTTAAAAAATTTCTTTCAGGTGAAAGATTTGTGTAATGTTTGGCTGGATCTTTCGCTTACAGTGAAATTTCAGGACCCATTAATGCTCAGAACTAACTATTTTGTGTGCATTTGTTTCTTCTGTTGCAATTATTCTTTCTGGATCAAAGAAGTGTAGCGTGAATTTCTCCACGTCACATCTCAAGTGATCATTTAATTTTCCAATTTTCTTTTTGACTGAATTGGAGGGGGTTTGTTCTTTCTCGTTGTTACTGATTTATATTACTCTCTGCAAATTTCAGATTGATTATAATCTGTATGGAATGGGTCATCTCCATCTGTCAAAGATCAAGTTCCGGCATCCAGTTCCAGAAGTTCATTACAGAAAGAAAGCTTATTGTGATGCACGGTATCTACAGGAAACTGGAAATGATAGTTCTGCTGATTTTCAGGTCACTGGCTTCTGTTTATGATTTTGAATAGCAATTTGATATTCAATGCAATTATTTTGTATGTGCTAAAAAATTTTATGTTGATGTGTAAAATTTCCCTTAGGCAGATTCAAGTAAAGGTGCAGTGTCAGATTCTCCAATTTGGATAACTTCTACAGTTCCATTTGGTTGGAGTTGGGCATCTCCAAGTGAATGCGGTGTGTCATCAGATCAGGGAGTTGCTATTGCTAAACGTCAAAGTGCCTGTCAATTGGAGGGAGATGCTACTGTAGATGGTTGCATTCTTTTACATTTATTGTATCTTTGTTTTTGTGCATTCTGGATTTCTTGTTTCATGGATGATTCATGCATCACTTATCATCTTGCAGAGATTCTTAACCAGCAATTGAAAATGTACATGTCATTTTCCCAAACTAGCACGGATGTGAAAATGGTTCAGTCCCTCATACCAATTTGGGAGGTTTGTTTATTTCATTCTTTTTCTGGTGCTTACTTGTCCTTAACCTTAATTTGGGATTCTAATTTTGTTCCCCATATTGCTTGAATAAATTTTCTTTTCTTGGCTTAGGAGGAGTATGAGAGGACTGGGATTCATGAGACTTTCATACGTCCTGATCCTGGCAAACCGCTTCCAGGAGATGTCCTGAAAACTCTCTCAGATGGACTTGAATACGAAAAGTTATATATGGAAATGTGTAGCACGGCAGTAGAACTTTGTGCTGTAGAGCCTGGAAGGGAATCACTTCTAACACGGGGTTTGTTATCTGGTGAGGATGGTGGTAAGATGTCAAATGAAATAGTTAGCAGACAATTTCTGGTTGAAGTGAAGGCATCTGGAATATTGCAAGACTCAGAGAGAAAGGTAACTATCATGATTCCTGTCTTGATCAGTTCATTAGTATTTATTCTTATGGATATTGTATATTTTTTCTTTCAGCTATTTGACTTGCCTGCTGTTAGGCCTGTAATTGTTATCTAAAGTTTCTCATGTTGAATATTGTGATGAAATTCCACATTAAGAAATGGGAGACTTATTGGTTCTATTCATTAGTTTGGTCAGCATCATCCTTTTTTTGGGGGGGGGATATACAGAGGTTTTATCCACTGGAAAAGCTTGGTACTTATTTTATGCCTAACTTTGGATAACAATCTCATTAGTCAATGACATATTGCTAGGTAGTATGATTAAATTATGTTAGGTTCATTCTTACACCTACCCTTCTTATGAACTGAAATAGTTTGACCTAATTTGGAGAATTTATTGTCAAATTTAGGATGTCGAAAAAGAAGCCATGGGGCTCCTAAGGTGGCTGGCCTCTTCTCAGGCTGCAGAAGACATGAACTCTGATGATGAGCTTGTCCCAGAGACCATCCTGAGTCCCTTGATGGCTGCAACATCCTTGGACAAGGTGTTAGAAAATGCCAATGTGGCTTATGAGAATGAATCCCAACAAGAATGCCAAGACATTCTTGATTCAGTTGAGAATTTTACGGGATTTGATGAAGCTGGGGAGAGAGATTCTCCTTCCACTCGTGGGCATGATTCCTCTCAAAATTCACCTGGAAAAATGATTGCACAAGTTGATGGCTCAAGCGATGAGCGGTGCCCAAGTCCTCATTCCTATGGTTCATCTCAAAATCTGACAATGAAGAACAAAAGTAGAATTTCCAAACACATGGTACCTCAAGATACTAATGCAAGTTTTCCCTTGAAGCAGAAAAGGCACAAGCCTTTGTGGGGCTCTTTACCTCTTTCAGCTCAGAAGGTCAACAGTGACCTTGAAACTGTCAATTTTAATACACCCAATAGTCAAGGCAGGGAAACCATAGATGCTAAGGTGGACTTTTGTTATGACACTTCTTTAGCCACGAAAGATGTAAATATTCATTATACTAATGACAAAAGTATGTTGCTTGGGTGTTCCATGCGGGATCTTATGAGGAGAAAGCGATGCCACCGATTAGAGGCACCTGATTATGGGACTTCTAAGATTGAAAATGTGATCTCTGAGGAGCCAAACTGTAGCACTACAATTTTGCCAAAATGCCTAGACTTTCAGGTATCTGAGAATGACGAGGGAAAAAGGTGCCTGGATTCTCCAGACTTGGGAGTTATCTCTTCAAAGAATCAAGTTGAAGTTAGAGAGAGAAGCCAACGTGCTGCAACTTGTGCATTTCAGGTGTTTACTTACTTTAAACCTGGCATCTCCTAGAACTTTATATTTTTTATTAACATTTTTAAAGTAGATACGACCTGCGAAAGTTACATTTCTACAACTGCCTTTTCTGGAAAAATCTCTATTCAATTCTTTTCACACCGTGTTGTTTTAGATCCTTCTTTAACCTGCTGTACCTGGAATTGCAACTCACTTGAACCTTCGTCATTGTTTTGAAATCGAAGAACTCAATACTACACCATTAATTCTCAGAAGCAAATACTGCAAACTTTGTGAACCAGTTTTGGAAATCATTATTGTTGAACTCCTATTTTGGATGAAATTCTATAGAAACCTAAATCTCTGGCTGTTTATACTGCAAACTAACATAATAGCTAAAATCGGGTTTCACAAGGTTCTTGTCGATGAAGAGCCATCAGTTGATAAGGGAGTGCAGCAGGAATGTGATGCCACCTTAAGCTCCATGGCAACTGGTCCTGTTGAAGATGAACTGTTAAATAGAGATGATTATTCTTACATGAGTGAGCATGAGGGCAGGAACTTGAAACTCAGACCAGAAAAATCTTTAAAGACTTTTGAGATCAAGTACCATGGAACTGCAAAAAGCCTTATGCACCCTGAGAGTCATGGTGGTCATGAGCAGGGAACTGGTTACAATGACTCAGCTTCTTTCGCTGAATCGCTCGCACTTGTCAGCAAGGGAGAGGGACCTGCAGAATTTGGCATGACCATGTCTAGAAAACCCCCAGTTATGGTCTCAACAGATGAGACATATAATGATGTTCCTCTCGTGCATCCAATTCCTAATTGCCCATCCCCTGGAGACATTAGCTATCGGGAAAGAAATGGTTGGTGTGCAATTTCTTCTGTAGTACTATAACCTTTCTTTTATATATTTATGGTTGATAACTCCTCTCTTTCCTTGCATCTCTGTTTACGTGTACTTAACATAAGATCTCCTAGTATATGAAGTACCTCTCAACATCATTAATTGTGACGTGAAAGGGCATTAATTATGTCTGGTACTTAGCTTGTGAACAGTGCGATTAGGTCTAAGTGCTAGCTTTCGGGGCCATATTGTGGTATATTATGGTTAAACTTCATGTCTGTGTTTGGCTTTCTTCTAGAGCCACTGCTGCAGAATTATTGATATTTTTTAATCATATTAGTGTGGTTGTTAATAGGCCTTAGTTGTCCGATTTTCATGACAGATTCTAGCAATGGCTATTTGACTCTTACTTTGGTAAATAGGCCCCCCAGTAACTGTTGCAATTATAGGACATCATGTCCAGTGGTAAAAGGAGCAGCCAAGTGCATGAGGCTCCCCCAGTTCTGCAGTCTGGGATGGGTTAGTTATACGCAAATCTTACCCTGCAAGAAGAGATTTGGGCCCCAGAGCCTCTATGTCACAATGGAGTAACCTTATTATTGCACTGCACCAACGCCCTTTCTTGACTTATTGTTCGTGATTTTATGGCTTTTGTGCTTATATCAACTTTGTCTTGAATCCATTTGATGCTTTATTTGTGTTACTGCTTCTTTGCTGCCATATGATCTTTCCTATTATTGCAGCTCAAAGCAAAAGTGCTGATGAAGTTCTCCCCTTTTTTGTGAGTGACTGCCTGGAAGAGGAGGTTGCCAGAAATAATTTATGTAGAAAAAATGATGTAATTATGCATGAAGAGGCTGCAATTGGTGTTCCCATTCACTTCCAAAATGATGGCACTTTCTTGTACTTGCTGACACCTGTATTATCTCCTCCATCAGCTGATCATGTTGCCAAATGGCTATTGGATTCTGATTTCGATTCTGTCAGAGTTAGCAAAGGTATAAATGAAACAGGGAAATCAAATCATTTTTCTTGTCTCCTCATAAGATAATCAATCATTTTCAATTTTTTGTCGTGTTTTCTAGGTACCTCGAAGGAAATCTTAATTGCTTCATCTACAGAGTCTTCAGCTCTTGAAGGTACTAAACTTGTGCTGTAAGCTGATTCAAAGTAGGTAGGTGGTCTTAGGAGCACTTCAGATCTTGGCTGCAATCTGTGCGGGTCAAAAAGGTTTACTGATCGATGGTTATGACAATCCCTTACCTGAATCTACTTCTTTGTTGCCAGGGAAGCACCTCCAAGATCGGTTAAACCAAGAGAATCCTGAGAACCTTGACACGAAGGTAAACACTTCCAATAAGAGGGTTGAAACAGTACATCTAAATGATGTACAGGATTCATCTCAGATCTCTGGTCCAGATAGACGGCCAAAGCCTACTCCTCTGAGTCAAATTGGGTTCAGGGATCCTGCAAGTGTTGGTGGTGGACAACAATTGACACTACTAAGCATTGAGGTAATTCCTTTTTCTTTTTTGATTTTAAATTCTGAGGAAATTGGCTGAAGGTTTGTTTTCTAATCTCTTTGTAGACCTTTGCATTAGGGGCCTTTCACATGGAGGATGTTAAAAGGGAGTAAGAGCTTTATTCATCTCTTTTGTGTGTGTGTGTGTGTGTGTGTGTTTCTTTTTTATTTTTCCTGCTCGTGAGGAGGATTCCCAATCCCCTTCTTGTACTTTTTTTTTATGCTATTCTTTTTTCTATTTAAAGAATGTTTTCCCCTCGTTCATCCATCTCTTTCTTCCTAGAGTAATGTCGAAATGCTGCAAAACCTTCTTTTATCCTGGATACTTCCAGAGAGAAATGCTTTCTTGAATAATGTAGTATACCTTTAGGACTTGTGTTGTGTCTCCTACTTGCTGGGTGGGAATTGACCACATTTTGAGGGTCTTTCTTGTGTCCTGAGTGTTGATTCTTATTTTATTTTTTTTATTTTTTTATTTTTTTAATCATGGAACCCAGTCTTGTTTCATAGTAAGATATGGTTAAGTAAAATTGTGATTGCAATCGCTGATGTTATGGTTTGGCCTCACTAGTGATGGACTAGTATATTATAGGTAGGCTTAAGAGATTAGCAGGTGAAAAGGGTAATGAAACAGAACTAAGTAATGTTCATGGAGATGAAACAGAGGAAAATGGAGTTTAAGGGGTAGATCTAGGGTATGTGAGATGAATAAGAAGCAGCAGGACAAGATAGATGAGGGATTGGAGAGTCAAAGCCTGGATTTTATGCCATTCTTAAGTGGTAAATTTTCATGTAAGACCGTGAGTTTAGGGCCAATTTTCTTATGTTGACGTATATTTAAATGTCTCAAGCCAAATTGCCATTGTTATGATTTGAATCATAATTCCTAAAACATCTGATTAAATTCATAAAATACTAAAAGTATATAAACTTCAAAGTACTTTTCTTAAATCACTGTCCACTTTGTTAGTAGCATGGTTGGTCATTTTAGTTGCGAAGATAGTTCAATGCTCTGCTTCTCATAGAAGATAAATCTCCTGCATATATGGTAGAAAATGAAGAAGGTGGGGGCTTATGCATTCAGTTTGGGCATTATTTGGGTAGTTTCAGGATCAGTTGAAAGTTTAGGGGCATTAATTCTTGTGGCCATAAGGTTTCACTATCAAGTACTATAAGAGCCATTTTTACTATTAAGTGTCGCATTTTCTTTCCAAAATTACCTCAAACGCAACAAAATCTCTCTCTCTCTCTCTCTCTCTCTCTCTCTCCCCCTCCTCTCTCTCTCAAAATGTTCAAATTCAGTTCAAGTACAAAACCATCTCCACTCCCTATTATTTCTTTCTTACCACCATGTGAAGTTTTTTCCCCGCTCATCCATGGGATCTCAGCACCACCCCAAACCCAACCACCTACTCTCTAATTTTTTAGTAGTAACAATATCATGATAAATTGCAGTTATAATTGTGGTAGTTTGGAAAAAGGAAAAAAAGAAAAGACACCGTCAAGGAATCGCTGTGGAGAAGCTATTATAGAAGATCAATGCAGGCCCCTTTTCATTGCAATTCATTGGGTAGTCATTTGCTGCATTGAAATATACTAACTCATTGATGAAGCATTCAGCTTTTGAGGAATATCTCTCTCCAACATTATGAGAGGAATTGATTGCTTAAGTGTTGGATTCTCTATGACCTTGCCCATTTAGGCCATCTATTGTGTTTGTGTGACTATGTTTTCATTCAAATCACATCTCTCCAATCTGCTTTTATCTGCTTCTGGTATTATTTAAAGTTATTGGGGCTCTACAAATGCGGATGCAGACACATTGTGTCTTCTGTGCTTAGAAGCTAGTATAACTAACTGATTTTTATTTGAACAAATTACTGGTTAACTAATTACTTAGTTCCCATTTATGTACTACCAAATTAGTGTTGCTCATATGAAATGGTTAGTTGTATTACATGCTCATATTATGTTTAAAACACAGTGATTTTATGTATGTCATGATTAACACAACATGGCAGGATTCAACATATATTTAGTATACATGCAGTCATACAAGTTGCATTAAAGCTGGTTTCTGCTGAGTTGACCAGTTTCTTATGCTAAGCATGCTCAAATCTCCTACAGGCACTAATTAGATATCGGTTGACAGATTCAAGCAGAGTCTAGAGGAGATCTCCTGCCAGACCCTCGTTTTGATGCCATCAACATTATAGCCCTTGCCATACAGGAAGATTCTGATTCTGTCTCTGAACTGCATGTGTTGATCCGGGGTGATACCGAACACTTTCAAAGGTAGATGAACAAGTTTCTGTCATTCCATTGAGGTTATTGCACACAGACTTAATTGTACTTCTTGTGTCTTGTTTTCCTCAAGTCATTTCATTACATGTGGAAATCATGTTTAGGCAAAGCATGTGTAATGTATTTTGAACTGCAGCTCTGTGTATGTTTGCGACATATCTAGGCTGGAATTGATCCTCCATTAGGCTTTATATTACAAATGAGAGCTTGCAGTTACCATGTTGAGACCACTGTTTACAAGGCAATAAGAAAATTTGATGCAAGTGTTTTTTCTCATACAATTTCTTGAGATGTGATGCCCATATAGTTTTTGCATTATCATATATCTCTTATGTGATTGCAGAAACCCTGACGGAATATGTGGTTGCAATGTTTGCATCTCTCCCGAAGAGAAACAGTTATTTGACCACTTTGTGAAAGTTATAGATTCATTTGATCCAGACATTTTAATGGGTTGGGAGATTCAAGGTAGTTCCCTGGGATTTTTGGCTGAAAGGGCTGCTTATCTTGGTATTGGTTTGCTTAATAGAATCTCCCGGACACCGTCTGAATCAAAGATGAATACTAAATATTCTGGAACTCCTGATCATGTAAAAGAAGATGTTCTTCCTGAAGAGCTAATTTCTGACCATACGCCAGTTGAGAGTGCAATAATTGGAGATGAATGGGGCAGGACTCATGCCAGTGGTGTTCATGTTGGTGGCAGAATAGTGCTTAATGTCTGGCGACTGATGCGTAGTGAGATTAAACTTAATATGTATACCCTTGAAGCTGTAGCTCAAGCTGTTCTAAGGAGGAAAGTTCCATCAATTCATTCCAAGATCTTGAAAATTTGGTTCTCTAGTGGTCCTGGACGAGCTAGATTTCGATGTATTGAATATGTCACTGGGAGAGCTAAACTGAACCTTGAGATAATGAACCAGCTTGACATGGTAAGCCTGGGAAGGGTGGATTAAAAAAAAAAAAAGCCTTTGATTTTGTGGTTGTTGCTGCTTTCCTGAAATGAACCTGTTCCACTAAAGGAACCAAATAGACATTGTACTGACTTTTATAAATGGTGTCAAAGGTTATGTACATGATCTCATGATCTCCGTATCTTATAAAATATAAGTACTAATATCTTAGGTGTGAAGAAAATATTTAGGGCGTTGACTTCTCTTTGGATGATGTCTTATCTTTTTAAGCTGCCAGCGTTTAATGTGCATTCCTTGACAGGTAAACCGAACATCGGAGCTCGCTCGAGTCTTTGGCATTGACTTCTTCTCTGTTCTGTCCCGAGGTTCACAATACCGTGTTGAGTCTATGTTCTTAAGACTAGCCCATACACAGAACTACCTCGCCATCTCTCCTGGGAATCAACAGGTGCTCGCAAGGTTTCCTTTCATAAAACCCTATGATATCGTCTCCAATATTGGCAGCCTATCACTCTTTATGGCAGGGTTTTACCAAATTAATTTGTTCAAAGATATGATATTTTGTCTTACTTTTTACATGGTTCTGTTAATGTTTTCTCAGAAAATAATATATACTGTAGATGACCAATGTTCTCCTTCCTTTGGTTTGTGATAAGAGGTTTATCGCAATAACATAGTGAAGACATGTAGCTTCTATTTGAGACCACATTCTATATCCACCTTTTGTTTTATTGATTATTGTCTTCGAGTCTTTTCAACGAATACACTTTGTACTCTGCGTGTCTGTCCTCGTTCTTTTCTCAAGGTTTTCTATGAACCTGATTTGTGAAAGTTGCATCAAGTCATTTGGTGTTTTAAAGCTTTTCTGCACATAATATAAGTATATCAAACATTCTTGCTTGTTAATTCAAGGTTGGCCACATCTTTTATCCCTTCTTCCTTGATTTCCCATTCTCTGAAAGGATTTTTTTTTCTTGTTCTTTTTTCATTGTCATGTCTGTCTGCAAATACTTAAAACCCCCCTCCCGCGCGGGGGAACCCCCAAAAAAAAAAAAATCAGCTCCTGTCTTGGTAGGATTGTGTGTTTCCTATATACAGTATAATAGTAATAATACATGGTATTGTGTCAACAATGTCTCCTATTTACAGTCCAATAGTAATAATACTTACTATTGTGTCAACAATGTCTCTTCTAGGTGGCTTCTCAACCTGCAATGGAATGCCTGCCACTCGTAATGGAGCCAGAATCAGGATTTTATTCAGACCCTGTTATTGTTTTGGATTTTCAGTCTCTTTATCCATCTATGATAATTGCATACAACCTATGTTTTTGCACATGTCTTGGAAAAGTTTTACCTTCAAAGCGTGGTATACTTGGTGTCAGTCCTTATTCTCCAGATATTCAGGCTTTAAAGGACTTGAAGCTTGACTTATTGCTCACCCCAAATGGTGTGATGTATGTCCCTTCTAAGGTATTCCTTTTACTATTTGTTTCTTTCTTTCTAAAATGTATTCTGGTTATGTCTGGATCCTAGATGCATGGGGCTTTGAGCATATGGTACATTAATGCTTGTCGAATTGAATGATGTTAACGGTTTAATTTGATGATAATGATGCGTTATTCTTTTGTATCCCACTCCCACAAATTATGCCCTTAGATACAGGGTCATAATGTGGTCATAATAAGTAGATACCAGCTTTTGTCTGAAATTTTTTTCTGTTTGCTTCCAGGAGCTTACAGTACATTATTTTCTTTTGTCAGTCTCCCCCATATGAAGATTAAAGCTGCTTTTAGCTGCAGTTCAAAATTAGCAACTTAATGTATTCGTAAATCAGAAGCCATTTTATCCAGTTGGTTATGTGTGAGGATATTGGCAGTATGTTCAAATACTATTTTCTTACGAATGAATTTTGACATCAAAACGATTAAGTGAAAAAAGAAGTTGCTGTCTTTGATTAGACTGGTTGTAACGAATTCTTTGAGGCTTCTATGCATGATGTTCTTTAAGTTGATGCTATATGCAAGTGTTCTTGCCTCTGATTTTGCATTTAATGTATTTTATTTTCTCTTTTGTCTCAACCAATGGTGCTATCGTACAGGTTCGGAAAGGTGTTCTACCCCGATTACTGGAGGAAATATTAACAACTAGGATAATGGTGAAAAAAGCAATGAAGAAGTTGACTCCTTCGCAGCAAGTTCTTTACAGGGTATGTTTATCTGTGCCACTCATAACTAGAGTTCTTGCCAGTCGCAATTTATTGATGGCGACGGTTGGTGAACTTTTTAATATTTGATATGGTAGTAGGATAATTTGATTTCTCTCTAGGTGCACAAGAATGTAAAAATGTAAAGGGAGGGAAAATCAAGATGACTAGATTTTTGAAGTGTTTGTTTGCTATCCCTATAGAGAAATAAATAAAATGAATGAATGCAGATCAATGGTTTAGGAACCAATGCATCTTGTAGGGTGAGGAAGTAGATTCCTCGCACCCCATTCACCTGCCTGCAGTGGCTTGGGACAACTGTAAGGTTGTTCATTGTGATCTGGGGGTGACAGGTTCAAACTGCAAAAACAATTTCTTTGTTGGCAGGAGATAAGATGGGATAATTTGACGTTCCCCTGCATTCGCTGGAGCCCTGTGTATTTGGTTGTATTATATGAATGCATATGTAACTAGTGTTGATCCCCACCCCGCCTTTCCCCCTTTTGCTACGAAAGGGGAGAGGGGGTCATGGGAGGTGAACCTGAACTCAGGTCAGGGGGAATCTTGTGCATAGAATGGGTTACTTGTTGGCATGCTTTGTTTTTTCTTCCCAAATATGATGTTGTTTGTCTTTACACATTGTTTTGAAAGATCTCAGTAGCTTTTTGCATTTTGGTACTTAGGAGAAAAATCGCGCCTTTCTTTCCGCATTGCATTCCTTATCCTGTTAGCGAGTGCCCCTTTTTCGCAAACTCTGTGTTGTAGCTTTCTGCATTTTGGTACTTTGGAGAAAAATCACATCTTTCTTTCCACATTGCATTCCTTATCCTGTTAGCGAGTACCCCTTTTTCCTCAAACTCTGTGTTTTGTTTAAACTTTCTGAGGCAATCCTCGAAGCCATGGCCCATTGTTACTATTGTAGTCTAAAGATCTCTTAGTTCTGCTTCATGGGCTTAGTTCTGAAGTATTATTTGATCCTGAGATAGCTGCTGAATTATAATCAAGTGTAGTGTTCTCACTGATATTTGTTCTCATGTGATTTAAGGTTTGTGAAGAATAATACTTGTTTAAAATTCTTTCATTCTTTCTTTCAGATTTTCAATGCAAGACAGCTTGCTTTAAAGCTGATAGCAAATGTAACATATGGATATACAGCTGCTGGATTTAGTGGCCGCATGCCCTGCGCAGAGCTTGCAGACAGTATTGTCCAATGTGGCCGAAGAACTCTCGAGACTGCTATTTCATTTGTAAATACACATGACAAGTGGAAAGCTCGTGTTATTTATGGTGATACTGACAGGTACTTTGCTAAATTAACTACACTAGCAAATGAAAATTCTCAAGTCAGAATGTCGGACAAAAAATTGAAGGTCTAGCTATAACATTTTATTCATAATCTAAGTGCCGCTAACAGTTTGCTTTGGATTATGTTGTGTCCTGATATTTTCAGTTGCCTTTTACATTAAATACATATATACATTGGGTTAGTAACTCGGGCTTTCTCACTTACACTTCATACCATTTTGGATTCTATTCTGTTGTCAATGTTCTCTATTTATTTCCTATTCACTGTCTGTTACAACTTCATGTATCTCTGTGTGTTGTCATGGCTGCAGTATGTTTGTTCTCCTTAAAGGCCGCACCTGTAAAGAGGCATTCCAAATTGGAAATGAGATTGCTGCTGCCATCACTGCATTGAATCCAGAACCAGTGACGTTGAAAATGGAGAAGGTGTATCATCCATGCTTCCTTCTCACTAAAAAGCGTTATGTTGGCTATAGTTATGAGAGCCCTGAACAGATTGAGCCAGTGTTTGATGCCAAAGGTATTGAGACAGTTCGTAGAGATACATGTGATGCTGTTGCAAAGACAATGGAGCAGTCTCTGAGACTATTTTTTGAACATCAGGACCTTTCGGAGGTAATTCTACACTTTATTGAGGTAGCCGAAAATAAAACTAGTTTTTATGGTTTTAACTGGTGATTGGTGGCCTAAACTGCAATGCCTGTTAAAGGAAGGAAAAATTTTGTCACATCCTTGTGATTTTTTTTTTTTTTTGGCAGGTTAAGGATTACTTGCAGCGGCAATGGACACGCACTCTATCAGGCAAGGTGTCACTTCAGGATTTTGTTTTCGCGAAGGAGGTCCGTTTAGGTACCTACAGTACCAGGAATTCTTCATCCCTGCCACCAGCAGCAATTGTAGCCACAAAAGCAATGAGAGCTGATCCCCGAGCAGAACCACGGTATGCAGACCGCATACCTTATGTTGTAGTTCATGGAGAGCCTGGAGCTCGCTTGGTAGATATGGTCGTAGACCCATTAGATCTTTTGGCAATCGATTCTCCTTATAGATTAAATGCCGTGTATTACATCACAAAACAAATAATTCCAGCCCTGCAACGGGCATTTGGGCTTGTTGGAGCTGACCTACGCCAGTGGTTCTTGGAGATGCCCCGCCCAGTCAGGGAACCTGTTGCCAAACGCAACTTTGCAGCTCAAAACTCGCACAGGACCAGAATCGACTTTTACTATCTTTCCCAACATTGTATTCTTTGTGGTGAATTGGTCCAAGGATCAGCCCATATATGTGAAGCATGTTCTAAAAGAAGAGTTGCGGCCACTGCCGCAGTGACTGCTAGAACTTCCAAATTGGAGAGAGACATTCAACACCTTGTTTCTGTAAGTTTGTTGATATATTCCACTATGAAAAGTCTTAATAATGACCTTTGAATATTCTCTTTCCCTCCCTCTCTTAGCTCTGGGGAAGTAATCCGTTTTCCATTTGCAGATATGCCGACATTGTGGAGGTGGAGACTGGATTGTTGAAAGTGGTGTTAAATGCATATCACTAGCATGTCCAGTGTTCTATGAAAGGCGGAAAGTGCAGAAAGAACTGCAATCTGTATCATCTAGTGCTTCAGAGTCAGGGCTGTACCCAAAATGCATGGTTGAATGGTTCTAACATCTATGGGCAGAATGAAACATAATCTTGAACCATTAAATTATTGTACATATGTTTTTCTCAAACTCTGCATTCCTCTGGTGCAAGAGTGATGTTGTCAAGAGTGATGTTGTAATTTTGTATAATGTGTACAGTTTGCAATAAAATTTTGATATTTTTATGAGTTGTTAGTCGGGTTAGTTTTTTTTTTGAATTTGTTTTTTTATTTTCGTGATTCGAACTTGAGACTTTGGTTAAGAGATCTTAGTGTGCTGTGGTTGTTGGTGAATACCCTCTCTCTTGCATGCTTGGGTTTAATGATTGGGCTTACTGGTTCCTTTCATGGTATATGCTTGTCTAGGTACTCTGTAACCTCTGGAGCTGGAGGTGGGGTTTAATTTCATAATCTATTTGTTAAAAATTATTTCAAAAGGAGAAAAAGGGAAATGAGACTTCTGATAAAATAGAAAATTTGGGCCAGAAAGACCAACGGTTGCCCTAAACCAAGCAGGAGGGAGATTTGTACCAAAATAATCATAATTTAAAAAAACAAATTTAAAAAGACTCTTTTACGAATTTAATTCGCGAAATAACTATCATATGTTGTAAGTTGGACCGCGGTAAACATATATCGCAAGTTATACCTGCAACATATGTTTATCGCAGGTCTAACCTGCAACATGTCTGTTCGCCCAAAACCTATCTTCCTTCCCTATATATTCATCCCCTAAATACATCAATTTTAATAAGTTGTATTCGAACAATTCAAACTCCAGTTTTGAACAGTACAACAACATTCTCATATCCCAACTACAGCAATAATCAGACTCCAAAATCAGAATGAAACATCATCTTCACATTCAAAAAAGAAATAGTATTCTCAAACCAAATGACACCAATTGTCATAAACCAAACCAACAATACATATACTCTACATTTTTAAAGTGCAAAAAAATAACAGAATAAATCAAATATAACAAGTTATATTAATAAAACCAACATTCAATAAAACATATTTTTTATTAATGAAACAAAATATACAAATTACTTAATACATATGAAAATGATGAGGTCATCAAGATTTTAAGGAATTTACAAAATCTAACTCAAGTTTCAGTTAGACCGGTGACAAAGGTTCGAATTAAAAGGTTTAAAAAAGTACTGAATAATTTAATTCAGAAAGTTTTATAACAAGAAATTGGAGCCCAAATGAATGAAAAACCAAAAGGGACCTTAATTATGCTTATACAAGTCCAATTGAAAGAATAAAGGGTCCAAAATTACCCAAAACCAAGGGATGACGAAAATAAAGAAAAATAGCAGCAATACTTAGTCAAAGTAGTTTGGTTTATTTAGTTTCCTAATTTTTCTTTATAGTTTATATTTTAGTTTCCTAATTTTTGATTATTTAGGAAGTTACTAAATTTTAGTTGCCAATTTAGTCTTTACCTTTAACCTATAAATAGGCCAGTACACATTATGTAAAATACAATTTTGAGAGAATTAATAAAATTGTGAGATTTCTTCACACAAGTATTGTTCTTTTGAGAACTTCTGAACTTATTTAAGATAGAAGTCTTGTTTAGTTTTTTGACTTATTAATCTAGATTTTGAACCACCCAGATTGTGGCGTCATTCATTTTATCTTTATATCAATATTTTTATTCTAGTGAAAAACGGGTCTAAGGTTATATACCTTAAGTTTTTCCTCATTTAGGGCAAGAGTTGAGGTCTTTAATTCCATCAGTTCAAATCATTCGTTGGGAAAATTCTTGGGCTATATTACTTTTTCGTGGGTTCTAGGGTTTCTATACCTATTGAGTTCACATCATAAAATCTAACGACGTCGTCTTCTTCTAGTATAATGTCTAACACCTAAATCTGGTCTAACATCTCTACTCTCATCATGAGATAGTAAATTCAGATCGTCTATCTGTGTGATCTGGGAGGGACCTCCATCGTCGTACTGACATCTGTAAAAACTAGAGGAGGCACACCCTCATCTATGTGAATACTGGGACGAGCTCCCCTATGTGGAGCCCTAGGAGTAAAAAACTGAGGAAAATCAAACTCAAGTGTGTAGAAAGATGAAGTCTTTATATACCCGTTCAAAGGTCCCGCGACGTCCTCTGAATGCTGAAAAAACTCTGCATACCCGCTCGAAAATCCCGCAACGTCCTTTGGATGCTGAGATGCAATACATGTCGTGCTGCTCTCGTAGGATGTGGTCTCGCTCGGCGTCATCCACGCCCTCGGCTCTCATCAACTCCCTCGTGACCGTGCGTAGCCGATCTTGGTCTTAAAAGATACATCATATCCGTTGTTAAAACTGAGATGGCTGAATCCGCAAGTCCATATACGTCGATGCCCTCAGAGTCTCAAATCTGGTGTAAAACAACACACTACAAAATAAGTATATATAATAGTTAAATTATGAAATGTAAAGTATTGATATAAATGAAAAAAAAAAAAAAAAAAAGATGATGTACAATTACCAAATATCCCAAAAAAGCTCCTCGTCGGCCAATAAATCGACGTGTAATGCTACGATACCACTCAAAGTAGCTCTGGTCCACAGCTGGTTTGAAAGATGTGTCTAGTAGCACTAAATGATCTAGTCGGTGAGTCTAAATATCTACGTAGCGAGAATGCTCAATCGACCAATCAGTCACCTGTACACCACATGTAGAAGTGTCGTGGAGTCGATCCTCAGTGTCACAGCGAGTCGGTATAGACTGAAGTCCACCGAACTGACGAATCACTCTATCTGGAAAGTGCCACTCTACAATACTAAAACATATCAGAGGTACGCGGGCATGCCAAATATGCCTCCCTGCCTGACAATATTCAGGGAGAGAAGACAATACGTCCTCGGTGTATGGCACCCAAACGACCTAATCTGAAACCTGCCTATCAAACGCCTCTCTATACACTCCAACAACGTGCGTAGGAAGGCTAGTCATATCAAAATTTGCATGCCACCGTAATGCTAGTGGACCATCCCCGTGAATGTCTAAAGATCGTCTAATCGGAGCTATGTATGGGAACCTCTCCCATACCCAAATCTGTAAAAGTATAATAGCTTCTCCTATCTCATGTGAGTCTCTGTATAGCTATACAAAGCTGTCTATACAAGTAAGTTAGACACGCAAAACCCCAACTACATTCACTAGTCAAAGGTAAATTATCTAAAAGTAATAAGTACTGTAAATGTACTCAATATCCTGACTTATCACTAAACAAGACACCCCCAATAAGTAACAAAACATATGCTCGTGTTCAACATGTAATATAAACAGCATCCGCATCATGGGGCAAGTCATTAAAAATCTCAACTAACCAAGTCATACTCAAACTATGCCTTCTAAAGACCTCACGTGGAGGTCTTACACCTAACAACCTCTCACACTTATCACCCCATCTAACCATCGTCGTCCTAGCTAGTACGAAACTGTCATCTACATGTAAACCTAGGAGTACTTCAACGTCTTGTAGGGTGATGGTCAACTCACCGTGGGGCATATGGAATGTATGCGTCTCCTGCCTCCATCGTTCAACTAGGGCTGTAATGAGATGCCAATCGAACTGAATAAATCACAGTCGAGCAACACCCAGAAAACCCGACTGCTGAAGAAGAGGACAGACTCGCTCGTCGTCATGAACATGGTCCCAACGTCGTAACGATACGTCACGTCTAAGACAAACGAGCCATCTCTGGTCATCTCCATCCCAAACGTTGGAAGAGCGGTGCCCTCGCTGTAAGCGTAAAACAGTGTGATCTGAAGGTCTAGGATCCATCTGTAAGAGAAAGAAGAAAAAACACATTAATACTTAAAACAAAAAAGATATTAACATAATATATTTCACATTAACACACAAAATGTTTCACATGAAATATATTAGTACAAAGAATAAACTTTGCATCTATAAGAAATATTTTTACAAAATATATCAACACTTAATACTAACACATTAATACTTAATACATCAACATTTAGTACATTAATTATTATACAAATACAATCAAACATTTGGATTTGTTTGGGTTGGACAATTTTTTCGATTGTGCCCCTATCTGCCACAAAGTCCACATTTCATTTGTCTCGCATATCGCCTTATATTATGACCTTCTGCACTACAGCTTCAACAAGATGAACGCGAAGATGATTCTCGAAAATCCATCTTGTTATGATATCGAGATGATTTAGGTCTTCATTTCTCACGTCGAAGTGAACTATCAGGGATGATGGTTGGGTACGAACCTATAGGTCATCCCGAATGGTCTTCCACTGGCAAGAAATGATGTTCATAGACTCTAAGTTGATGTTCCCATGTATACCATTTTTCGTCAATCATGTGAACATCAATCATAGTCCTATTAAGTGTAACAATTGCATGCGAACACGAAATTCTATAAGTTTGCCACTTTTCACATGTTCAATGCTCATTTGTCACATCCACAATTTATTTGTTGCCTCCTTTGTGCCCATACGGTGAATGTCTGTGGCATGTTTCTACTTCAAATATCTCATGCTCCCTACTGAATGAGACAACATTATGAAGGTTAGCTGTGCTCATCCATTTCCCTAACATGACATTTGCATACTTTGTATACCGCTCCTCCCTTTCCATTCCCGCTCTTGCCTCATCAAGTCGAGTCTCAAAATACTTCACCGAATTATAAAAAGTTTCCAGTACTAAGGCTGAAACAGGTAAATTTCTTACACTCTTCAAAATGGCATTATAGCTTTCGTTTATATTTGTTGTCATGTACCTAAAACGAAAGTCGTCATCATAAGAAAGAGTCCATTGTTCGCGTGCAATATTTGCAAAGTAATCGGGAGCATCTTCTTTGATCTCTTTCATTCTCGCCATATATATCTCAAATTTCTTCGGTTGTGGCTGCAATGCAGCAATGGTAGCAATTTTTTTACAATTTTGATTTTTGTGGTGTGTGTTGAAATTACTGACCACATGACGCATACAAAACCGCCACATAACATTCGGAGGTGACCACCCAAATTCAGGACGAGCAACTGTTGCCCTTATCCGTTCATGTTGATCTGAAATCAAACAAATCGGACCCTCCCTATCTCTAACAACATAGTGTCGCACACAACTAAGAAACCACGACCAAGAAGCAAGTGACTCCCCATCAACCAACCCAAAGGCAAGTAAGACAATATGATTTGCGTCGTCTATGCTGTATGCAATCAACAACTTATATTTGTATTTCCCATATAGATGAATTCTATCTATACTTATCAATGGCCTAAAACTCATAAAAGCCATGATACTAGACCCAAATACCCAAAACACACATTGAAAAACAGACTCACCATTTGCATTTGGTGGACTCAATTTCCAATTTACTTCTGTCCTCGGATTTTTTTGAACTATTCTATCCAACAGTCGAGATAGTTGTTTATAGGAATCATCCCAATTCCCATATACCATCTCTATAGCCTTTCTTTTTGCTGCCCAAATTCTTCTATGGGAAACTGCATACGTGGTTTTCTCACTCATAACAGTTCGGAGGAAAGTAACTTTGACATTAGGATCATCCCTCACATAATTAAGGAAATGATGAGCCATCAAATTTGAATCCAATTGCCTATGATTTTGCATCAGCCCGGCATTGATACATGTGTGTGGTCCTTCAACAACGGTAGTGACAAAGTCACAAATATGTCTTGTTCTACGCGCATGCAACCTCCATCTACAACCTTCATCCCTTTGCGAACAGATTGTTGTCCAAAGTGTTGCACTTGATTTCGTAACCCGAAATTGATAATGGTGCTCCACATGATACATTTTGACAGCATGAATAAGCTGATCTTTGGACTCAAATCTCATTTCTTTTTTCAGTTCATCACTAAAACTCCAACTATCGCATGTCAATCTATAATCTTACTCAAAAGTTACATAACCATCACCTCCGGGTGCAGTCGTCATGAAGGGAATTGAATCATCTATTTGGTCATAGGTATATCCCCTACGACCACTGCCACTACCAGAACCACTACCACTACCATGGGTTGAGGAGGGTCCGATTATTAATTCATTTGTATCACCACCAACTTCTGCATCATATTCTTCATCATCATCACTCTCTTCTTCTGTCTCTTTTTCCGCCTCTTTTTCCTCATCAACATCATTATCCACTTCTACGAGAGCAAGATTCGCTTGATATTTAATACGAAGATAGTCATCCATATATTCGGATATTTCACTATCTTATGATTTGATCTACAATTTGAGATTGATATCCTCTCCCATCTTCATTGCAAATTCCATTAAATTTAAAACATCATCATCATCGGTGATCAGAACCAATTCAAACCATAGATAACCATGT
This sequence comes from Dillenia turbinata, assembly GCA_037126225.1. NCBI lineage: Eukaryota > Viridiplantae > Streptophyta > Magnoliopsida > Dilleniales > Dilleniaceae > Dillenia > Dillenia turbinata. Next base: position 21,492,475 of record JBAMMX010000025.1, read on the forward strand.
TGCATGTATGAGACGGGACATTTATGATAAATCTCCACATGTTGTGTCATATGATTTATTCGAATACCCTTATATATTAGAGTCACCAACTCATCAAAATTTATACTTTTTCACTCTAATCAATTTTGTAGAACCGCGGTTATAACATACTCCACTCTCACTCGTTACGATTTCACCATTGCTATAGCACAACAATCTCACTATATCCGCTATTTTTTCTAAACATAAAAAAATAAATCAATTAATCACAAATCTAAATATATATTTATATCAATTCGACATACATTCAACATGCAACCAACATGGCGACAATTGAAAAAAAATGACATTACTATTTATTAAATTTCTAAACATACCCTAAATTTGGATTCAATATTCAACAAACCCTAAAATCTTAAATTTATAATTATAACAATTCAATAAACGTTCAACGAATATACTTAATTTATATCAATTTAAATTAATTAAACACTGAACCATTAATAAATTCATTAAAATTATCCTAAATTCTAAATTTATACCCTAAAACCTAAATCAATAGAGATAATTTCAACAAATATTCTAAATCCATATCAACCTAAATTAATTAAATATTAGACAATTAATCAATTCAATAATAATATCCTAAAATCCTAAATTTATATTCTAAATACTAAATTTATATTAAATATTCAAACCCTAAAACCTAAATCAATTGAAATAAATTCAACAAATATTCAAAATTTATATTAATCCAAATCAATTAAATATTAAACAATAAATCAATTCAATAATACCATCATACACCCTAAATTTATACCCTAAACCTCTAAATTTACACTAAACATTCAAAGCCTAAAACCTAAATCAATTTGAGTAATTTTTAACCAATATATACAGTAAGCATTACAAACAAATATAAATATATATCAAATTAAATTTCAATTGAACCAATTGATAATATATATAAATTAAAATTTCAGATTTCTGTGAGAACTTATCGTAAAAATTCAGGCGAATAATGAATGTTCTTCTTTCTTCCACATGGATGGTCGCTGTACTATTGAAGTGTCCTAGGATTTGTCACAGGCAGAAGGGAGATTGCTGTGCATTAGGGTTTGTGGGTTCGCAAGAGGAAGAGAGGAGAGGAGAAAGAAAGAGAGAATAGGGAAGAAGAATGGGGTTAGGGTTTTAAACGTATATGTCACAGGTTGGACCTGCGATATATGCTTATCGCAGGTCCAACTTGCGACATATGTGAGTTATTTTACGAATTAAATTCGCGAAAGAGTTTTTTTTAATTTTTTTTTTAAAATTACGGTTATTTTGGTACAAATCTCAAGCAAGAGGAGCGGAGGGGACTGGATGGCTAGGTTTGCTACTGGAAGTTAATTCTCCTAACTTGTTCATGTTAATATGCTTAGATTATCTAGATTTACTTATGATTTTGTATTAAGATTGGGACAAAAAATTATAATTTTAACATTATGATTAATAATATAATTATTTTAAAAATAGTAATTAGTTTTATTTTTCAAGATAAATGCATTACAATTTTTATTTTTATTTTTACTTTTTAGTGTTATTTTTTATTTATATTTTTAAATTTTAATTTTAAATTTTTTTCTTATATTCTATATTTATCTCTTAAATTTCAAAATTTAAGATTAAAATTTATATTGTTATAATTAATTTTATTTTCTCAAACCACTTTTAAAACTGAACAAAAATTTTAAATTATTGTTTAAGAAAAATGAGTTTGTTACTAACCCTTAAATTAGAATTTAATTAATAAAAACTCTAAATTGATTTTAAATATGAATAGGTCACATCTTAAGCTTAGGGTAGCCAAAGTAAGATAGAGTCCAAGTAATAGTTTTCTGATATATATAAAATTTTCAATATCAGTATTTTTTATTTTTAAAATATTTTTAAAATATTTCTTATTTTTAAAAAAATTTAATACATTAAATTAATTAATATTTATATAAAAATTTTTATTTTTTATATTTATATATTTTTTCACATTTAATTAATTATTTTTTATTTAATTTTAATTTTAATTTTTATTCTTATATTATTTATTTAATAATTACGTATTTATCTTTTCAATACCAATGGCACGCACCACCACCGGCACCTTTCTCTCTCCTCGTCCGTCGTTCTCTCTCCAAAACACCAAAACCCTGCACTCTTCTTATCCGGCATTGCTTTCTCTCTCATGCCCCCAAATCTTTTTCGACAAGTACCGATGTCTCCCAACCTTCCTCTCTCTGAGCTCGTCACAGCTTCGTCTTCGACCAAATCGGCGCCATCGACAAATCCCGATCCAAAATAGACGACACTCTCCAACGGATAAGAGCTTGGAGAGAATCCTAAAAACAACAACAGGACACCAACAACATTAAAAGCAGTGAAAATGCCGAATTAGGGTTAGGGTTTAGTGAAAGTGTCGAAATAAAGACTGATTTGGACCTGGTGGGGAAGAGGAAAAAGAAGGGCTAGTGGGGAAAGAGGTTGAACTGGTGCATCCTTGGCCCGAGTGGCTCGAATTGATGGAGAGTTGGCGCAGCAGAAGTATTACGATCATCGGAGAAACGACGAAGATAAGATGATTGAGGAATTAGGGTTTAAAATGCCGGATGTTGCAGAGGAAGGATTTGATTTTACTAGAGGAGCTTTGTACCGAATTAATCCATTTAAAAAAAAAAAATTAAAACGACTCAGGGCAAAAAAAATTCGCCAAATCACTTGGTTTAGGTTGAAATTCATTTCGCAAGTTCAACCTACGACATTTCCGTTTTCTTTCTTCTCCCTTTCTTTTTCCTCTCCTCTCTTCCTCCTCTTTTTCTTTTTCCTCTCTTCTCTCTTCCTGCTTCGCCCTGCGAGATGCATTTGTCGCAGGTTCAACCTGCGACATGAATGACGCAAGTTCGGGTCATTTGGCGAAATTTTTTCCCGGAGTCATTTTAAAATTTTTTTTAAAAATTAGGGTTAATTCGGTACAAAGCTCTTTACTAGAGAGTGGAAGACTGTTCAGACTGCTTGTCTCAATTTTGGTCGCGATAGATTCGATATTTTGAGGTACGCTTATCCTTGTGATCATGGTTTATTCTACTAATTTTTTTCCCCCATTTTCTTTCATATCTTTTGTTATCTATGAGTATTGGAAATTTACTGACCTTCTATTCTAGGATGACTTATTTCGAGCTTGGCTTGTTTAATATACCTTATAAATTGTATTCATGAACCACATTGACTAGTTGAATGAGCTGACCCTTGAGATATGACGCAAGTGTTTGGTTGTGTATTTGTTGATTGTTTTATAACTCCATACCACATGCAATTTCCTCATAGGTCATTGTCAAGACAGGATATTCAAATGTTGATGGGTTATGGATGCCCTTCTGCTGGTAGGAAGGTAGTCTTCTCTGGAAAACTGTTGAGGAAGCACTCGCCCATCTTGATGAGGGTGATGTAAGTGCTGATACCATAGTGTGTAGAATTTTGTTTTTAGTCATTATATAGTTGTTGGAATAGCATGCATCCATAGATTGCAAGAAAAACAATTTATGCTCTGGCCGTGACCATCCCATGGCAATCCTCAGTCTTTAAATATTTAACTGTTAACTTGAGGGAGTCATTTGTGTGTGACAATGTGTGCTGGTGGGGTTGCCCAAACACCTTCATTTTATTTTATTTTTTTTTAATTTTCAGCATTAAGGATTTGTTAATCAATGTGTCAGATGTGTAGTTCCTGCAGTCTGAGGAGCTCTTGTGAAAATGCATAGCTTTTAACCAATAAAGAGGATGAGGCACGGACAATTGATGTCATGCGTATCCTTTTGAGTTTTGGCTTTGATCCTATTAACGGATCAGTCACAAATAAGTCTCTGCTGAAACAAAAATCTGTGAAGACTGTAGTACGGAAGTTGCTTCACAAGGTTGTTGGTGGGTGTCAAACCAACAAAAATAAATTACCTACTTTCACAAAGACGAGTCTAGGGTAAGCAGGGTCGAATCCACAGGGAACGGTGGATTTACTTCTTTTAAGGAAAATAAAATAAAAATAAAAGTTGGGGGTTTTGAATTAACTAAATTAAATACTAAATCTAAATAAACAAAGATTTAAAATCGAAAAGCAAAACGACAAAATAAAATCGGGCAAAATTTAATGAATAAAGATAAATTGACCTAGTTGAAGGGTTCGTTTCCACTTTGATTCAATCGATTGATCATTGATTTAAGAATAATTCAACAATGCATAAATAAATTGGTTATAGTCGCCGATAATCGCCCAACGACCAATCTCTCCTTACTTTGTTGATAATTAAGAGAAGTTCGTTAATTATTTCCCTAATCGAGAGTCAACCCTAGAAAAGCTCTTAGGATTGAAAGTCTTAACAATATTAAAATTTAGAGTGACCCAATTCTAATTAACAAACATATATCGGGTTCATTTAAATTAGATTATTTAATCTATTGACACGAATGTCATTCCCATGACACGAGTGCCAATTACTAATTTATTAAAACCAACAAACAATTACGGATTTGTCATTTTAATTAGTTGTAGATTATTCTAGAACTATTAAATATTGGCCACCTATTCAATAACCCTAGAAAATCATGATCCATGAAAATCAGAAATTAAATAAATATCTATGATTGATGAATGAATTAATACATTTAGATCTCACAATATCATGAATCAAAGTTTCAACTAACTTTCAACTAGAAAATAAAATTAAAAATAAAACATTAGGTAAGAAACACTCACAAAATAATAATACTACTACTAAAAAAAGTTAATAAAATGTGTTTGGAATACAAAACTTCATGACCTTGGCTGCTGGGAAGAAAAGTGTTTGGAGGCTAAAAAAATGTGTTGGAAAAGTCAGGAGGCTTGCAGCCATGACCTCCCTTTGCTGTAACCGACTGTTGTCCTTTTGCCGGAAGAAAACTACTTGCTCCTGGACGTGGGTGCTGCTGGGAATGAGGTGAAGGGGCGGCTACCCCCTTTTTGGGGCTCTCCTCTATTGCATAATGTAACCCCCTATATATAGGAATAAGTGAATCTAATTTTAAAAGAGAAAACTCTCCTAAATTTTAGATAACTACTAAATAATAAATTACAAGGGGTTTGAAATTTTCAAAATTCTTATTCCTAAATATTTAAGAATATCTTCAATATATTTGCAAATTTTCAAAACTTCCAAATTTGTCTTCTTTTCCTTCCTTTTTCTTCAAAAGCCTCCTCTATCATTCCTATTATATCAATGACCATAAAACACAATAATTAGTGTAATATTTATTCAAAAATAGAATAAAATCAATTACAAATATTACACCAATTTATATCCTATCAAATTCTCCCATACTTAAACGATGCTTGTCCTCAAGCATTCCTAATTCAAATAAAATTAAAACTATTCTATCTAACCTATTTTTCTTTTGAACTACTAAGCCAACATGTACCATAAGAATTGAATCAGAAAAATAATCAAAACAAGTACTTCATAGTATTTCGTACAAGAGCAACTATTACAAATCCCAACAGCTCCTAATGAAATCAAAACGGCAAAGTTTAAAATCCTCTTCAAAGGTTCACTCAAATTCACTCAAAATGAGGGTAAATGATATATCAAAAACACTCAAATCAACACATTGGAATTGACATTACCATATGCTTGTAAATATATCAAATCTCCACCACTTATAAATTTGAATTTCATGCACCAATCTAAAGGTCTTTTATTTGGTTGTAACGTGTTTGGGGTTAAGGGTAGGATAAAGGGGTATAACAAGGGTTTAAAATGTATCGAGAATAATATGCAATTAACTACACAATTTCTTGTACAATGAACACTTTCGCCTCACACAAATAGCACACCAATAAATGATCTCGCTATCCACATGTGCTCATAATAGCCAACAATCACGAATACATAAAAAATGTATACTTTTTCGATCAATGATCTATGACTGAAATGAAATTCTCAGAGATGTAGCATTTTTTTTTCTTCTTTTTTTTCTCTTTTTTTTTCTGCTGCTTTTTTTTTTCTTTTTTTTATTTTTCATGAAGAACACCCGAATGCAAAAGATAAATAAAATCAAACATTTTTTTTTTCTAGTCATCAAATCTCTTTATCTTTCATTTGTAACAAATATCAACATTAAAACTCTAATCAATATATATCTCATGAGACAATCATATAACTAATATTATGCAATCAATTACATACATTTTCGGTACAAGGGTTGAAAAGCAAGCCAAAATAGGGTTTTAGTGTTGTATTGAAGGGTTTTGAAGAAAGAAAAGGTTTCAGGCTCAACTTGGTTCACTAAAGGGAATAAAATTCAGGGTAGGGATTTTTACGAAAGCCAAAAGTGGGTAAAACCTACGTGCCTTTATCATTTCAATGCATGAAACCCTAGATATGATCTCGAAATACATAACATTGCAAGTTCTAGAATATTCAATCGAAGTGTGATATTCACTCAAGAAAAGAAATTTCGAGCACAAAGAATGAATTTGCTCGTTTTAGGTTCAAAACCTCACTTTTAAATGGGGTTTGTGTCAGATCTTGCATGCTTATCATTCAAAGAAAACCATTAAAGATATGAACGGTCATTATAAGTATAAAAACCATTGATACGAGTTATTTTTCATAAAATTCTAGTCCACCAAATAACACATATCAATTTAGAAAGTTCGAGAGATTTTTTTTTTAATTTTTCTCTTTTTTTCTCTTTTTTTTTTTAAATAAAATGAAACAAAACTAAACCTATTGTAGGAAAACAAACAAATAAAAACATGAAATATCCCCTCACACCTAAATCATACATTGTCCCCAATGTATGCTAAATGATAGAGAAAAAAAATAATAATAAATAACTATCGTATCAAATAAAAGCAAAAGTAAAAAGATAAAGTGAGAACAAAACTTCCCTAGGGTGGAGTGGTGAATGGAGGGTCAAATCCAACAAGTTTTGAAGAAAAAGTTTTGGTGGCAGCAATGGACCCCTTCTTAGGGCGTGGGCACGCCATAACTCATGTGCAATTCTGGTCATTTGAGAGCATTTGTAAAACTGGACAGCATTGAAGGCTTGTTAAGGCGTGGGCACGCCTTAATAGCAGAACATTTCTGGTCACCGAATTTTTCAGTATTTATTCACCTAAAAATCAAAATCAAAACTAAATCAAATCAAATAAATATGAAATAAAAAACATAAAAGAAAATATTGGGTTGCCTCCCAACAAGCGTCTTTGTTTAATGTCTTTGGCTCGACATTACCTCCTCATTTCAACCTCGTTCAAAGATGGGTCCAATCCATTTAGATTTCAACATACCCGGCGTGAACTTCAATTTTGAATTGAAGTGAAAGATTTTATAGCCTATCAATGATTGTTTCCAATGTGGGAGTTTGTCATCAAGAAATTTGTCGAATTGTGCAACCTTGTTTGTCACTTTTTCCTTAAAAATAAAATCCAATTCATTTTGCACAAAATTATCATGAACAATGAATTCAACCATGTCATCATGAAAAATAAACTTAAAATCTTTTGGATACTTCATAACATCAACAATATTAAAAGTATCAATTTTACCATCAAATTCAAGAGTTATAGTACCCAAATTCGTATCAAATTTTGTCTTGACTTTTTTTATGAATGACTTTGACACTTGTTTTATTGCTTCTAAAAGAGGAATGTTGGATCCTTCTTTTGGGGAAGTTTCCAAAATCTTTCTCTTCTTCCTCTTTCGATTGTGCCAATCTGCTAAGAAAAGGGGGTAAAATCAAAATTTTTGTTTTGAAAGTATTGGACTCATTATTTACCTCCTCGGTGGATTCATTCATTGTTGATGATTTCTCTATTTGCTCAATTTTCATATTTTCTTCGGCTTTTGATGAATTGTCTTCCACTTCTTTTGATGAATTTTCCAATCGACTCACAGTTTCCATTAATTGTGATATTTGATTTTTCAAATTTTGAATGTTGGCTCTTGTCTCCTGTTGAAATCTCAAAGGGCTGTTAGCCAAACTCTTAACAATCTCTTCTAGAGTCGTACCTTGATTCAAAGAGGATTGCTGAAATTGAAATTGTGGTTGGCATTGTAGTTGTTGTGGGAACTCTTGTTATAAATTTTCATGACTGAAGTTTGGTTGATCCCACCATCCTTGGTTATAGATGTTCAAATATGGGTCACCATAAAGAATGTGGCACTTATCGGTTGGATGATCCATCTCTGAGCAAATTCCACAAGTTTGTACTGGTAGTGTTTCCCCTACAATAAAATTACGAATAAGAAAAATTAGTTTTTTCAATTCTTGACGAAGGGAAAAATCACTTACCTCATTGACCCTCTTTGAAACATCTTGCCATATTCCAAATTGTTAAGGATTCTCAATATTAGGAAAATCACTGTAAAAAGTATGTTCATCAGGAAATAACAACTCCCTTAAAGTCTTTTGACCAGCCATATTTTCGTCAAATCATTCTCTTCTATGTCACCGTCAAATCTCAATAAGTTCACTGCAAAGGTTAGTCCACAAAAATAAAAAAAAAACAAAATTTAAAAGAAATAAATCACTTAACACCACTGTTCCCCGGCAATGGCGCCAAAATTTGGTGGGTGTCAAACCAACAAAAATAAATTACCTACTTTCACAATGACGAGTCTAGGGTAAGCAGGGTCGAATCCACAGGGAACGGTGGATTTACTTCTTTTAAGGAAAATAAAATAAAAATAAAAGTTGGGAGTTTTGAATTAACTAAATTAAATACTAAATCTAAATAAACAAAGATTTAAAATCGAAAAGCAAAACGACAAAATAAAATCAGGCAAAATTTAATGAATAAAGATAAATTGACCAAGTTGAAGGGTTCGTTTTCACTTTGATTCAATCGATTGATCATTGATTTAAGAATAATTTAACAATGCATAAATAAATTGGTTATAGTCGCCGACAATCGCCCAACGACCAATCTCTCCTTACTTTGTCGATAATTAAGATAAGCTCGTTAATTATTTCGCTAATCGAGAGTCAATCCTAGAGAAGCTCTTAGGATTGAAAGTCTCAACAGTATTAAAATTTAGAGAGAGCTAATTCTAATTAACAAATATATATCGGGTTCATTTAAATTAGATTATTTAATCCCTTAACACGAATGCCATTCCCATGACACGAGTGCCAATTATCACTTTATTAAAACCAACAAACAATTACGGATTTGTCATTTTAATTAGTTGTAAATTATTCTAGATCTATTAAATATTGGCCACCTATTCAATAACCCTAGAAAATCATGATCCATGAAGAGCAGAAATTAAATAAATATCTATGATTGATGAATGAATTAATACATTTAGATCTCACAATATCATAAATCAAAGTTTCAGCCAACTTTCAACTAGAAAATAAAATTAAAAATAAAACATTAGGAAAGAAACACTCACAAAATAATAATAATACTACTAGAAAAAGTTAATAAAATGTGTTTGGAATACAAAACTTCATGACCTTGGCTGCTGGGAAGAAAAGTGTTTGGAGGCTAAAAGAATGTGTTGGAAAAGTCAGGAGGCTTGCAGCCATGACCTCCCTTTGCTGTAACCGACTGTTGCCCTTTTGCCGGAAGAAAACTACTTGCTCCTGGACGTGGGTGCTGCTGGGAATGAGGTGAAGGGGCGGCTACCCCCTTTTTGGGGCTCTCCTCTATTGCACAATGTAACCCCCTATTTATAGGAATAAGTTAATCTAATTTTAAAAGAGAAAATTGTCCTAAATTTTAGATAACTACTAAATAATAAATTACAAGGGGTTTGAAATTTCCAAAATTCTTATTCCCAAGTATTTAGGAATATCTTCAATATATTTGCAAATTTTCAAAACTTCCAAATTTGTCTTCTTTTCCTTCCTTTTTCTTCAAAAGCCTCATCCATCATTCCTATTATATCAATGACCATAAAACACAATAATTAGTGTAATATTTATTCAAAAATAGAACAAAATCAATTACAAATATTACACCAATTTATGCCCTATCAGTGGTCAATTTGAGTGCAGTTCCAATAGATCCAAATCTTCCACCTCTTGTGGTCAAGAAGCCTCCACCAAAAGTTAAGCAACCTCCTCCCCCACCAAAGAAAGGAGTTGGATGTGATGATATTGAGATGAAAAAGGGAGACTGGCTGTGTCCCAAGTAGGTTCTCTTCTTTTAATTTATATAATTTTCTTGAGTTTTAATTTTTTTTTTTCATGATTCTTGTTAGCGTCTATGCCATCAGCTATTGTCAAAATTTCTAATTAAAAGACATCCACATGATGGATGTTGTGTTTGCTCTGTCTTTTGGTAGTTGGCAATTGATATTCTCTAAATTCGGTTCTATAATGCATGCTTAGAGACAAAACAGCATAAAAGTAGTTGCTTGGGGTGAAAAATACATCTGATTCGATGTTTATCATGTACATTTTCAACATAGTTAACCCTCCTAGATAATTCCTTGTGGACTCTTATCTGATGATCTTGAATCATCTCTGCTGGAATTTTCCTTGTTTATGACTTCCAACACCTTTTATTTGAGAGGCTGCTGGCTACAATGGATAGTTTCGCAGCATTTTTTGGTTCTAATACACCCCCTGAACAATACATTTATTACTTCAGTCATTTGCCATTTTAATTGTGTTTTGAACTCCACGGAGCTAATTATCATTTGCCATTTTATAGTGCTTGAAGGACCTCAAAGGACCCTGAGGAAGAATTCTCGAATTCTGGTAATAAATCTCATATTGGTTTTGATGATTTTGATGATGAAAGAGATGATAGTCATGAGTTAGACACTCAAAATACTCACATTGTAGGTCTTCTCCAAATGATTTTGCTAAGCTTGAAGGGTTCTGACTCTGATGGTGAAGATTCTGATTATAATATGGGTGATTGTTGCAGAACAAATTTGGCCTCATGTGCTAAGCCATCTAAGCCAATGGGTAGAAGAGCTTCTTTCTCAGACTCTGAAGATAATAACATCAGATTTGATTCTGAGGATGAGCTTCCGATACATCCAAATTGGAAATGTAGTCACATTGCTAATTCCAGACGGAGAGGTAGAGGTGCATATGGTTCATCCCGAGGTATTGACTGATGATAATCTTGGATTAGATTCTGGTAGTGATGATGATCTCGAGTCTAGCCAACACTGAAGAAATATGCAGGGTTTTAGAACAAGCAAGTTTCAGAGGGGAAGGTGTTCTGACCTTAAATATGAAACCTTTTCTGGTTCAGATTCTGATGACAGGAATTTTCACTCTCATTGAAATAAATTTGGAGGCAGAAAGCCAGGTCGAAATACAAGAAGGAACACTTCCAATGCTCATGGTTATTTCAGGTTTGTCGAGGATGGCACGGTGGCTGGCGGAAGGAACATTTTCAAAGATGAGTTAAATGACTCATCTCGAAGGTCAAAAGGCTATAAAAGTGTTTTTGGGGATGACCATGGAGGGAAAAGGAACAATGACAGAGGTCGAAATATGCGAGATTTTGGAGGTCCTAGGTGGGGAGGACATGGGAATCAGCAAAATGGAAGATCTAATCAGTTTGAAAATTATTTTGATAAACAAAGTGACTTGCAGCATGAGAAGATCACGAGGCATGTCATTGAATGGTAGATATGAATACAGTCCGACTCAGTTTAGGAAAAGCATTATTTAGGGCAGCAGCCCTCTGTTCTGCTCTACCACCTTGACTGCCAAAAAGGATGTAGCTGGAGAAGGCGTTGCCACGGAGCGGTGCTGGACAATAGCTAGTTCAGTAGTTTTTTGTGCCTGTTGGTGTGTACATCTAGATTTGCATTTTCAAATTTGCTAAGAATAGAGAACAGTCGCACATTCACACTCATTAAAAGGCGATGCAAGACTGCCTGGAAACTGCTTCAAGCATCAACACTGAGTGCCCAAATAGTACCATCTGGGATGAATAGGTTGTGAATTGCAACTCTAAGATACTGGATGATCGATGATGCTAGTTTGCCCCAAAAAATGCAGTAAGGAACTTAGTTGTGCAATTCATAATTCGGCTTCCATGTGAGATCTTATCTCAGAATCATTCGCGGGGCAATCAATCCCCTTGTTCTTCTGAAGGAATCTCGCACTGCAAAATGATCATATACAATGTCCTGTGATTTGAAAGTTTTCTTTTCATGTATATATTCATTTGTTTTGGACTGCCAACAGATTAGATAATGGATCTTTTCTTTCCTCCACCATATTTTAGGGAATTGTATTATTGTTATATAATTTGAATCTAATGGGATCTTCAAGTGCACATTGGCTTCATGTATGGGGCAGGTTTAGTTACTTTCCTCAGTTCCCTCATGTTTCTGTAATTGCTTCAGTTTGCAATAATATGAATTCAGAATTAATTATTGCGTAAGAAATTTCTTATTGGTGTTTTAGAATCCCACAATTTATGGAGTTTTGCGAGTTCCATGAGATTTTAAAATCCCAGAACAAAATTTTAAGAGAATCTAATGATTTTTTGAGATTCTCAGAAAAAAATTGGGAAGAAAATACAACAAAAACTATAAAGTTCGATTATAATTTCAACCTTTGATATTGACATATAACAAAAACCGCACGGTTTAATTTTAATTCCATAAAATACAAAAATTTGGGAATCAATAAAAAGAGAAATTGAAAGAGAATTTGCAAGGGTCTGAATTTCACATTATTTTTCTATAATTATTGTTAAATAAAAATTTAAAATTAAACTAAAAAGAATTTCATTATTTTATAAGATACAATTCAATGTCCATTGTTTTTCTCTTAGATTCAAAAAAAAAAACCAAAATAAAATGAATTAAACTTATTTTATTTGGTTCTAAATGTATTATCGGATATGTAGCTATTTGACACCTACCTCTGATACACAGAAACTTTTCAACATTAACATTTCTTTATTTTCAAAATATTTTAATATACTAAATCAATTAATATTTATATAAAAATACTTATATTTTTATATTTACATATTTTTTCATATTTAATAAATTATTTATTTAATTAATTATAATTTTTCTATATTTTTTATATTTTTCTGTATTGATATTTTATTATTTTTATAAAATAATAAATATTTACATAAAAAAACTTTATATTTTTTATATTCATGTATTGGTCCATATTTTTATTTTCTATATTCCTATTTTTAATATTTTGTTTCCTCGTTTTCACTTTGGTGTTCGGTAGAAATGTACTGATAGATTCATATAAAAAAATAATAATTATAATTTAAATTCAACATTTTATTTCGAGGCTTTTATAGGAAATAGATGATACGACAAGATGAAAATGGAAGTTCGTTGTTGCGACCAAAGGATTTAATGCAGTCGCTAAACTTATTGATGGTCTTTCCTTTCTCATTTTGCAACTGAATCGACAGAATCGTATCACGTATCATCTCTCTCTCTCTCTCAGAGGTCAGCTCTGTGTTGTGGGGTTCGGCATTACAGGTGTAGATTATTCTTCTGTCGATTCTTGAGGCGACATAGGAAGAAGCATATAAGACTTCGAAGCTTAGGGTTTCTGGTATTCTCTCTCTCTCTCTCGTTATCATCTTCTGTTGATTGTATTCTCTGAAGTGTTCAATTTTTAGAGAGCTTTTAAATAGGAACCGTTTAATGCTCTTTTTTTTTTCATTTTTTTTTTGTCCCAAGTGTTCAAATTTCTTAGGCTTTTGCAATTTGTTAGTTTCCACATGTTTACAAGCTTGTTCTATGAGGAGGAGGAGGAGGATGATGATGATGATGATGATATTTTTCGTCTTATTTTTTGTTTTTCCTCTTGAAGATGAAATATTTTTTTGCCATACACTGTTATGTTTGATAGTCAGCTGCCCCCCTGAAATTTTAAGAACAATAATTTTATTATATAATTTCAAAAATTATAACTCAAAATGTTATTTTGCACACTATAAATTAAAACTAAACAACAGCCACAAACTGAACCTTAATCCCCTGTTATAACCCTACATGCATGTTGTATTTTATCCATGCGAATTTAAATTTTTGGCTTCACCCTATTAGTAGTTGATAAATGCTCTATACAATTGTAATGATAAATGACACAATCGTTGTTACTTAAGTTTTCATATTTATTAAAGCATGTTCTGCTCGAGCTGCTGAAGAGGTTTGTGAAATTTCTGTTTCTCAATAAGAAACTCAATGAGAATTTCTTTGCATTTGCAATATGTGCATTATAAGAGAAGCAAAGGGGTTCAGGCTTGTCTTGTTTCCTGTTTGCTTATTATTTTTTAATTTTTGTCTATTTGGAAACATTGAATCCTGAATCTTGAACCATTGCCTTACAACTGATTCATGTTCGAATCTGGCTTCTCTATAATTATTAGAATTAGACCAAATGGCTTGTGTCAGTGACAGACCTGAAGCAAATAATTGTTCCAACTAGTAAATAGTTATGCTGCCATTTCATTCCAAATGCAGTGTCATCCATGAAGATTTTTATGCAATTGTGTCTATCCTACTTCTAGCTTGTAAGCTTTTTTGGACATCTAACAATCATTTAATGCATAATTTATAGATTTTTATTTTTTCAGTGATAATTATGAAGTAAGAGAAATGCGAGATGCCCTCTAAGCTGAAGATCCTATAATTTGCCTTTATACCCACATCTTTTAAGCAAAAAATAATAATTAAAAAAAAAATCCTGTTTCAACCTGTTCTTGTTGATGTTTAAGTTTGATCTGCCAAGGGTTAATTATTTAGCAGAATAGACATTTTAATTGCAAAGGATAATCCTATATATTGAACATCATTAGTGAGCCTTTACAAGTCCTCTACGAGGTATGGAGACTGTAATTCAAGCTTTAAAACTATGATGTTAACATGCTCAGAATTGATTGTCAGATGGACAAAACTTAGTGGCCAGTCCTCGTGCTTGACATTCATAGAACTATTAGAGGTTTTTGTTTTTCACTATCTTTGAGGTGTGTGCCTGGATGGATTCACTTCCAGAATAAGTCATGTAGTGGAAAATTAAAAACTTTAGTGAAAGCTTTTTCCTGTGCCATATGGGCTATTGTATCCTGCTGTAGGAGTATTAAATACATCCATAATTCTAGCTCCGTGCTTCTCCTGCCATGAAATATTTCAGAGTTGGGCCATTCCCAATTGGATTGAATGGCTGACAACCAAGTATCAGTTTGACTTGTTGGGGTGGTGATTTAGTGGCAGAAATTCAATCATGTAGATGTTAAGCGCTGTTGATTTTCCTTTTCCTGAATCTTAATTCCTAATCAGGAAGCCTTTATCAACAAGATAAAGGAGTTAATTATTCCTTCTCCTAAACCTAGCTTAGTAGCATCTTTATCATATGGTGTTATGTTATAGGCAACAGTTTGGAAGTCAACAATTAAGGCTTTCTTGACTCATACTTTATATTTGCAAACACTCTTGCTGCTGTCTTTTATTATCTGGGTACATACCATGTACAGCCTCAATTACATGGATTATTATGTGCAAGTTGGTTGCAGGTATAATTCATGCAACTCTGTGGCATTTTCTTCTGAATAATGTAGTTTTATGTTCAACATGTAGTTATTATGGCTATTGATAGGAGTTGGATGAACCTACCAAAGCAGTCTTTCGGTTACAAGAAGGGAGTGGATGATTTTATGGAATACTTGTCTACCTAAGAATGGGATTATGCGTGAGTACACACAATGGTACCATCATGGGGAGAAATTTGCAAGAATGGCTCAGCCTGTTGTGGTCCAGCAAGAGACAAAGAATGGGGTGGAAAGACAGACAGCTGAAGTGATGCTAAGGTGAGTGGTGTAGATCGATCAGCATTGGAGGCTGTGGCAAATGATATAGTAAGCATTCTAGCATTCTTGGAGATGCTTCAACTTTTGTTTTATTTTTTTGGATTGAGTTCATTAAACACTTGATATTTATGTCGTGTGATAGATGGTGACATCTTGTATTTCAGCCTTTGATCAATTCTCTTACGTTGCATCAGATTATGGTGCAAATTGACCTACATCCCTTTTACACTGTGCTCTAGATTGATGGATCTACAAGGATCCCAAGGGAAGCTGTGACAGGGTCAAAGGGGCCTAACACTAGGAAGAGAAAGCTATTAGCACAGAGAAGTCAGTCTGATTCAGTACACAAAGATGTGAGACATGTACCAGGTTCATGTGAACAGCAAGCCACCCAACCTCGCTCTTCCCTCATTGTGGCCACAAATTTGATTCAGAATCATGTGGGAGAGGAGGAGATAATCAGGACTCTTCATCAAACGGTTTGTTTGTCTTTTATGTCTTCTGATAGTATTTGGCATTGTGTATTAAAGCCTTTTCATTGTCTATTGTGCAGCATCATGTTATGGTGCGAAGTGATTCATATCATGTCTGTTTGTGTGTGTGTTTGTTTTGTTTTTGTTTTTTTGTTTTTTTTGGGGTTTTGTGCTACAGATTGATGCATCTCAAAGGATCCAAACCCAGGAGGTGGGGGTTATGGGGTCCACAGGCTCTACCTCTGGGGAAAAAATGCAATTACTACCGACACCTCGGTTGGATTTCATACACAAAGACACAGGAAATATTATTGGTTCATGTGAAAAACAACCTGTCCAACAACGCTCACTTGCCCCCATGGCATTGAATTTAATTTGAAGCCATTTGAAGGAGGTAGCGCGGCAAGAGGAAGAGCAGCACGAACAGGAGTTTGCACAGCAAAAACGTGAAGAGGACCAAAATAAACAGGAGGATTGGTGCCATCGATTGGAGGAGATAGCTAATAACAGCAGTGAGGAATTATCTGCTATAAATGTCAAGTTGGATTTCCTTCTTGGTGCCTTCGAGAAAATCAGTAAGTATTAATTATCTTTTTTGCTCGATGCATATGTTATCTGATTCTTTGATGACTATATGTACTTTTAAAATGAGGAAGAGTGACAAAGGAATGAAAAGGAGCAGCGGAGGCATGAGGAGGAGCAGCATAAGCATGAGGAGGAACTGCGCAAACATGAGGAGGGGCAGTGTAGATTGGAGGAGATGGTTCAGAAGAACCGTGAGGAGTTAGCTACAGTCAAAGCAAAGATGAATTTTCTCCTTGGTGACGTTGAGAAAATGAATTGGTAATGACTTTAAACTATTTATTTTGACAAGTATCTAGGTAGTGTCCATAAATCAGCAATATGTAGCTTCAAATTCTAAAAGTATAATGATATGAAACAGCCAAGGATACTGAGGTGTTGCAACTCAAGATTGTCACATAAGCAAGATGTTCAAGAGTTCCCTGTTTGTTCTGCAGGCTGCAATTGTGACAATTATTGCATCTGAAAAGAGAAACAGAAAATATCATATGCCTATTTGGGAATATTTACTCCTGTTTTAGGTTTAAAAGTGGGAACAAAAAAGGAGCAAAATGCATGGGCACCCTGACCTGGCCTCACCTTTGTTAGGGCGAGTCCTTGCACATGGTTGTTTCATTGTGGCAAAAATTTGGAACAAACTTTTTTTTTGGGGGGGGGGGGGGGAGGAGTAATTAGATTTGGATATGTCCTCTTTCACCTTAGGTCTGAGATCTATCTCCTTTACTTCAGCCAAGGAAAGCAGTTCATTACCAGCTTCTTCCATAGGACCAGAGTCGCCTAAATATTTGAACATGGTTGCTCCTGGGGCAAAGATGTGGAGCAAATCGTCCATAAAGACAATTATTGTCTTATGTGGAGGGGGGGGAGGGAGAGGGAGATCAACTTTTTTTTTCTTATTTTGAACTTGCAGGTGCCGCAATAATCCTATCAAAATAAAACTCTAGATACGATCCGTTCATAAATTGGATGTGCAACGATGGGTTCAAACATACTTGAAGTAGAGAAGAAATTCACAGATCATGGACCTATTTATTAGTTCTGGCAGTGGAAATTATCAAAGTAATAGGCTTTTTCAGTGAGATAGGTAGCAACACATGAATTGAGGCTATCTGTAGGTTCAAAAAGGAGTACACCCTCAGGTGGTATGCAGATGTTTGGTTTTAAATAGTTTTAATTAGGATTGCCAGAAAGGACCAAAGAGAAAATTGAAGGGTATCAAGGGGTTCGATGCCCATAAGAAATTGTCAAGTCACCAACTGATAGCAATTGGACTCTTCTTCCTCCTGTGACATGAGTTACAACCCCATCACACATGGGATTTGGTATAACCTGTAAAGTATCTCTAAAGTGTCTTGAACTGTTTGAGAAAGAAGAAGAGAAAAGATATCAAGTGATATACAGAACTTATTCCTATAAAGTGTTCTGAGTCTCACGTTACTCATGTCTAAAATGCTAAAAATGGGTATGACCCATATAAATTATCCCTGCTTTAGGGTCTTCAAAGATTTTTGTGTTCATTGTATCATCCATTTCCTCGTTTCAAGATTGTGACAGAAATAGATTGCTTAAGATATTATGACTTGTTCTGGGGAAAAAAAAAATATCTTTGTTGGTTCATTACTAATGTGGGAGTGCAGGTGTTTATACTAGCATGTTCTTTTATTCTGAATAAATTATGATATCTAATGTTGGATCTTTGTGTTTCTAGGTGGTTTGGTGGACCCAGTGGTTGATTTGATGCTTTTCCCAATCATAATCTGTGTGGAGACAATAGAGAAGCTGGAGATTGTCTGATATCTACACATTTACTATAATTATCGTGATCCTTAGACTTTGTGAAATTTTGCAATCCTTGAACTCAAACCCTGACAGTACTGATAGCGACCAACATAATTTATTTTTGAAAGAGTAGGTATATGCCATAAAAAATTACCATATGCCGAGTGCTACATGTCACATGAAACTAGGAATATGCCATTGGCCTTTTTTCTGTAACAATAAGATTGGGGAGACTTACCGAACAATCTGTGACTTTGGTTGCACTATATACCGACATTGGTTGCAATTTTCTATATAGAGGTGAATATGTGCATGTTCCTTTGTGTTTAGACTAATGTGTGATGTTAAGAGTTAAGATATGTGAGTGTTCTAAGATTGAGTTATTTTTATCTTAAGAAAAAAGAACATCATTTAATCACAAGAAAACATTGAAGAGCTTATTATCATTTTCCTCGGGGGCAAATCTCATCCACATGCCAGACTAAACATATTTCTTTAACATTCTTTAATTATATTAAAAATAATTTCCTTTGAGCCCAGAGCCATTGTGTTGAGAGTGTGCCATTGTGTAGAAAAGAAAAATGATATTACTCGGCTTTCATGATTGTAATGCTAATGCTGCTGTTGATCTATAGCATTTGCTTATACTCAATTCACCAGTCTTGTAGCACCAAAGAGGATTTGGTGGCTTTTGTACATGGTTCCTTGTCTCATTGCTTTTTAATGTAATTTATCAGAAGAAAAGAAAATAAAATTTAACTTAGAAGGGCACTGATGGTTGTGAGTCCATAGTGCAAGCATGTGCTTGTGTTTGTTGGCTCATTGGTTAAGTGACCTCCCCCCCCCCCCCACAACTGTTTGTGCGTAAGCATGTGCTTATGTTTGCTCGTGTGCACTGATAGTTGTGAGTACATAACTTTGCTGTTCATCTAGGTTCAACTTACAGGTCAAACTTGATTTTCTTTAACATTGCCAATCAAGGGATCCAATTCTCTCTCTCTCTGGGGTTTGCTGGACTAATCCAGTCAGGACCCATTAAGGGGTTAGCTTTTTCAATTCCTACTTCTCCATTTCTATGACTTGAACTCAAGGAGATTGGTAGAGATCCAATTCTAATTTGGCTTAAGGAATACATCAGCACAGAACAGCCAAAAAAAAAGAAAACTCCCATAAAGACAGTAACCCAATCTTTAATTCAATGACAAATAAACCTAAAGCATATGTTTCTCAGGCAAAGAGGTGCCAATGCTATTGCACATGCACTGCTGCAACAAAAATAAAGCAGAGCATCAGCAAGCAAAGAGGGACCACCTTGACCAAAACCACTTGGTGTGCCTGTAAAATTGTCTCCCTGTTGTAAACTATTTTTCTGTAAGCACCGAACACAAGAAGTAACTGTTCTTACAAGAGAATTGAGTTTAAAATTTATCAAATTGAAGGGAGGGGGCTGAAAACTTGAATCCTCTCAATTTACAATTTTTTTTTTCCCAATTTTCCTCTTCTTTAAATATATCTTCTAGAAATGGAGGGGCTCAGAAGGATAAGACCCATCTAGTTATAGACTCGAAAAGAACAAATGAGGCCATTACTATGCAGGGAAAAGCATAGGGGCCCATCAACGCCATGCAGGCAAAACCCCTTCATGCAAAAGGTGGCCAAATGATGCAGCTAATCGAGCAAGAACCTAAACACATCACTCAATGAAATGATGCCTTCCACATGCCTTGTACCAGCTTCAACAATCACGACTCTTCTCACCCCTGAAAAAAGAAGGGGGGCCTTGGTGAGTAAACCTTACAAAGTCCTAGGAGATTTGCAGCAAAATAAAATATTAATGCTAAAAAAATAAATAATTAAATGGAATACCTGGAATTGATAACTGCTCCATCACTTTCTGCAAGGGATCAGTTCTCAAACACATCTGGCATCTTTGTCCATTGTAGAAGCCATAAGGAGAATTTGGATCCTGTCCAAGTTGCAATGCCTGGAGCAAGAAAATTTAGTTAAAATTACAGAACTCTTGGTCACACATGAAAAACAAAAGTTGGCCTCAAAACATCCAGCTCCAAAAGCCACCTCAATTATTGCAGAAAGAATATGCTATTCTGTATACAAAATAATCTAAGACATTTTGATTTATACTATCAAACGAACTCAAATTTTTAAAATTTGTTTATATCAGTTGCATGCAAATTAACATAATGTTCTTGTAAAGTTCAAATCAGTATCGATAAACCATAAATTCAATTAATTCAGGATGAGCTTTGTTCCAAAATAGCCCACAACCTAGCAGCATCAAACTCCCATAAAACATATTATGCAACGAACATTGACAACAAAATTCACAATTTCACCAGCCATCCTGCTAAAGACATAACAGACAGCCACTTCTGTACAATATAAATCACACCAAAAATCAATTTGTTCAAACATATTTTAGGCAAGAGGATTAAGGTATATTACCTGATTAATGCTCATCTCATCAAGGTGAATCTGTGCATATGCCCGGTCTTTAGCCAACGCTGTGATGTCACTGCCAAGAAAATCAAGTAAATATTGTATTTCCTTTGGGGGCAGATTTTATGCATTTATTAAAAAAAGTTCACCCTGTGCACAAAGTGCTCCCTGCCTTGCGGGGGTAGAGGGAGGGTAGGCGTATATGTACGCATCCTTCCCCTTGCATTTTTGCAATGAGACTGTTTCCATGCCTTTCATTTTTTGCATTTATGCATTTATTACGCAGTCTAAATGAAGAAATATATATGAAAGTTCTCAAAACATCAGAAAGTCACCTTCGCGAATAGATATCAAGGAAGGAGTCATTGTCATCAACAATTGGAATTGCACTCACATTGGCTTGGACTAACAATGACAAGGCATCACTGAGAGATGTATTTGGTCTCAGCATAGCAACTGGTTGTCGATTTGCTTCTCCTATTTTGGGAACCCAAGTACCCAAAGGAATTGAACAAATTGGTTGTTGAAGGATAGGTAAGGTGCTAGAAGAATGTTTAAAATTCCTGCAGATACCTGAGGATCAAATGTGTGTTAGTAAAAGACTATTAACAGTTATCTAACATTAGCAGACCAACAGAGAACTCACACTTTAGTATTCCCGATAGGGAAGCAAGATGTAACAGCTGGGGGAGAAAACCATCCTGTGAAGAAGAATGGATAATGGGAACTGTCGCAACCTTGTTTTGCAAAATTTTCAAAGCAACATCTTTCAAAGAATCATTAGGCCCAGCCTGCACAGATTCAGATCATTTATCTTCTTAACAAGTCAACACATTATGTTGAAGAGACACAACTAAGCAACAAGCACAGAGCAGACAGATACAAAAGCTTCGCCCCAGCTCCAAACAAAAGAAAAAACCACAACATACGAAGGGGAGAGCCCACAACAACTCAGGAAACCAAAACAAAAGGCCAAGCCAAAACAGAGAATGCGAACCAGAAACAAATGAAGCCAATACAGACAAGGCAAAAGCAGAAGTGAGAAAAAGAAAGGTTCCTAAACTTGAAGCTCAGACAGCAAGAAAGAACATTTCATGTGAAATCAATTATTTTTCTATTTCCCATCACTCCAGGAACATAAGTGAGCAGTTAAGGATAGAAGTGCAACAAAGCCTAATATGCTTGCTTGGAAGAGAGCAACAGCACATGGCACCTCAGAAGGCACTTACATGGATAAAGCGTCTTGGCTGCAATCTCCCACAAGCATCAATACGTCCGGTAAGATAAGCCTTCACCTCTTTCCAAGCGGATATAGTGTGTGTCTCAAGTTCTTCTTCTGTCATATTCGATCCATGATTTCCTAGCTGAATTTTTTTGATAGAAAAAGAATTAGTAGAATGAAAAAGTATACAAAACTTCTAAGGAGAAGAAGTCCTCAGAAGAAAAGGAATTAACAAAGAAAAGGAGAATAACACATTCTCCTGAGACCAGTTCTAATCATAGAAATCAAAGGAAAGCAAAATTAATCTGATTTACAGGTCCAGTGCCATGTCTCGTTGGGATTGAGTATGAATATTGATTCATATGTCCTTGTTATTATGAGCTCAAGAGGCATGGGTATATGCAGGATGACAGTCGAATTAAAGTTCTTTGTAACGACAAATAAATGTATTTAAGGGGAAAAAAGTGCCAAAAAGAGTGCAACCTTGCAACCTAAACTTCTTACGAGGTTGCAAACTCTAAAAACAAAGGAAGACCTACAAAAGAATAAGAATTTTAACAAACAAATCCATGAAACATCTAGGGGCCTCTCCCCTCTCATACTACACTCCCTCCACACTACCAGGATCATCCTCAAACTACTCTCCTCAGTACAAACTACATACACCTCCGAGCCCACAATTTAACAAGCATAGACTTTGCAAACACCCTCTGAAAATAAAGAAAAGTGCACACAAGCTCCCACACTAATGGGCCTAAAAAGCAATTAATTAGCAAGTGATCCACAGATTCAAGCACCCCCTTTAATAAAGCCTAGAAATTCACCAACAAGAAACCATTTCTCTGGAGATTGTCTTAGGTCAAAATCCTACCCATGCAACTCATTCCCCCACCCCCAAAAGAAAATTAAAAAAGAAAGCACCCCTAATCAGAATCAAAAAGAAGCCTCCTGCCACCAGCAGATCCCTCTCCCTAGATAGTTAAAGATTTTCACTTCAAAGAACCTAAATCAGTTACCTCTGCACCCCTTATATCCTACCTTCCACCCAAGCTACCCCTACCAAGGTGGGGAAGTTCTGCAATTCCAATTATTACAAGCCTTAAAAGAGTCATATTACCACCCTGGCATGACAAAATAGAACCAATCACGGCATGCTTCTCAGAAAAAAAGATTAGAGCAACCCTTTAGCAAAATATAGTCAAACAAAACATCATGCCGAAAAGAGAGCAGCACCGTCTCCACCTGAACATCACAGCCCAAAAGAAGACACCCAAAATTCCTTTAGTTGCCTTTCACACTGGCAGAGAAAGATTGAACCACTTCTATAGTCATCTATCCATTAAAAGTCTAAATCACATCAATTTGCAGAAGTTGTCTGGTTCAACCATCATCCTTCACAACCACCAAGTGCAAGGATGCCACTCCATGGCACAGACCAACCAAAAAGTAAGTGTTTGCTCTATTAATTTATTCATGTTGAAAGTGGTTTCTGTATTTACTTCTGTTATATCCTTAGGAAGATCCAGAATTTACTTGTTTGGTTACCTGGAAAACTGTAACTGGATAACTCACACCATACATACAACAGCAAATGCCCACAAATACGCAGAATGGCTTTATGTCAGCCCACGCAAACCCAGCCCATCGAATACAGATACAGACCTGCAATGGTAGCAAATTTTCTTCCTCTGCCAAGTCACCTCTCAAAATCCTTGCCTGGGCCAGAACTCAGATTGACTGAGGAAGGCTTATAATCTTCCCTAAGGCTATTTTAAAAGAGCATAACCATACCACCAACCCCTTAACATATATAAGATTATTCAGCTTCACAGGCTAGCATAGCTAGTACATTTTGGCCCGTTAAAAGACCAATTCTATAAGTGGCACACCTGAATAAGCAAGGCCAATCTCACACTTGAAAAGAGAAGGTGTTGAACCAACAACAGTTGGACATACAACAGATGAAGCTAAAAATAATGTGAATTTTTCTGAAACAAGCAAACAAATGGTCTTTCTTCCAAAAGTGACAACCGTTTAGATGCGCATTTGAAATGAATGCCAATGAAAAGGACAAAATCATTGTTCACATACCTCTCTCAAAATTAAGATGAAATCCAATGCACTAAGAACTCCAACAAACTGACCCCTACGGGAGTCCCAAAGGGGAGCAACACAGATTCCCTGTGAAGAAAATTATCCAGACAGATGCACATTAAAACCGATAAGTAGCACTAACCATTCCCATCAAACTTTTAGAAAAGGAAAAGCAACAAAAATCACATGCAAAAATTACACCCAGAGATCTAATCTGCCAGGTCCTAATGGACCCTGAGAAAGAGGTGGCACAACGGAAAGAATCTCAGCAAGAAACTCATATTCCAGTCTCTCGAATCTAGAATTTCGCTAAGAGCAACTAGAATGGCTTACAGCACCAGTTTCACAAGCTGGAACTTTACCTGTTCATAGAGAATGTGAAATGCTTGCTTTACAGCTAAATTAACATCCAATGCAATAACCTGCAACAGGGTACACAGTTGAAATATAAAGTACAGCCAAACTGAAGGAACAAATGCAGTTTCTTTTTACCAACACGAACTGGCAGTAAAATGTGAAATCCAGACCTTGCCTGACTCCGGAAGCAGCTCATAGGCGGTATGTGTAGACAGGAATGCTAATATACAGTGGCGGGACACTGCTAAATCAGCCTCTGACATTCTCGGGAGTGCCTCCTGCAAAAAACACAAAATTGTAGGCTAGCTTGTTCAGCAGAGTGGTGCATTACAACTAAACTAAAATACTACAGATGATTCTAAAAGTCACTACATTATGCTGTTCTAGCTCCATGATGACTTAAATGTCTCTATCAGTCTGGTCATGAGTGCCGATAGGATCTTAGCTAAGTTGTTGGCTTATCAGTCAAATACAACATAAGAGAACAGTATCTTTGAAACACAAAGTGCATTAAACTCAGGATGCTTCTCTAATTGCTAATGAGATTGTGGATGACATTAACAGCCATAGTTGGTGTCCTCTGTTCAAATCAAAGTTGAGAATGATAAGAGTCAGCTGGAATTTCCACAAGGCTCTTGAGAAAAAGGGCTTTGGCATGACATGATGAACATGGAATAGGCATTATTCCATCCATTTTTTCCTCAGTCACAGTTAGCGAACAACCTAAGTTTAAGTCCTAATTTTAAGTCTCTACTTTCTAGTGGTCTTCACTAAGGTGATCGTCTTTCTCCCTTTTCATTTTACTCTCATGCTACTTGGAGTCGACGCATTGATAGTGGAACCTATTGCAATATGTTCTCTAGTTTAAGGGGGTAAATGCATTCCTTTTCTTAGGTATAAAGAGGATTTAGAAAGTTCTCCAAGTTCTCCAAACTTTTATGATATTTAAGAGACTTCCATCCCCCAAGATTAATGTCTAACGGCACCATTCTTGGCATATTCAGGATGCCAGTTTAAACAAGTTTGCTTCTGTGGCAGGATACAAGAGATAGGACTCGCTTGTTTCCTAATCTGGAGGTTCTCCCCCCCCCCCCTCCATGTGGTTCTTTCTTTTTTTTTGGGGGGGAGGATTGTTTAAGCCTAAGTCTTTCATTTTGGATCCAACTGTGGTAAAAGCTCCTAAAAGATTAAAATGATGAAGTTTGACTTACTCTTGTTCAGGCTTGCCCATCAAGTATTCCCAACCACTTTTTACCTAAATTAAGATCTCCATGCAAGTTGTGAACATGCTAGAAAAATTGATGACCGATTTTTATTTTTATGGGAGAAAAGATGGAGAAACAAGATCACCAAGTGAATCAGAACATTCTTTTTGGTGGAACCAAATGTGATGGGGATCTATGTCCTGGGAATGTAGTGCCCAAAACATTAAACTTCTTAGGAGCTAGTTGAGGAATTTACCTTTAGAGCCTTATTCTCCCTAGCAGAATGTAATACAGGGAAGGTTTGGTCTCCATTGGAATGGATGAAATGTAAAGTTAGAAGTTAATATTACCCATTCTAGCCCCAATAAATGTGTCATTCATATCAATTACCTTTCCTCTGTATCCAAGCACGAAATGCATCTTGGCTTTCAGTGTGTGGGAAGACACTTTGCTTATCAATCCCCCTTTAAGTACTTAGGGGGCGTTTGGTTCAGTTCTGGGAATCGAAATCGAAATCGAAATCATATCCTCTGGAATCGGAATGGACGGAATCATTCCAAATCATCTGTTTGGTTCAATTCACTGGAATGGGTATCATTACTATACCTGGTGTTTAGTTTTTTTTTTTTTTTGGAATAGTAATTAATAATTTTTTAATTTTACTCTTATTCCAATATATAATAAAAACTATAAATAATTTAAAATAAACCGTTTTAAAATATTGTATGAATTAATTTCACTTGAAAAAAATAAATATTATATGAATTTTTCAAGTAAACTTTTTATCCTTTTCAAAAATTAAAAAAAAAAAAATGATTAAATGAAAATTTATATTTTTTCACTTGTTTAGTTTCTATATATATATATGAGTAATGTGTAATTTTATAATGAAAAAATAAATATTACATAAATTTTATATTCTTTTCAAAAATAAAAATAAATTAACTTAATAATAAAAATTTTATTTTTTTTACTTGTTTAGTTTTTTTTTAATATATATATATATATATGAGTAATGGGTAATTTTATAATTAAAAAGATAAATATTATATGAGTTCATCAAATAAATTTTATACTTTTTTAAAAACAAAAGAAAAATAGAAAGTAATTTAATAATGAAAATTTTATATTTTTTCATTTGTTTAATTTATATATATATAGGAGTAATGAATAATTTTATAAAAATATTGTATGAGTAATGGGTAATGGAAAATTTCATAATGAAAAAAATAAATATTATATGAGTTTATCAAGTAAACTTTATATTCTTTTCAAAAATTAAAAAAAAATTAAATTAATAATGAAAATATTAGATATATATTTTTTTACTTATTTAGTTTTTTTTATATATATATATATGAGTAATTGATAATTTTTTAAAAAAAGAAAATAAAAAAATAAAGTGTGAGAGTGGAGAGTAATGGGTAATTTTGGATAAATGTGAGAATAAATGGTTATTTGGGAATCAAATGTGGGTTTCCAACAAAACCCACCACTTTACTTGGGTTTTGTGGATTCCTAAATTTTTGGGTATAATTCCAAAATATTCATTTCCATAGTATTAATCCAAACATCATCTTTTGGTTTTATTCCGATTTCTCGTTCCGATACCCTCTTACCAAACGCCCCCTTATTTTCTTGCTTGAGCCATATGTTAATTCTTCATTATGCATACGCCTATATACCCAAGTTTTATTTTATACATGGATAAACATTAGAGGAGCTCCACCTTTTTGGAAAAATCTCAATGATAGGGTGGAGGACCTGTCCTTTTGTGTTTGAACTATTGGAGTCTTTTTACCCATCTCCCACTTTGCTAGATAGAAGAATTTAGACTACCAACACTTGGGGATTTGTCCAGCAAATCTTCTTTTAATCATCACATGCGCCCTCCTTGTCTTTGGCTAATTTTACCTAGAAGGCAGAAGTTCCTTTAAAAATAAAAACTTTTATTTCAATTTATTATTAAAAAAAAAAAAAAAAAAAAAGCTTTTATCTGGTCCATGACTCTGAACAGGATCGATGGTGATAACATGTTGCAAGTTAGGCCTCTCTACAAATATATAGGTGAGACTCTAAGCTGCAACAATCCAAAGATCACATAATCCTGAGCTACCCTTTAGCATGGACCATCTGGAAGAAGCGCTTTAGTACTTTTAACGAGCTTCCGTATAGCCAAAGAATGCTCAACTCTTTCTTTTGATGAGGTTTGCAGAATCCAGGAAGAGAAAAGACTGAGCGAAATTCAGCAATTAAAACCATGTTTGAATTGAAAATGATGCATCTTTCTGGTGCCTTAGTGCCATTAACGAGCTTGGGTATGGCCAATGAACACTTAAGACCTTCTTTGATGAAGTTGTATAATTTGGGAAGAGAAACTATTATAATATCTTGCAAAATTGAGAAGGGGCAATCAATGATTCATTTTTTTAAGCTGAAATTTTATTTTCTTTTGGGCATCACTGTGGTGTGTTGCAGCTGGAGCTTTCAAGGGATTGGGTTTAGATAATATTGAGGGATTGGAGAGCTTTGATGACCAAACATAGTTATCCCTCATGTTCCCTACTCCACTTTTTCTTAGCAATCCTTTTATTTTAATGAGGGCATCTCCATTTTCTCATTGTAAAATACTTTCTCCAAAGTAAATTCTTCTCTTGCTGCTATATACCAAATCTGCTGGATCTTGTACTTTTCCAATTCTGCTATGACTATAAACAGGAAATCGCATTTTTATCATATAAGGTAAGTTTGTTCATTTCACTTCTCTATGATCCAAGGCGGCTGGAGCCTTCAAGGGGATTCCATTGGAATTATGTAAGAGAGATTAGAAAACTATTATATTGTGATCTATTTCCTTCTAATTTTGGTGTTTTGGATATCTTCCTCTTCTTATGTACATTCCTCTTTCCTTAATCCAAGACCAACAAGTGAGGGAAAAAAAACACCATAAAAGGGTAAGGGTTATGTTATGGGGATAAGCCAAAATTACTGACCCTAACAACGTAGGAGCTTAAGCCAAAATTACTGACCCTAAAAATGTAGAAGCCAAACTTTGCTAATGTATAATGCACCAAAAGATGCAAATAGAAAGCATCAACGTATATCATGCCACAGAGAAAAGCAACCAACATATTTCTTTCACATTGGCATATCCTTACAATTAAGAAAGCAATTAATCATCCACTATTTCTAAGGCATGTTATAAATTCAAGGAACCATGGCAACAGCAATGATAATGAAAAAATCTAAGGGCTGCACTTACAAGTTCAGAGATCACTATAGTAGCTTCAATTAAGATACAGAAAAAACAGTAAATAGATGCATACCATCTGCATGGAATGATCATTATCCCAATCCATAATGGTTCCCCCAGGTGTCTCTGGACCCCGACTTGCAGCAATCATGTCAGGTTCCCGAGGATCCCGAGGTATAAACAGAGTATTGACCACACCATATTCCCCACTTACAAAAGGCTGTTGCGCATCATGATGCCAATCTCCATCAACAATAAATTTGTACTGCATGAAGTTCAGAATAGAAATTTATCACCACTATTATAGTAAGAGATGCATATCCTTTCAAATCATCCTAAAATTCTTTAAGAGAAAACACTCAAGATGTAAGGCAGCCCTGCAATACACATGCAAATAATTGTTAGAATATCTTGATAACGTCAATTTAAGATGTCATAGATGAGTCATTTTGGTATGGACAAGAAACTGTACATACTAACATGGAAAGTTAGCTTACGATCCCCAACGTTGCATTGCCTCATTATTCATCCTCAAGGCTTTCATGTTCAAAGAATACTAAAAGACATCCACTATCTTACCTCTGATTCCAGTTTTCACTTGTCTTTTGAACATGTTACACTAGCATAATAGAAGAAATCTTCATTACTAGAATGAAATGAAAAATTGAATTACGTTAATTTCGTGCCCTATATTTCTCTTTTTTGTTGAACTTGAGACTTCTTTTTGGTGCAACCGTAATTGACATTATTGACTAAATGCGGGTGTTGCATTACCATTTTGAGATTCTAAGGTACAATTAATCCTTCTTTACCATCAAATGCCCTAAAATCAATGTCAAACTGCTTTCGCCTTCTCACAATTCTTGACAAGAAATATCAAGCAAAAGTCGAGCCTCTTACTCTTTATTTTTCTTATATATCCGGCAGGAGGATCAAAGTTATCTGGTTGCAGCAACATTATCCATTCAAGAAGGGATAAATCTTATTCTGTTTCCATTGACAATTATGAGTAAATTTAAAGGGATATTTTATGGCCTTGATCAGAATCTTAGGCTTTGATAGTTAATGAGGATCATATTTTCTATCCAGTCTATGTATGTTTCCTCATTTAATAACGATGAGTGTCTAAAGAGACATAGAATCATACTAACAATAAAGCTTTATAATGAGTTAACTTCGGGCAGATTGCCCTCTCTCTCTACCTTCTTCCATATCAATAATAATGCAAATTCGCCTAGACTTTCAGTTGTTATTTATCAATAAATGCTCGGGTCCCTTTGTGCATTAATAGGGCGTATTAATTGATGCTACAAGCCCTTAATTATGCTACTACAGTTTCTAAAAATTGTCCCAGGAAATACCAAAATTAATAGGATTCAATAACCAATAGTATAAAAACCATCTCAGATTCAATGATCAAGATTAATTATTCATCACAAATAAGAATCCGAGTGCAGTGGCAACTTCTTAAGGGAAATATAATACACACACAACTACAAGAAAAAGAAATTTCCATACAATCTAATTTAGCAACTAGTTTTAATTTCTAGTAATCAAATATACAGTTCCGTGCCTTAGCCCAACGGTAAGGTTGGTTGTTTCTTTAAGAGAGATCTCGGGTTCAATTCTTAAAAGCAGTTTCTTTTTTTATGAAAGAAGATATAGTTGTCTATGTATTAGCCAGACCCACATGTATAGTAGAATGTTTTAGGCATTGGATTAACTTAAAATATTTGTATCTATAACTCTTTATAAACTAAATAAAGAATAAAATAATATATATGCCAAACAAAATAGTTATCAAAGAACACCCCCAAAGTTTTACCATGTCCATTTTTTTGGTTCTCTCTCGCCTGTGAGGAGACCTTATTTGGCTTGGTTGGCTGAGTGAAAGGGGGTAGTGGAAACGGGAGGAGGAAAGGAATGTACCCGTGGGTCAAGAGACTTTTGGTCTTGCATGTGAAGAAACTTGATCTCGAGTTATTTTTAACATAACAAAACAGAACTTAAGTCCTAAAATAGAAAATACCTAGCATTAATGATGGTAAAGGAATAATTGGCTTGATAGTTTTGTTAAAAAGTGGGACCAATAAATTTAGTCATATTTTGGGAACTCAAATTTTCTGAATTTCCTAATTTCAATAGCTAGAGAAAGATTCAGCATGTTTTGGGACTATGTTTTCATCATTTTTCAAGTTGTTAATAAGAATAACCACCTTTTTGAGGGTATATAAAGGTTGTTTGTCTTTCCGCATTTTTGAGGTGATGCCTTTTCATCAGCATAGTTCTCTTCCTCTCTCTATCTCAATCCAAGCACTTCCATTTATTTTCCTTGTATCTTATCGTAATTCTGTCACTCCAACTGAAACCTACATAATTTTAATGTCATTCTTTTTTTTTTAAGAAGTTGAATTTTTTGAACTATCATTACTAATATATATATATATATATATGAAATTGAAAATTGAAAATTAAAATATTACATGCAATTCCACTCATTTCTTCTCATACTAAACACATGCATTTTAAAAACAATTCACTTCTTCTCATACCAAACAAATGCATTTCAAAAACAAAGTATAGTGCATTCTCTAACATCACCTTTTATAGGTTAAACCTAAAGGTCACCTTAATAGAGAAATTAGCTTAATAATATTGATCTCTCCAAGACGTACCCTTTTTAATAGGTAAAAATTCATGAATATTTTGCTTTTTGAATCCCCAATACACTATATTCAGCATCAAAATTTTGACTATTTTCTCTATCAACAAAAGATTGTCGATGAAGTAACCTCTCCTTCAAGAAGAGAAATTCCATTTAAACATATGGAGATAAGTGAAGAATTAGAGTTCTCCCTCCAAAAGAAGAGGAATTGGAACATTGGAAGAAGTGATCACTCAAGCACTGAGAATCCTCAAGAAAGTTAAGTTTCGCTAATGAAGTAGTATAATAATTTATTTTAAGCTATAAAATTATTTCCATTGTTATGAAGACCAGCACATATTTGTTTCATGAGCACTTACCTATCCTATGCACATTCAAGGATAGCAACCTGTTTGGTTGTTTACTAATGGGACTTCGCTATTTAGACGAATGCCCTGCCAGGATTATAAGCTGAAAGAACAATGATAAATATGTTCTGACCAAATAGATGCCAGACAGCTAAGGTGCTTATGATTTAAAAAACTGTCGTAAGGAAAGAATTCAAGGCCTCAACAGAAGGAGGCTAATCGGTAAGTTTTGTGCATTGTTTTGAGTGAACAAGCACCATTCAATGGAAGGAGAGGATATTTAATAAGCAATGGTTGTCATTGCAGTTGCTTTGGGATTTAATTACACTCTTTGCTTCTTTATGGTGTTCAGTTTCAGGGACTTTAGGAGGATTCTTTCTAGAAGGATACCCCGATGCACATCCCATGACTGATATTCACTACCTGCCTGGTTTCCATTTGCCCTTTCATTCCTTTTATGTTCTCTTACTTTAGAGGTTGTCTCATCCTCTCTTGAGTCGTTTTCTTTCCTCCCAAAAATTCCATCTTTTAAGTTCTACTTGAAAAAGGGGGAAGAAGTCGCATGGAGCTTATAAAATTGAGGCCATGGTGAATGGAACTCAATCTGTACGGTTCATCGCATGAAACTATTTAAAGTTGTTAATAGAAAAAGAAGAATAGGTGCTGAATCTTGACAAGAAACTGCAAAAAGTTCTAAAAGAAGAAAAATCCCAAAGTTTGAACAAGTTACTGTATTCTTTTATAAAGCAGGAAGAAATATACTAAGAAAGAAGAGAAAGAACATTACAATGAAAAGGACAAGATATCCTCTTCAGACAATTTCAAATAACCAAAGTTATCATAAAAAGTGTTTCATCTGCTCAATGCAAATGAGATGCCATGAGACCATCAAAACCTAACTCAATCCCATTAAAGATACCTCTCTCCGCTTCCACCTCTTACAATCTGCTCAAATATCCACCACCAACATGAAACGGGAGAGGGAGAGAGAGAAGGTAGATTACCTTGTCTAAGCGCTCTCAAAGCCCTAGACCACAAATTATAAGCAACTCCAAACAGTTTGTCATCTATCCCCACTATCAATCACTCCTTTCCGTCCATGGCTCTACTCGAGAGATCCAAACCAACTTGATCATTGGCTTGCTCAAAATCCAACTTCAAAATAATATCCTGCTCTTGGCACTATGCTCAAAATCCAACTTGATCATTGACCTGTTCTCACACTTATAATAAAATGACCTTTCCAAATGAATCTTTCACAAAGCAGAAATTTTCATACAAGCCAGCATTCCTTTTTTACAAAAAAGCCAGCAATTTTACATACCAAATTTCTCTGTTTAATTAATTATGACTTCCTAACGAATTTCTCCCTCCCTTTTGCTCCTTGGTAATCAAAGGGAGCACCATTATCTTCTCTACCAAAGATCATGAAGAGAATGAGACCCTAGTATTCATAATTTGGTTATTCCCCTTATATTTTTCTTTCCCTATAACTTCTTCATTTCTTTCTAAAACAAATGGAACAGAATTGTTCAATGAGTATCATGCCATTTAAAGCACCTATCAGGGACAAACGACATTCTATTAGGTGTTACAAATTGAAAACAATTTATCCACAAGACTAGGCAGAGCATTGAGATTGAGATACTGCAAGTTATAGTTATGTACTGCCAAATTAGGGTAATCTAAAATCACATGCAAATCAATCATGTAATTATTCAGAACAAGAAGAATGCGTAATATCAAGCTACACAATTGACCTCCTTTACATTTGATCAAAATGTGATGCTGAAAATGGACAAACTGCCACAATCTTAACCAAGAAATCTCAAGCACTGTTACCATAAAACAAACCAGAATTGATTACAATCTTCTTTTCACAAGGAAAAAAAAAATGATTACTTCATTTATAATAACTTTTAATGACCTGGTAAAATCCCGGCGGTAAGCTACGAACAACTTGAAAAACCGTTGGCAAGCCCTCCATTGGGGACATCAAAATATGATTAGTCCATCTGTTCACATAAAACACATTTGACTAAAATCTCTGCCATGAACCAAAAAAAGAAAAAAAAAATGAAACATTGATGAAACAAAAACAACCTTGTATGAGAAACTCAAAAGGTAAATCCTTACCCAGTGAAAGACCCACTTAAATACACTCTTCTTCCCCCATACCGCCACACAAAGCAGGTTGGAACCAGTGGATGTCCACCAAGCCCGCTGTTTTCATGAGAACTACTCCCAGAAGGACCATACATTTTGCCCAAACAACACAAAAGAACATACAAAATTTCACTCCAACACTGTAATTTACAGTTCCGAACCCAAATTTTTATATTTCACAACTCAAAAATCTCCATCAATCCCTCTCAATTTCCCAAATTTCACTAACCCCAACAACAAACTAAACCCTAAAACTGCGATTTCTGGAGCCGTAATCAACAGGGATCCTCTACAAACGCGCAGAGGACCCCTTCAGAATCAAACATCCAATGCCAGCAGATCAAATTCAGAACCCACAATCTGGAAAAAAAAAATCCCAATAATCTAACTTTTCCGAGACCCACCAATATCCAAATTTCGAATCTTTCAACCCCAAATACACTTCACAAAACAAACTAAATTAAACAAATCTAAAACTCTAAAAGTGAAAAACTATCGCAAACCTTAAAATTCCATGAGAAGGATCTAAAATTCAGCAACTCCGATGATAATTTAGAGCGAGTATTGAAACAAAATTCGAATTTGAAACCCTAAAATTTAGAGTTTTGGAAGAGAAAATGAAACAGATTTAGAACAGGCTTATAGGAGAAATACTGTGTTTGAAACTGTGGACTAGTAATTTGAAAACCCTAGTCGTAAGAGAGAGAGAGAGAGATTGATTGAAGACGAATTGGCATTTGGTGGATCTCTACATGGGTTGTGATTTGAGAGAGTGTGAGAGAGAGAGAGAGAGAGAGAGAGGAAGAATGAGCTTGGGAGAAGAAAACGAGAAGAATCTGAGTTGTAATTTTGCTGTAAAAATGTCAGTTCATACAATATGGTAAAACCAAACTATACATGTATAATAAATAAATAAATAAATAAATTTCCCTTTTTTAGACAAGGTGAGGCACAAGGAATTTTTATTTATGTTTATTTAAAAATTTTAATTTATTTCATCTTATTTAATTTTATTTAATATTATTTTATAATTAGATAAAAAATATAAAATTTCATAAATAAAATTAAATATTTTTATGAAAAATAAAATTATTATTTTATAAAATTATTATTGACTATTTTGACCTTTATTTAGTACCATACTCCCAAATGGAATCATTGTTCAAATAACTTAAAATATTGTTTGATCTTATAGAAGAATTAAATCTTTTTGTCCCCTTTATTTTAATATAAATTTAGAGAAAAAAAAAGTTATTTTGGAAATTAAGCTCATCATTTTGTATTGCATATTGTATATTTTAAAGTATACAAAATTACCCGTGTTTATTTATTTTGATAAAAATGAATATTTTTCATTATTATAGGATTAAATACAAATAAAAATAAATTAAAATTTGGGATCAAGTAATAACCCATGAATCTCATTAAATTCATAGAATGATGCATGATTTATATATATATATATATTAGAGAGATTCGAATTTAAGATCTGAAAAAAGAAATAGATTTAGTTAAAATTATGAACTATAAAACAAGAACTGTAATTTTATTTATTTTTGTTTTGATTATAGTAAGTATTCATCATTTCCATCTTTTATTTCATGACAGATTCTATGCATTTTTTCCTTTTTCTACCGTTTCATTTATTTTGGTAAGTAAGATTTGATAATTGGGTTTATGGGAATTTGTGGGATTTTATAACATTTTAAAAGAGTGATTAATATGAATCAAATAATTTATAAATTATATTCTGTAATACGTGGGATTCATTGTATTAGTTTTGGACTCACATGGCCTTATTATTTTTGAAAATTCTTTTATTGGCCCTTTTGACATTATTTTTAAAGATTCTCATTGAATGATACCTTTCTTTATTTTGTTGGCATATTCTTTTACTAAATTTGACAGAAATATCCTCCCTCATATTTTAGTTTTTCACATTTATTTGTATTTCATGCACTTTTTTTACTACATGAGGACGGCAAAAAATTATAAAAATATA
Source organism: Dillenia turbinata (assembly GCA_037126225.1). Taxonomy (NCBI): domain Eukaryota; kingdom Viridiplantae; phylum Streptophyta; class Magnoliopsida; order Dilleniales; family Dilleniaceae; genus Dillenia; species Dillenia turbinata. Next base: position 21,528,900 of record JBAMMX010000025.1, read on the forward strand.
TATATTTATAAAAATTTGAATATTAAATCTCAGAAAAATATTTAAATGAGAGTTATTTATCACTTGAATATCCCTACAAAAAGTTATGCACTTTTTTATACTAATTAAGAAAAAGAAGTATATTGTGGATTAATCAAAATCTTATTTTTGTGGTAAATACATTGTTGAGTTTTTTTTTTTTTTTTTAAAAATATTCTTACAAAATCTTTTCACATCTTTTGAGTTTAAGCAATCTCACCTGCTACATGTGTCATGGGATTTTTTTTTTTTATCTAGACCAATTGATATATAAGTTCTAGTCGATTGATCTAATTTGAATATTATGAAATTCATTAAGAGATTGATTTTTTTTTTTTTAAGATTTAAATTTAAAAGTTTTTAATTGAGAGATGGAGTGAATGGTCACAAAATTCAAAGAAATTTGGTTGTTATGAAATTTATCTCCTTTATTAAAGGATGCTATGTCCATGATTCCCTAGGTGTAGTTGTAATCATATTGCCTGTAACCTAAAACCTTAAGTTAATGACCCTTCATACTTAGGCTTTTTGCCAAAGTCTGAAAAGCTCAAAAATGGCTGCTTACAAGCTTAGCATTAATGGGGTCCATGTAATCATTTTTCCTCTTCTTTTGAGTAATGTTGTGAATTAAGCCAAAATTTCATCATTTGTGGTGACTATTCACAACATAATAATTATAGATAAAAGAAATATTTTAAAAAGATACAATCTTTTTCTTTTTAGAAAAAAATTAAAATTAATATTGACTAAAATAAGTGAGTTTTTCAATAAAAAATTATTAATATAATCATAAGTTATTTTTTTATAAAAATATATCTTTTTCAAAAAAAAAATTACTTTACAAGTATACTATGATAATATATATATATATATATAAGTTGAAGCAACTGAGATTTTTGAAATACTATTATTTAAAATCCTATATAGTTAGTTTTCATTCTTAAAATATATAATTGATTTTTAAATTAAATACAATTTTATATGTGACCTGACGTTAGAATCTCAAATTTCAATAATAATTAATATCTTTCATAGAATAAGAATTTTAACCCAAAAATATACATCAAAATACATATTATTTTAAATAAATATGTCATCTAAAGGGTTTGTTTTTTCTTTTTCCGCACTTAAAATTCATTCAAATTTTGTTTCTTTTCTTAAAATAAATTATGGGTATTCAATGTCATATTAGTTGATTGAATTCAGTTCGAATCGAATTGAAATGGATCGAAATATTTTTAATATTTAGTTTTTATATAAAATTTAAATTTAAAAAATATGTCTGGATTTAACTCAGTTGCCGTTGGTACTCCCAACTTTCTTCCCGGTCCTTGATAATAATAGGGGGTTTGGGTTCGGTGGTTGGAGGACATGAGGTGAGCAAGATGTGCCCTTCCTAATACGAGATTCTCCTCCAATGATGAGAGAGAGAGAATTTGGGGGGTCCTTGTATTATGAATTTATATTGTCTACTCAACAATGATTAGTGAAAGCAATGTTTGGTTTTTCTCAAAACAGTGCAGTGGCAATTGAGTTGAGTGAGCAATAATTTCATTTCATTTCGGTGGGAGTGGGAGTGGGGTCATGTTGATCAGGTGGTGATGCGCCCATGTCATTGGCCCCACTGACCCCTTAAGATTTGGGAAAGTCTACAACCATCCACACGAGCACATCAAGTCAAACAATTGTATGGATCAATTATACCCTAATTAATTGCTTTTGTATTTAAATATATATAATTTTATTTATAATAATACCGAAATTAAAAGTACATACGATATTTATTTAGTAAATCGTGTAACTCTGCTTTAAGTCTGAATTAAAAAGAGAATTATATTAAATAGTCGATCAATATAAAATTATAACAAAAATTATAAAATTATATCTTAATTATACGATATGAAATATAATATAATGATATAAAAATATTCATATATCTAATTTCATTTAATAGGCTAAAAACTTAATTATTATTGATTTATGGAGTTATGGCGTACACTATTTGTAATGAAGAAACAATTTTCATGAAAAAAGTGTGTTTTGGTTTTTGCTTAGTCATATCAATTTTTTTTTATTAATTAGTATTTAAATTTTATTTGATTAATTCGATCTGAATAATAAAAACTCATTAAAGAGTTTTGACTCTTCAAAATTCTTTTTCGCGGTTCCTAATCAATTTTATTTCATTAACAATATAATATAAACGTGAATGATTTCAGACCATGTCGGATTCGTCGTCCTCCATCGTGGCGTGTGGGACCCATTTTCAAGTACCCGTGGTGTTCTTTTTTTCCCCCTCTCTCTCCTCGTTAACACTCTCTGATACGCACTGTTTTCATTTTTTTTTCTTAATTAAAAAATGTCTGTAGTCGACTAAAGCATGCTTTAGTCGACTAAGGCTCTTTAGTCGACTAAAGCATGCTTTGGTCAACTAAAAGGTTTTTTTTAAAAAAATTATTATTTTTTATTTTGATTACATTTTTTCTCTCTCTCCTTGTTAAAAAAAATAATGCTTTAGTCCACTAAACATGTTTTTCAAATTTTTTTATTATTATTTATTTCAAACATTTTTTAAAATATTAAAAAATGTTATTTAAAATTTTTTTTTATTATTTTTTTCTTTCGGTTACATTTCCTCTCCCTTCCCCCCCTCATTAATTAAGGAAAAGAAAAAAAAATGATTTAGTCGGCTAAGAAATGCCTTAGTCGACTAAGACATTCTTTTCTTCTATTTTTTACTTTTTTGTTACTTTTTTCCTCTCTCCACTCTTTTCTAAAGTATTAAAAAAAATTTTAAATGTTTTTTTTAAATATTAAAAATTTGGTTTTTTCTTTATTTTTTTTATTATTTTTTCTTTTTTTATTTTGGTTACATTTTTCCTCCTCCTCTCTCTCTCCTCATTAAAAAAAAAAAATACCTTAATCTGCTAAGACATTTTTTAAAATATTAAAAAAATTTTAAAAAATGTTTTTTAAAATATTTTTTTACTATTATTTTTTTCTTTTGTTTACATTTCCCCTCCCTCACCCCTCTCTCTCTCCTCATTAAGGAAAAAAAAAACAATGTTTTAGTTGATTAAGACATTCTTTATGTTTTTTTTTTTTTTTTTTTTTTTTTGCTTTTTTTCTCTCTTTCTTCTCTTTTTTTATAACAACGCCACCTTGGATTCGTCGTCCTTCATTTGGTAAGAAGTGATTTGTCGTTGCTGATCTGGAAGTTAATGTGTAGTTTTTTTTTTGGTCGGTTGGAGTGGGTGGAATGAAATGATCTTTCTCTTTGTCAGTTGGAGTGGGTAGAGTGAATTGATCTTTCTGTCTCTTTATTTATTACGAAAACAATAAAATTAGCGATTTTTATCGATGAATGGATACGAAATTCATTGTCGTACAGAATGGTTGGGGAAAGCGATTAAGGAGAGTGGTGTGTCATGATCTTAATAATGATGGTTTATGTGACCCGTTCCTATATGCTCACTGTGTCTTTGTCTATATAAACGAGTCAAATGAAGACAATGCTCTCTCTGTCTCTCTCTAAGTGGACTTTCTCTCTATATAAGCAGGGCAAATATACGCAATACTCTCTCCGTTTCTTTCGCTCTCTCTAAGTAAACAAATAAATGTTTGTGTTTGTCTTTTTTACTTTTAAATATTTGTTTTGTTTGAAATTGTTCTGCTACTCTCCGTAACTATTGCTAATTCTGAAGATGTTTTTTTTTTTATTTAGGTTGGTGAGAGTGGTGTGTCTGATGATCATCATGGTATGTGGAAGAGATTTTTCTGTTACGAAGGTTTGTGTTTCTGAAGATTCACTTTGCTTAACATTTGTTTTGTTGTTTTTTATATTTATTGTTGATTGTAAAAGTTTTTTTTCTTTTTTCAGTTCCTATTGAGGAGAATAATGCAGTTGATGATGACCATGATATATGAAAGTCATTTCTCTATTGTAAAAACTTATGTTTGTCTTTTGTGCATCTGAGCATACGAAACCGGTGTGGTGTTAACTATTATGATTTTTGTTTATTTGTATGTTCAGTAAGAACAACATGGTTTATAGAGCTGCATAATGTACAGAACTACTCCATCCCTGTTCTTGTTAACTACTTATTCAGTGTGGTAACGAACAATATAGTTCTGTTCATATTTAATGGCTTTGGTTAATGCAGTTCTTATGACTTTAATTGATGCAGTTCTTAGTTTTGCATGTCGAGTGTTACACATTTTTGCAAAGTCAACAATGGATGGAGCAGATGTTGAGCATCATGAAGCAATAAAGTCAGGAAAAAAATATTAGTTTATATCGCATACTTTTGACTTAGAAAAATGAAATGGTTGTATCTTCTTTGATTATTATGAACTTTTAAATATGATTGTTAACCAGACTTAATCACAGGAAAGAAAAGTTCTTTGCAGTGATTGTCCCCTTCATTATTCCCCTGCCACCGCGGATTTCAATCCAATGAGTTATTTTCACTCTTAACTTTAACCAACCAAAATTGCTTTTAGTCTACTAAAACAATAATAATAATAAAAAAACTTTAGTCGACTATAAAAAAAAATTTGGTCAACTAAAATTTTTTGTCGACTAGAAAAATAATTTTAGTCGACTATACACTTTAACAGGCTAAAAGTGTCTTTTAGTCGACTACTAAAACTTATAACATATTTAAAAAAAAATATTTCATGGGATGGAGCAAAAAACTTAAGTCGACCAAAATATTTTTAAAAATATCATAAAATATAAAAACTAAGTCTTCATGATATTTGTAAAACATATAAAATATTTTATAAAAACTATTGCAGGATATAAAAAATATTTTTACAAATTTTTAAAAAATTATATTTTTTAAAATTATTTATTTTTACAAATTTTTTTTTTAAAAATATTTATAATATTTTTTTTATATTTTTTAAAAAAATGAAACAAAAAGAAAAAAAGAAAAACAAGTTAAAACGAAGCAAAAACATAAAAAGAAAAAAAAAGAAAAGATACTTTAGTCGACTAAAGCATTTCTTTAGTTGATCAATGATCTTGTTTTTTTGTTTTTATCTTTTCATCTTGTTTTTTTCTTTTTTTTTGTCTTTTTTTTTTAATTTTTTCTTTTAATGAAATTTTTTAAAAAATATGATTTTACCGGGGAGTTTTCAGAGATGAAGGAATTGTGTATTGAGGCACTTTCATATACCGGGGATTGGGAAGCTTTTTATCGTGAAGTTTTCACATTTTAAGTTTTTTTTTATCGGGAAGTTTTGTATTGGGAAACTTTTCATCGGGAAGTTTTTTACCGGAGAGTTTTGAGAGAGGAATGTGTTTTGTACCGGAGAGCTTTCTTGTATCGGGGACTAGGGAGCCTTTTACTGAAGAACTTTCACATTTTTAGTTTTTTTATCAGGGAGTCTTAAGAGAGAAAGACATATTTTTAGTTTCAGTATGCAGTTCATCCATGATGCCGCTTTATTTGTTTTGATGGTTGAACTGCATACTGAAACTCAACAATAACTAATAAATAATAAACACTCTGTTTATTGTCCTAAATTTCTTATCATTAAATTCTTTTTGTATTTTGGTTTTTATAGATTAATTTTAATATCAGATACATAATCCAATTTTTTTTAATTAAATTTAAAACTCTATACTATACGTAACGCGGTATAATCCTCCTAGTAAATAAATTATTTGTTGATGATCAGGTGGTGATGCGCATATGTTATTTTGGCCGTGGTGGTCACTTAAAATTTGGAAAAGTCAACAAAGATCCATACGGTTCATAAAAGTCAAACTTTATTCGACATTCATTGTCATCTCATCATTTAACGACACCTATGAAATGTCGAGATTTGTCAAAATAAATATCACGGAAAGTCAAAATTTGTATAATATAAAATTTTAAATTGCATAAATATGTATGTTGCCTTTACCACATTTTTCAGCAGCAAAAGAATTAATTGACATTGTCCGGATTAGTTCTAAATTTCATTCAAAACATTGCAAAAATTATGATTTTAAATACTTGAATTACTAAAAAATATACAAAAACATATATGTTTCGAGAGTAACGTAGTATTAAAAAAGATTCCAAAATGCATTATATATTTATAACACAAACCATATGCATTGTTTGGGAGTCAATCATATGCATCATAAACCACTAAACACAAATACACACGTTCATCAATTGATTCTAATTAGGTGACGGAGCATTGGTATCTGTTAAACAATAATTTAAATATTGTGCTTGAAAAAAATAGATATCGAAATAATTTTATCTTTAAGAATCAAACTCGACTCGAATCAAATTTAATCGGATTTAAAATATTTACTAAATACCAATCGTTTATTAAAAAAACAAATTTACATATTCTGATTTGCATCTACTCTGTGTATGGCATACGTGTTAAATACATATTTAGATTATTGGTTGTTATTTTTTAACAAAAACTTTCCATTTTGGCCATTTTATGCGGTAAACCGACTAAATAAAAATGATTTGAAAGTAATATTGCTCTATTCAAAACTTTGTTCTAATGAAGAAATTGCCAATATGTGATTATACAAACTCTAAATAAAGAAAAACCAAATCCAAAAAATATAGTTACTGTATAACAATGCGCTTAATCTTAAAAACTTCGGTTTAATTAATTTTAGATATGTGATTTCAGTCACTAAAGTAAAGATTATTTGAATCATAGATTAACCAGGTTGTTAAATCATATCATTAACACACTTTGTTAAATAACGATGTCTATTTCTCCATACATAAAATTTGAATATTTGAATATTTAAAAATACGCTAGTAGACTCTTTTTTTTTTCCAAAATAAATGTCACAATAAATAGAAGTTTTTTTTTTTTTTTACTTTTCTTTTTTTTAAAAAAAAAAATAAATAATGCCATGATAAATGGGAGTGGTTTTAAGATGATTGCTAGCCTGTTTCTAATTAACCTCAGCTTTTCCTCAGGCCTTTTATCATTGTTCATTATATCTCTCAAGTTTCTGTCAATGGCATTTCGTTTAGCCATTGGTACCATAACCCCCATGAATCGCTTTGCTCTATGATTGCAAAATGTGGGTGAGTTGTTCAACTTCCGTGCATTGTGGCTGCTACCACTACGCATCGACAGACAAATGTTTTCCCGGATTGACATGATCCATTATTCTATTGTATGCATATATTTCTGTTGGAATTAATTGACTCAACATGCAGCGGAAGCATTTATAAATAATTTTCGGGAAAAATAAATATAGATTGGGTATAGGATATAAATACCTCGAATATGCAGAGTCCAAAAATCGACCGTGCGTCCCTCGATCGGATCTCGCGGTCGGGATGGTGATCACGATGTTAATCGAATCACCACCGCAATGTCACAACGCCGCAACCCTCAGTCCGGCGATCATCGTGACGAGAAAAAATTCCCTACGCGGAATTTTTCTCATGCCCTCTGGAGAATAATGTTTTCTCTCAAAAATTCATCAATGGTTGTACACTCCATTTTCTTCAAGTTCATGCGGAAGAGTTAGGGAGAGAGTAGTGGAGAGATAGATGTGTAATGTGGGTATAATGTGGTTAGTGGAAGTTACCCCACTAACCATATTGTAAAATGTCTAAAATGCCCCTCGTGGGCATTCTAAACTAATATCTCCCACTTGCACGCGAGGACATTTTAATATTCGTCACAAGATCACAACTCATGCGATCACATCACCCTGCTGGACTTTCATACAGAATTGGGCGTCGTGCGACCTGCGAGTACACCTACAAGCAAAGACCTCTCGATGCACCTGTTAGGATGATCGAGAAGCCATCGTTAGTATCAAAAGAACTCACTGCACCCCCGGATCCAAGACTAATTACATCCATCGAGCTACTTTCCTCAACGAAAGTAATCCCCAATAAATGCTCGACTGTGTATCCACTATTATGCTTACATCCCAACATGGACAGACATAATAGGCTAGCCGGTGAATACAGCACAATTATGTAATGTCAATTGGTCTTCCTTTTCCCAAACTCGAATCTATTAGCCTCAATTCAACTGCTTTCCTAGACCTGTCCCTCAGACCTCAATTTATCTTCCGGGCCATTGGTAAACAGACTAAAGTAGCAACACTGAGCCAAGACTTCTAGAAACAGCCGAAAGTAATAAGGGTACAAGAGATCCCACCCAATGGATCTCGGGTCTCACACAGTGGGAACGGGGATCAAAATCATATCAGTGTCTCAAATAATGCTCCCACTATCCCTGGTCGACATATCACACGCGGTATGAAACGCGTGCCACAGTGTTATTCCCCCATCTCTCAAAGGGCATATGTCAGATTTCTCTAACACTGTGCAGGTATGGGACTCAGTCTACACATAAGACTTTACCCAGAGATCTCAGAGAGAGTATCTCAGAGACAATATCACTAGTCGCAGGTGATATCTGAGATCTCAAACCTGGCTACTTACAGGCAATATGGATGTGGGTACGTCCATGCCGGTCATATCGCATATGACCTCATCCTGAACACATATCAGGGCGATTTATGTTCTAGTAGAGCCACTCTCAAAGCCTCTTACAACTAGAAACCGTCTCATCTCCGCTCACTCAGAGCTGGAGGTGGTCACTCGTGTGAGAGAGTCGACCACGCCCCGCCCGACATATCATTTATCACAACATATCACAAAATATATGACAATTAAAATAGTGCAATAAATAAGTGACCCAATCATGCACACATGTCATATATATAACACAATAAGCATCAGTACAAGGTGAGAAATGTGAATGTACATGCAAACCCAATGATTCCAATATCTCATATAGGAATCTAACACAATGGGTTTATTGAAGGGATCAGCCAACGCGCTGAATAATAATGTACTTTATTTGTCACTTCACCCTTCTCGGTGATATATCTCATAACGTAGTATTAGGTATCAATGTGTTTGGACTTATTGATACTTAGGGTCTCAAGTGTGGTCAAAAGCGGCCTGATTTTCTCAATAAATCATCACTGGCCTCCCACTATCTGACACAACCCCAAAGTGATCCGGAAATCTCCGGAGCCAAACACTCTCCTGAACTGCCACTGAGCATCTCATAAGCTCAGTCTCTATCGTAGATAGAGATATACAGGTTTACTTCTTGCTACTCCAAGACAATAAAACCTAATATCAATTTGCATACGTTCAGATCACCAATCCAGTTGGTATCTGAATACCCAATAAGATGCAAATCACCTCCTCCGTAACACTAGAAGAGGTCCGCAGTTCTCTCGAAATATCTCGGAATCCTTTCACTGCTCTCCAGTGATCCCCTCTAGGATTCGATCGATACCTAATTACCATAGTGACTGCAAATCAAACGTCTGAACGTGTACGCGACACTGCGTATATCAGATCACTCAGTGCACTGGAACAAGGGATTCTACTCATTTCCCTTGTCCTTTTCTGAGTCTTAGGGCATATGTCAAGAATTAGACTTTAACCTTTTAGCGATAGAAGTATCTTTAAGGTCGTAGTCGATCTTCTCAAAGTACTCGAGAACTCTGTTGATGTTTGACTCCTGTGGAAGGGTCAACACCTGTCTCGAGTGATCTCTCTAGATCTTAACTTCGAGGAAGAACTGAGTCTCACCCATGTTCTTCACATCAAGACTCGACAATGTCCACGTCATCGTGGTCATTAGATACTCTATGTTGTTCCCAGTCAACAGACTGTCATTCACATGAGGACATGATCACAAGAACGTAAAAAGTATACGCGATGATCCTCATCGATCATCACGAAACCATGAGATGTCACCTTCTCGTGAAATCTCAAACGTCACTGCCTGGATTGATGATTAAGGTCATATGTAAACTTCCGAAGTCAACAGACCTTATCATCCAGATATATAAGAATAAAGCCAGATGGCCATTCCTTATAGATCCTCATCCAAACTCCCACTCAGGAGAACAGTCTCAACGTTCATCTGGCCTCACTCCAGATCCAAATCATGTCCACGACAATCGCTAAAAGTAAATGGATCGAGATAACACGCCCTCAGTCTGAGTAACCCCTGGTTATCAGATAGGCCTTATACCTCTACACCGATCCGTCGGCCTTTTTCTTGATGTTGAGAATTCACATATTCTCAACGGCCCTACTTCCCTCAGGTAAATCAACTGGATCCCAGATCCTGTTGATTCTCATCAACTCCTCTCACCCATGGCCTATAATCAATGGTCCTCCATGGAACCCTCAATAGCCTCTATGACAGTTAAAAGGTTTCTCGTAATCCTCAAGAGTCACATTGAGAGCCTCTCCCTCAATCGGAAGCGACGATTAGGTACGCATTCTCGACTACTCTTAAGAGGATGGGAAACCCTTTTACCTCTAGATGGATCGCTCCCACTAGAACCCAGATCTGTAATGGATTCTTGAATCCTGCCACTGGGATTGGCCAACCACTAGGCTCATCCATCTCATAAAAGGTAAAGTCCCAATTGATTTCACCTCTCATAGGGAAATCACTTTCAAGAATCTCGGCATCATGAGACTCAATCTCAGTGAGAATGCCATATGTATGCTCATTAGAAATACATCTCTTTTCTCGCAAGCCTAACTCGCTGTGTTAATACGAGAAATAGTGAACATACGTTGCATAACCCCATAATCTCGAATGGCTAAGGTCAGGCTGACTCCCTGTCCAAAGCTCATATGGAGTACTGACTATGGACTTCAATAGAATACGATTGAGAACATAGGCTGCAGCCAATAACGCATCTTCCCAATGGGAAACGAGTAAATTGGTTTGCGCCATCATCGGCCTCACCGTCTCAAACAAAGTCCTATTCCTCTCTCGCGGCTACTCTACTCCACTGAGTAGCAAGGAATAGTCAGTTTCTCGTAATGCCCTTCTTGAAATAGAGCTCTTTAGACAAATACTCGCGCCCTCGATCGGTTCTGAGAGTCTTTACTCTCAAGCCTAACTGATTTTCAACCTCGCTAGTAAACCTCCTGAAGCATCTCAATGCCTCAGACTTGCGCGAGATCAGATAAACGTAGCCGAAACGCGTGTAATTGTCTATGAACGTAATAGAGTACCCAACACCATTTCAGGTTCTCACGTTCATAAGGCCACAGATGTTGGAGTGAACCGACTGCAATGGAGTCCCAGCCCTCATTGCATTGTCGAATGGTTTTCTTGTAAGTTTGCCGTCTAGGCAAGACTGGTTAGCGGATCCTACAAAACCACTCACTGCTAACCGGTTCATCCTCTCTCACACTAAGAGGACAACAAGAAATACCATTGAAAAGAAATCATTTCCAGTGCATTCAGTCCCTCACGGACCAAAATAGAACCAATCATAGAATTGTCGCAACAAATAGAAATTTTAAATTTCTAAATTAACAGAGCATATCCTAAACTGAAATCAAGTTCCGTCAAACTTTTAGAGCGTAAAGAGCATACAGAGTCTAGCAACTTTGCAACTCTAACTTGCAAGTGCTACTCCCTCTGATGTCAACAAAACACTCTGTTTCAGTACGTAAATCCTCATACTTGAGGACTTACTGGACGAAACTTTATAAGCGCGCTCCTATCTCGAGCTGCGTAGTATTATTAGTTTTCTCGGATGATTTTCTTCTTACCTGAGGTTCGAGTCACACAGGAGTCCTTGCTCGACTCCACTGCATAAGCATGACCCGATTATGGCATACTCGCCTCTAGATGCTCCTACTCGAGCTCACTGTACCTATTCACATTAGTGAAAGTGCGAATACTTTCGTCGTATGTGAAATAAACTTTCATGATTTCTCATGAATCAGGTAAAGAGCTGGATCGCATCCAGCACTAGAAAACATATCCGAAATGGGCTCAGTCACAATTCCCAACTCGGCGATCATACTCGACATTTTAATCAAATGTTGCATCATCATATGATCAACCCTTTTCTTATAAGTTATTATACTTATAAGGTAGCATCCTCATCTCAGGATCTGTAAGAGTACTACAATACTCTTTATAGGGTGAGCCGAACCGATAAAACCGTAGGATATTGCTCATAGACTGGGATCACATCATCGTGCATGCTACTCAGGAGGATTGCCCTGACTCGGCTATCATTCCTCTTTCATGCACGTAATGTCTCCTAATCCCGTCTCTCTGAGGTGTGGAACCCTCCCTGGAGTCAACCATCTCATACCTCAGAATTTTAATTAGATCTTGCTCATCGAAGATAAATTGAATCTACCAGTGAAAAATCTCGTATTTATCACCATTCAATTTTATCCCCCTTGCAAAAATCAAATACGACAATTTTAGAAGCAGTCAATGAGATAGTCGTGACTTGTGATGCTTATTCTCACATTTTGTGCACCCTACGAATCAACAAGATCCAAATAATTCGAATACATACCCCAAGACGAGCGTATGAATCAACAGACACCATACACCACAATCCGGGATAGCATCTCACCATTTGGATTAGGATTCGATGCACAAAAACCCACAAAAAGTCACTTTTATGGATATGGGACCCTAAAAAATTGGAAAAATTTCAATTCCGGGCGACCTGACTCGCCGCCGGAGGTTCCACGCGCCGCCACGCACCGGCGGCGTGTCCCCACGCGCCTCCACACGCCGGAGAAAGCTTCTGGCGCGTGCCAGACGCGCTGCGCGTCTGGCACGCGCTCACACGCGCGCTCTGCGCGTCGGCTCACGCGCCTGACGCGCAGGCGCGCAGGTCACGCGTCTCACGCGCGCAAACCGCGGGTCGGAACCCGAATCGGTTCGGATCCGTGGGTCATGGGTCTGGGGACACGTGTCCGGGTCATAACCGACCCGGACGACCCGGTCGTTTCACGCTCCTGTTCGCGCGTGAAAGACACGCGCCAGTCCTTTGCTGCCTCACGCACCTGCCTCGCGCGTGTAGCTCACGCGCCCGCGGGTCTGGTAGTCGTTTTCTTCGCCCGATGGTTTCTGTAACCGGGTCTTTCGACCCGGTTGCCGGAAAACCCCATTTCTGGCACCATTTTGACCGGATTTTTTATGGAATCTCTAATTCCATTTATTCCAAGCATCCTTGACTCGATTTTTGGAATTATTGAGCCCTAAACTCGGCGTATTTTGGATCCAAAAATTCGACCCTCCGCGGTCAATTTTGAAACCCAATTTTCCGGCCACAATCATATGCAATATATATACCAAATTGAAGAGCATGAAACAAGGATTACAGATCTATAAATTTCATGCATTGATTTGCCCTAAAACTCGACAAATCTAAGGTTGAAGTGGTCGGTCACTATTCACGGCCGAAAGTTTCAACCGGAGTTTTCTTCGCCTAAACGTGCTCAGAAAATTACGAAAAAATTATTTTCGTGTTCTAGGGATTATGGGTAACACAGTGGTGTTCTCGGATTCACGAAACTCATCCGTGATCCGAATCCCAAATTTTAAACCCAATATTTTTTATACCCAAAAAATAACCCGAAAATTATTTTTAATCCAACGTATCGCTCTGATACCAATGTTGGAATTAATTAACTCACATGCAGTGGAAGCATTCAAAAAATAATTTTCGGGAAAAATAAATATAGATTGGGTATAGGATATAAATACCTCGAATATGCAGAGTCCAAAAATCGACCGTGCGTCCCTCGATCGGATCTCGCGGTCGGGGTGGTGATCACGATGTTAATCGAATCACCACCGCAATGTCACAACGCCACAACCCTCAGTCCGGCGATCATCGTGACGAGAAAAAATTCCCTACGCGGAATTTTTCTCATGCCCTCTGGAGAATAATGTTTTCTCTCAAAAATTCATCAATGGTTGTACACTCCATTTTCTTCAAGTTCATGCGGAAGAGTTAGGGAGAGAGTAGTGGAGAGATAGATGTGTAATGTGGGTATAATGTGGTTAGTGGAAGTTACCCCACTAACCATATTGTAAAATGTCTAAAATGCCCCTCGTGGGCATTCTAAACTAATAATTTCTGTCCAGTATTCAATTTTTTGATGTCAAGATCTTCTTGGGGAACCTCTACCTCCATTTCATCTTGGATTTCTCTTGGGTTCAAGTTCTGCTTGGTATGCCATAGTGTATGCTTTCATGTGGTCGAAAGTGCATTGTTGTTCTTGTAGTCTTCACATATTGCTTTGAATTGGATTTCCCATAGTTGCCTGATGTTTGTCGGCTCACAAAGAGACTAAAATCGTTGCAAATGGTCTGAGGTATTTGAAAGTGGGAGGCTTCATTTAAGCATTTGATGTACTATTTGTCTAATGCCGGCATGAAAGTTGGAGAAGTAAGAGTCAAAATCCTCCTGGTCTCCTAACATGCTTGCCAACTGTCTTAATAGTTCCTTTCTCCTTCATATGGGTTAGCCGCATTCACACGTCCAAATTTTCGGTTGAGAATTCCATATGTAATATTTCAGACATTCTCTGCTTCTTGTTTTTGCAGATTCTTTGTATAAAAGGTTTCTTGCTTTTGCATCTTTAGACTGGAAAACAGGTGTGATTCCTTACTTTAACCTGAAATTTATAAAGTTGCCTCTATTAGGATTATGATTACGTGCAGTATTGTTAGAATCAATAAATTTTAATGAAGTGAGACTAGTAATTACCAGTCTGTCATCTCTTCTTCTCCTATCTATTGGATATGCATCTCTCCCTTGCTTTGTTTTGAAACAGACTGATCAGGGGTAATGACTTCTACATTGTCCATTAACCATGCATGGGTTTCTTTCATTGCACTCTCCATTAGGACCATGCATCATATGCTTCGCAACCATTGCATAAAGTTCATGATATAAGTCCTTGTCAGGTATTTCCGCACAGACGAAATGATCGTGGGACCAAAATCTTATATTCAGGGTTCATTATTATCAAGAGATGAGCATGTGGTAGATCTCTTTTTTGAAATTCTATCCCATATACTTTGCAGAATATTTCTTTCTTGAATAATTGGTCCTTTAGATCTTGCAATTTCACCCCGAAAACTCTCGAAGTCAAATTAGGGGTGCCCTGGGGTTGCTGTCCCTCTTTCAGATTATCCTTAATTTCCTTCCATTCAGGATTACATGTCATTGTGATCAAAGATCTGGCTTCCCATATCTCTCCAATAGAGACATTGCATCAAGATATCATCGCCTTATGTCTCTGAGCCAAATGATATCAGGAGAATAATCCTTCGTCCTATTTGGCTTCCTCCTTTTACATCGGCAACGATATGGTGAAGAATTCCTCGGTACAACTCAGACCTAATAGGTGATTTTTGTCTCTTATAAGGTCTAGTTGTCTCCAGCTTAATGTACATGTCGACTACATATTGATGTTGTTAAAAAATTTTAATCTAGATATTAGACTCATCGTATATTTTTAGACATGCAATCTAAAATCAATGTTACGTAAGAAAATTATATCAAGATAAAATTCGAAAAAAAAAAGAAGAAAATGAAAAGAACTTTTTTTATATTGATTGTTGAAGAAAATTACAAGAGAGAAGAAAGAAAGCTAATATAAGAGAGAAGATTGTCTCTCATTGCTTGATTTTAAAGTGTGGAGAAGAGCCATATTTATACAAGAGTTTAGCTAGTGGAAAAAAGGAAAGAAATTTAAATAAAATTGGTGAAAAAGAAAATAATAAAAAATAAAGTTAATTTTCTAAATATATAATGATTGAATAAATCAATCATTAATTAAATCAATCAAATATATAATGTTTGACTAAATCAATATTAATAATTGATTAAATCAATCAAATATATATGATTGACCAAATCAATTATAATGATTAAATCAATCATAATAATTGACCAAATCAATTATTATGATTGAATGGTTAATGGTTGATTAGATCAATCTTAATGGTTGATTAGATCAATCAATGAGTCTCATTTTGATCTATTTTAACCTCCCCCTCAAGTTTGGCGAGTAGATATCTATGGAGTCTAAGTTGTTGAGAATGTTTTGTATGTGACTTGTCACAATTTCCATAGTAAAATAATCAGCAAGGTGCTCACTACTCTTCAAGTGAGGAGTAACTATGGTCATGTTTTCAATCTTTTGGCGCACAAAGTGACAATCAACTTCAATATGTTTTGTTCTCTCATGGAAGATAGGATTAAAAGTAATGTGAATGGCAGACTGATTGTTGCAGAAAAGTTTGATTGGGGAAGTGACTTGAAATCCTAATTCTTCAACTAGAGCTTTTAACCAAACGATTTCACTGGTTGCTAATGTCATGGCTCTGTACTTAGCTTCCGCACTTGATTTTGAAATTACGGATTGTTTCTTGCTCTTCCAAGACACGAGATTCCCACCAACAAGCATGCAATAGCTTGTGGTGAATCTTCTGTCCGTTGAATCTCAGACCCAATCCGCATCACAATAGCCCATTATTTCTGAATTTTGATTGTTCTTCATGTAGATTCCTCTCCCGGGAAACCCTTTAAGATACCTAAGAATTCTTTCAGCCGCTTTCCAATGGCACACCTTAGGAGTATGCATATGCTAACTGATTTGACTCACAACATACGCAATGTTGGGTCTGGTGATAGTAAGGTAAATGAGCCTTCCTGCGAGTCTCTAGCACTTCTGTATATCTGTGAATAGTTGATCAACATCATTCCTTCATCAGATGTTGAGATAGGGCTAATGGCTGGTTTTGCTCCCAATTTACCTGTTTCCTACAACAAATCAAGAGTGTACTTTCTTTGGGATAGGACAAGCCCCTTGTGAGAGTAGGCAAGTTCTATTCCTAGAAAATATTTAAATACCTCTAAATCTTTAACTTCAAAATTAGATTTAATAAAATTTCTAACTTGATCAATATGACTCATATCACTCCCAGTAATAATAATATCATCAACGTATATGAGCACAATAGTGATTCTTTCATTATCAAGTTTAGTAAATAGGGATGAATCACTATTACATTTCTTAAAATTGTTACTGAGAAGTGCAGAACTTAGTTTTGCATACCAGGCCCGAGGAGATTGTTTGAGACTGTAAATGGCTTTCTTCAATCTGCACACTTGTCCTTCGTGACCTTGGTTGAGCCATTGAGGCAAATGCATGTAAACCTCATCTTCTAGCTCTCATTGCAAGAAAACATTCTTTACGTCCATTTGGTACATTGGCCAGTTCTTATTGGTTGCAAGAGACAAGAAGACCTTTATAGTATTCATCTTCGCTACGGGTGCAAAAGCCTCCATATAGTCCACTCCATAGGTCTGGGTAAACCCCTTGGCTACAAGTCTAGCCTTGTGGCGATCAATTGAACTGTCGCTTTTATGCTTGATCTTGTAGATCCATTTACATCCAATTGCTTTCTTTTCTCTTGGGAGAGTCGTTATTTCCCAAGTCTTATTCTTTGTGAGAGCATCTAGCTCTTCTTTCATTGCTTTCCTCTATTCTGGGTGATCATTGGCCTCATTGAAACTTTTAGACTTCTGTACTTGATCAATGCTAGTCAAAAATACTTGATGACTTGAGGAAACATTAGTAGTAGTACAATAGTTAGCAATGTGATAAGATGTGACCTTAAAAACGTAGTGATCCCATCTTTATGGAGGGAACCTCAGCTTTGTTGACCTTCTAAGTGGTGGTCGAGATGATGGCGGATCATTAGATTCTGCATTTTCTTCTGAATGAAGTGAGTCTTCTTGGATTTGGTCTCTCTATTGCTCCTTACTTCCTTCAGTTTTGGGGAAACTTCTATCTTTGCTTTGCTCAAAATTTTCTGATAATTCTCTCTCTTACTCTTACTCTGAATTGTCCTCTTTGTTAGATTGGTGAGAAGGGTTGCTAACTTCTTTAGGAGTTAACAAGAAAATATACATATTTTTTTTTTGATATTCTCTCTTTATTTGTTTCTGCAAAATAAAACTCATTTTCTACAAATATCACATCTTTTGATGTGTATATTTTGTTATTCATAGAATCATAGTATATATAACCCATTTGAAATGATCCATATCCTATGAAAACACACCGCTTCCCTTTCTTATCTAATTTATTTCTAAATTGTTCTGGTATATGTACATAGCACATGCATCCAAACACTTTTAAGGGAGTAATATTTGGCTTGGTTTTAGTGAGAACTTCTAAGGGAGATTTATCTTGAAGTATCTTAGTGGGTAAGTGGTTAATTAGATGAATTGCAGTGCTAACAACATCGCTCCAAAATATTTTAGGCATGTTAGCATAGAATATGATTGTTTTTACTATTTCAAGTAAGTGTAGATTTTTTCTTTCGGTTACTCCATCTTGTTGGGGGTATATGGACATGAAGTTTGATGAATTATTCACTTTTTCTTATAGAAAATTTGTGAATATATGATTAATGTATTCCCCTCTATTATCTGTCCTAAACATTTTTATGATTGCGTTGTATTGCCTATTGATGAAATTGTAAAAGTTTTTAAATGTTTCGAATGCTTTTGCTTTTGAAGTGAGCATATATTCCCATGTGTATCGAGTCTTGTAATCAATAAAGGATATAAAATATTTAAAATCTTGTCTAGATATTACAGGAGATGTCCAAATATCAGAATGTACAAGATTAAAAGCATTTTCATAAGTTATTTCTGAAATCGGATAATGCATTTAAGTTTCTTTTTCAAAAATACAAGTTTCGCAACGTCTATCTTTACAACTTTTTATTGAAAATAGATATTTTAAGACTTGCTTACTAGGGTGACCTAATCTAGCATGTCATAAAATATAACTTTCTCCTTGATGTGTTGTGTATACATGATTATCTTGACTCAAAAAATATAGATTGTTTTTTCTGAATCCCCTACCAATCACTTGGTTTGTTTTGAGATCCTGAAAAACAATAGTATTATGATCAAATGTAACTTTACAATTTTGGTCCCTAGTAATTTGGCTAATAGACATATGATTAGAAGAGAATTCGGGAATATATAAAGCATTAGTCTTTTTTTCTAAAAAATTAATTTTTATAAATTTTCTTATATTTAAATTATACTCATTAGCAATCTTGACTATCTTATAGTTTGGATGAGATTTCAGTTTCTTTAATTTATCTTTATCCCTAACCATATGATGGTCGCAACCTGAATCCACCAACCAATCTTGGAAATTCAAAATTGAGTTTAAGCAAATATCTGGATTAGTTGTTCCTTGCTTGAGCAGCATCTTTGATATGATACTTTCGATAGTTGACTCAAGTGATGCATTCTGGGCCGCATTTGAGGATATTTGGTCATTTCTCTTCATGTGTTCAGGTCTTAGGTGAGGATGAAGAAACCAACATCTTTCTTGTGAATAATTTGACTTTTTGCAATGAGCACATATCTTTTTGGCCATGTGGTGCACCTTGTTGGCCACTTGCCCTTCTGTGGTCGAGTTGAAACCATACCCTTCTACTTTGGATTGAGGAGTATCCTCAAATTTCATACTTGCTTCTACTTGTTTGATCATGACTCTTACTTCTTGATAGGAAGGAAAATCCTTCATTCGAAGGATTTCTTGACGAATATGTGCGAATTGTTCTCCAAGAGAAATGAGGAGCCTAAATGACTTGTCCTCATC
This sequence comes from Dillenia turbinata, assembly GCA_037126225.1. Lineage (NCBI taxonomy): Eukaryota > Viridiplantae > Streptophyta > Magnoliopsida > Dilleniales > Dilleniaceae > Dillenia > Dillenia turbinata. The sequence continues at coordinate 21,548,450 of JBAMMX010000025.1, forward strand.
CTCTTTTTTTTTTTTTTTTATAAAATTTTGAGATCGGTTGTGATCGGTCTCAAAGTTTTGATTTCGTTCCAAAGGTCTTCATATTCGCTGAATAGTTAGCAGAGAGTCTTTTCATCTTTTTTGATATTAGCAATTTGCCTCTTTATCTCAAAAACTCTTCTTAAATTTGACTGTTACCCATAAAGATTATACATTTGATCTCATAGGGCTTTTGAATTTGGAGAGCAAGTGACCATAGTTCTATGAGTTTGATCCATAGAACTTGTGAGTAAGATGAAAATTTGGCCATCCCTCATTTTCCATTCTTCAAATATTGGGTTCGACTCCTCAAGAGAATCCTTTGTAATGTGACCCAAGAGATTTCTTGAATTTAAGGATCTCTTAATATGAGTAGTCCATTAGAAATAATTTAAAATGTAAGAAGAATGGAAAAAAAAAGGTTGTGAATGAAAAGAATTGATTTGGGAAAAATGATCACGTAACTTCGAAGAGGAAGAAATCGAAGTTTGCTCTGATACCATATTGAAAAATTTTAATCTTGATATTAGACTTCTCGTATGTTTCTAGACATGCAATCTAGAACCAATGTTACGTAAGAGAATTATATCAAGATAAAATTCGAAGAAAAAGAAGAAGAAAATGAAAAAAAACTTTCTTTGTATTAATTGTTGAAAAAAATTACAAGAGAGAAGAAAGAAAGCTAATGCAAGAGAGAAGATTGTCTCTCATTGCTTGATTACAAAGTGTGGAGAAGAGCCCTATTTATATAAGAGTTTAGCTAGTGGAGAAAATGAAAGAAATTTGAAAAAAATTGGTAAAAAGGAAAATAATAAAAAATAAAGTTAATTTCTAAATATATAATGATTGAATAAATCAATCATTAATTAAATCAATTAAATATATAATGATTGACTAAATCAATATTAATAATTGATTAAATCAACCAAATATATATAATTGACCAAATCAATTGTAATAGTTAAATCAATCATAATAATTGATTAAATCAATTATTATGATTGAATGGTTAATGGTTGATTAGATCAATCATAATGGTTGACTAGATCAATCAATGAGTCTCATTTTGGTCTATTTTAATAAATTTAACTATTGGGATAAAAAGACCAGCATAGCAGAGTGCAAATTAACCAACAACGAACAAGCCAACATTCTAAAGAAAATAAACGGAAGAGAGAATATCAAAAATTTATGTGGAAAACCCTTCAGTGTAGAGGAAAAAATCACGGGACAATACCGGATAAAAATTTACTATGAAAAATAAATTATTATAGAAGGTTTAATATTTCAAACTTTTGCCCAAAGTCTAAGATTCATAATAAACTAGAAATATTATAAATATATTGTACCTCTTTGGAAACTCACAAATTAATTCTAAAAAAAATTTAATTATCATAAAAACTTCTTTCTCACTTTTGCTTTTTTCTGTGAAGCAAGAAACTTCCATCTCTCCTTTTTTTTTTCTCCCACACTCCGGCCTTCGGTATATTCTCCCTTTTTTGTGTGTGTATTGGATGGCTTCTTCAAAGGCACAATGTCATCATTTCTCATCCCTCGAAAGAACACATACTTTTCACAAAAAAGAACATTACATTTAATACTTTTCATGCAAACATTAAATATCACTTGTAATTGATAATTTCTATTGCAAGAAATGGAACCGAGAAGCTCAATTTGAATCAATGAGGTGTGTCAAAAACTTTTATAAAGAAACAAGTATCAAACAGTTTTCACTGAAGACCACTACCGAATGACTTCAAATAACATTCTTAATCAAATACTGGCAGATCCAATCAATTACCGAACAGTACCAATAGACTCATTGGCTACCAACCACTACGGAGTGGTTACCGAACACTACCGAACGGCTACTGAATACTACCGAATGATAAAAGAAATGGGATTGGACCGAAAGCTCCAATCGAGAGCCTAACAACAACAGTAATAGCCGACCAGCTAATAAGAGGATTGAGAGATCTGAATATATAATTTGCAGCTCATAAACAATAGTACTCTCGACAAGAAACTGTCCCTCATCCTTGTTTGATTATATCTGTATGATCAATTATTATAAATAATATTAATTAATCAGAAGGATCTTACCTTGACATTCATTTTGAAGCATATCTTCTACCCCTGAGGGAGTTTCAATATCGAGTCACCACTGCTTTCTTTGTGTTGCTTTGAAGTGCTCTGATCGGATGGTTTCTTTCTCAAATTTTTTGCTGCCAACCAGTCTCACAATTAGGAAACAATAAGGGATCTTTCAGAGGATCATAACACCCATAATAATGCTGAATGCCTAGAACCAATGTGAGCATGGATGATAATCTCTCTTTTAAAGGATGTTTTGGATTCATTTCAATCAATCCATATTGCAGCCACTTGATCAGCATTTAGTGCATTGTATATGTTGGTTATGGGTGCCCACGTGGCAATTTTAATTTAAATTTGAATTATGGGATTAGTGGAATAACTTTCACTAATCCAATAACCACCCTTTGTGATAACTACCATTTTCTCTCCAATAGTACTAGACTTTTATTGTGAATAAAAGTCATATTCTCCGATGTGATGCTAAAGGTTTTTGAAAGCAATCTTGAGAGAATATTATTCTCTAGAGAGAAAATAAAAACGAGGGCTTGAAAAATATCGAATAAGGAATTTTTCATGTTATTCGGATTGTCGGACTGAGAGTTACGGTATCGTGACATTGTGATGGTGGTTCGATTAATATCGTGATCACCATCTCAGCCGCAAGATCCGATTGAGGGATATATCGGACGGTTCGATCGATTTTGGAGCTTTACATATGAGGTATTTATCCTGTACCCGAAATTCTCAATTTTATTTTTTTGAAAATTATTTATACTTCCGCTGTGCATGTGAATCACTAAAATATCCAACATTGGTATCGGAGCAATTGTTGGATTATTAAAAATAATTTTCAGAATTTATTTTCGGGTATAAAAAATGCAGGGTATTAAATTTAGGGTTCGGATTACGGATGAGTTTCGTGAATCCGATTGCACCGTGAGATTATCCATAACACGTAGATCATGAATAAAATTTTTTCAGAATTTTTTTAGCACAATAGAGCCATGAAAATCAAGGTTAAAATTTTCGGTCCAAATATTGACCGGACCTTTAAATCTTAGATTTGTCGAGTTTAAGAACATTTTGATCTAAATAAATGGTTGATTTGTGTTCTACGTGTGCCGATCTACGTTTTGATATATGTTTTGTGCATTGTTATTGCTGGAATGTTGAGTTTCCAACAATGGCCGCGAAGGATCACACTTTGGGTTCTTGATTCCACCGGTTCAAGCGTTGATCCTTCATAAAATCAAGTTAAGATGATTGAAGGAGATTTGAATTAAATTTTTTAGTCGAAATCCGTTGGAAAATAAAGTCGAAAATGAGTTTTTCGGATACCGAGTCAAAAGATCCGGTTGTAGAAGGAGTTAGGAAGAGAAGAAAGGCTCTATGTGGATGGAGCGTGAATGAAAAGTATCAGGCGGGCGACGTTCACGCGCGCGGGTTGTCCGGGTCGGTTTCGACTCGGACAAGTGTCCTTGACCCACGAACCCGAACCGGATCCGGGATCTGAACCGTGCCTGAGCTTCTTGCACGTGCACCGACGCATGCGTGTGGGCACGTGCCAGACGCGCTACATGTCTAGCAAGCGCCAGAAGCTGTCCCTAGCATGTGCAGGCGCGTGGGGACCTGCCGCCAGTGCGTGGCGGCACGTGGGACCTCCAGCGGTGCGTCAGGTCTTCCGAAATTGGAATTTTTCTAATTTTTGAGGGTCCTATATCGATAAAAGTGATTTTTTGTGGGTTTTTGTGTACTGAATTCTAGTCCGAATGGTGAGATGCAATCCCGGATTGTGGTGTGTAGTGTCTATTGATTCATACGCTCGTCTTGAGGTCTGTATTCGAATCATTTGTGTCTTGTTGATTCGTAAGGTGCACAACATGTGAGAATAAACATCCATAGTCACTAAAGTCTCAAAGACTGCTTGAAAAATTGTTGTATTAGATCATTATACGGGGGATAAAATTAAATGGTGATAATTACGAAATTTTTTATCGATAGATTCAGTTTATTCTCGAAAAGCAAGATCTAATTAAAATTCTGAGGCATGAGATGGTGGACTCCGGGGAGAGTACCACACCTCAGAAAGACGGGATTATGAGACATTACGTGCATGGAAGAGGAATGATAGCCGAGTTAGGGCAATCCTCCTGAGTAGCATGTACGATGATATGATCCCAGTCTATGAGCAATATTCTATAGTTTTATCGGTTTGACTCACTCTACAAAGAGCATTGTGCTGCTCTTACAGATCCTGAGATGGATACTGACTTATAAGTTTAATAACTTATAAAGAAATGGTTGATCATATGATGATACAACATTTAATGAAAATTTCGAGTATGATCGGCGAGTTGAGAAACGTGAACGAGTCTATTTCGGATATCTTTTATAATGCTGGGTGCGATCCAACTCTTTACTTGATTCATGAGAGACTATGAAAATTTATTTCACATACGACGAAAGTATTCGTACTTTCACTAATGTAAAAAGATACAGTGAGCTCGAGTAGGAGCATCTAGAGGAGAGTAGGCCATAATCGGGTCATGCTTATACAATGGAGTCGAGCAAAGACTTCCATGGCACCAAATACAAAAGGCATAAGCATGTGTAATAGACTTGAGGTTCAAGTAAGAAGAAGCTATCTGAGAAAACCGGTAACAAAATATTAAAGCGTAGAAAGAAGGAGTTGGATGGGACCAAGGTATAATGCTACATTCGAAATAAATTTGGTCATTTCGTTCATAAGTGTGATGAGCAAAAATTAACTCTTTCTTCTTTACATGGTTTAAGATGCTCGCTGATTTCTCAACTTCATGGATTGTAAACTCAGGAGCTACCGACCACGTAACTTGAGACAGGAGCGCGCATATAAAGTTTTGCTGAGTGAATCCTCAAGTAAGAGGATTTACGTAGGGAACGGAGCGTTTTATAGACATCAGAGGGAATTGCACTTGCAAGTTGGAGTTGCAAAGTTGCTAAACTCTGTACTTCATTTACGTATCAGACATTTGATGGAACTTAATCTTAGCCTAGGATATGCTCTGTTAATTTAGAAATTTTAGAGTTTTCATTTATTACGACAATTCATTGATTGGTTTTGCTTTAGTCTATGAGGGATTATTTGTACTGAAATGATTCTTTTTAATAGTATTTCTTAATATCCTCCTAGTATGAGAGAGGATGAACCGGCTAACAGTGAGTGATTCGTAGAACCCGCTAACCAGTCTTGCCTAGACGGCAAAGTTATAAGAAAACCATTCAACATTACAATGAGAGTTGGGACTCCATTATAGTCGGTTCACTCCGACATCTGTAGCCTTTATGAACGTGAGAACTCGAAATGCAGTTGGGTATTCTATTGCGTTCATAGAAAATTACCTGCGTTTCGGTTATGTCTATCTGATCTTGCGCAAGTCTGAGGCATTGAGTTGCCTTAGGAGGTTATTAGCGAGATTGAGAATCAGTTAGATTTGAGAGTGGAGACTCTCAGAACTATACGAGGGTGCGAGTATTTGTGTGATGAGCTCTATTTCGAGAAGGGTATTACGAGATAACTGACTATTCCTTACTACTTAGTAGAGTAGAGTAGCCGTGAGGAGGAATAGGACTTTGTTTGAGACGGTGAGGTCGATGATGGTACAAGCCAATTTACTAGTTTCCCATTGGGAAGATGCGTTATTGGCTGTAGCCTATGTTCTCAATCGTATTCTATTGAAGTCCACAGTCAGCACTCCAAATGAACTTTGGACAGGGAGGCAGTCTAACCTTAGTCATTTGAGGTTATGGGGATGTGCCGCACATGTTCACTGTTTCTCGTATCTACACTGCGAGTTAGGCCTACGAGAAAAGAGATGTATCTCTATGAGATACTCAGAACACTCCGAAGGGAACGTGTTCTAGGTGAGCATACGGACGACACTCTTATTGAGATTGAGTCTCATAATGTCGAATTACTTGAAAATGATTTCCCTATGAGAGGTGAAATCAATTGGGACTTTACCTTCTATAAGATGGATGAGCCTAGTGGTTGGCTGGTCCCAGCGACGGAACCGAAGAATCCATTACGGATCTGGATTCAAGTGGGAGCGATCTATCTAGAGGTGAAAAGGTTTCCCATCCTCGTAAGAGTAGTTGAGGACGCGTATCTAATCATCGCTTCCCGATTGAGAGAGAGACTCTCAGTATGACTCTTGAGGATTACTAGAAACCTTATACAGTCCTAGAGGCTCTTGAGGGTTCTGTGAGAGACCATTGGTTAAAGGCCATTGATGAGAGAAGGAGTTGATGAGAATCAACGGGATCTGGGATCTGGGATCTAGTTGATTTACTTGAGGGTAGTAAGGCCGTTGAGAACAAGTAGGTTCTCAAGATCAAGAGAAAAGCCAACGGATCAACGAAGAGGTATAAGCCCCGTCTGATAACCAGGGGTTACTCAGACTGAGTGTGAGATTATCTCGATCCGTTTACTTTTAGCGATTGCCATGGACATGACATGGATCTGGAGTGAAACCAGATAGACGTTGAGACTGTCCTCCTGAGTAGGAGTTTTGGATAATGAGATCTACAAGGAACAACCATCTGACTTTATTCCTGTAGATCAGGATGATAAGATCTGTCGATTTCGGAAGTCGATATATGACCTTAATCATCAATCCAGACAGTGGTATTTGAGATTTCACGATGAGGTGATATCTCACGGTTTCGTGATGATCGAGGAGGATCATTGCATATACCTTATACGTTCTCATGATTCTTTTGTGATCATGTCCTTATGCGAACATGACATTCTGTTGATTGGGAACAACAGAAAGTATCTGATGACCACGATAACGTGAACATTGTCGAGTCTTGATATGAAGGGCATGGGTGAGGCTCAAATCTTTCTCGAAGTTAAGATCCAGAGGGATCGCTCGATATAGGTGTTGACTCTTTCACAGGAGTCCAACATCAATAGAGTTTCCGAGCGCTTCGAGAAGAATGATTGCAACCCTAGAGATACTCTTATCGCTAAAAGGTTAAACTCTAATTCTTGACATATGCCTTAAGACTCAGGAAAGAACAAGTGAAATGAGTAGAGTCCCTTGTACCAGTGCATTAAGTACTCTGATGTATGCAATGTCGCATACATGATCAGACGTTTGCTTTGCAGTCAATATGGTAATAGGTATCAATCGAATCCTAGAGGGGATCACTGGAGGGCAGTAAAAGGATTCCGAGATATCTCGAGAGAACTGCGGACCTCTCCTTGTATTACGAAGGAGGTGATTTACATTTTGTTGGGTATTCAGATACCAACTGGGTTGATGATCTGAATGTATGCAAATCGATATCAGGTTTTGTTGTCTTGGAATAGCAAGAAGCAAACCTATATATCTTTATCTACGATAGAGGCTGAGCTTGTGGTACGTTCAGCGACAGTTCAGGAGCGTGTTTGGTTCCGAACATTTCCGGGTCACTTAGGGGTTGTGTAAGACAGTGGGAGGCCAGTGAATGATTTATTGAGAAAATTAGGTCGTCGTTGACCACACCTGAAACCCTAAGTATCACAGTAAGACCAAACACATTGATACCTAATACCACGTTATGAGAGATATCACCAAGAAGGGTGAAGTGACAAATTAAGTACACTACTATACAGTGTGTTGGCTTGTCAGACAATGGGAGGCCAGTGGATGATTTATTGAGAAAATCAGGTCGTCATTGACTACACCTGAAACCCTAAGTATCATAGTAAGACCAAATACATTGATACCTAATACCATGTTTGAGAGACATCACTGAGAAGGGTGAAGTGACAAATTAAGTACACTACTATACAATGTGTTGGCTGATCCCTTCAATAAACTCATTGTGAGAGATTCCTGTATGAGATATAGGAATCATAGGGTTTGCAAGTATATTGAAAATTTTCACCTTGTACTGATACTTATTGTGTTGTATATATATGGCATGCGTGCATGATTGACTCACAAGTTTATTTATTGCACTACTTTAATTATCATATATTTTGTGATATGTTGTGATAAATGATATGTTAGACAGGCGTGGTCGACTCCATCACGCGATTGACTACCTCCAGCTCTGAGTGAGCGGAGATGAGACGGTTTCTAATTGTAAGAGGTTTTGAGAGTGGCCCTACTAGAACATAAGTCGCCCTGATATGTGTTCAGGATGAGGTTATATGCGATATGAACGATATGGATGTACCCATATCCATGTTGCCTATAAGTAACCAGATTTGAGATCTCAGATATCACCTGCGACTAGTGATATTGTCTCTGAGATATTCTCTCTGAGATCTCTGGGTAAAGTTTTATGTGTAGACTGAATCTCATACCTGTACAGTGTTAGAGAAATCTGACATATGCCCTTTGAGAAATTGGAGAATAACACTATGGCAAACGTTTCATACTGCGTGTGATATGTCGACCAGGGCTATCGAGAGTATTATTTGAGACATTGACATAATTTAGATCCTCGTTCCCACTGTGTGAGACTCAAGATCCATTGGGTGGGATCTCTTGTACCCTTATCACTTTCGGCTGTTTCTAAAGGTCTCGACTCAGTGTTTGTTATTTTAGTCTGTTTATCGATGATCCGGAAGATAAATTGAGGTTTGAGGGATAGGTCTAGAAAAACAGCTGAATTGAGGCTAATAGATTCGAGTTTGGGAAAATGAAGACCAACTGACATTATATCATTGTGTTGTATTCATTGACATGTCTATTATGCCTGTCCATGTTGGGATATAAGCATAATAGTGGATACACAGTCGAGCGTTTATTGGAGATTACTTTCGATGAGGAAAATAGCTCGATAGATGTAATTAGTTTTGAATTTGGGGGCAGCGAATTATTTCGATACTAATGATGGCTTCTCGATCATCATAACAGGTGCATCAAGAGGTATTTGGTTGCAGATGTACTCACAGGTCGCACGATACCCAATCCTGTATGAAAGTCCAACAGGGTGATGTGTGAAAGGTCGCATAAGTTGTGATCTTGTAATGGACGTAAAATGCCCTCACGTGCAAGTAGAAGATGTTGGTTATGGGTGTCCACGTGATAATTTTAATTTAAATTTGAATTATGAGATTAGTGAGATAACTCTCACTAACCCAATAACCATCCTATGTGATAACTACCATTTTCTCTCCAATAGTACTAATCTTTTATTGTGAATAAAAGTCATATTCTCCAATGTGATGTTGAAGGTTTTTGAAAGCAATCTTGAGATAATATTATTCTCTAGAAAGAGAATAAAAATGAAAGTTTGAAAAATTTTGAATAGAGAATTTTTCATATCATTCGGATCGTCAGACTGAGAGTTACGGCGTTATGACACTGTAATGATATTTCGATTAATATCGTGATCACCATCTCAGCTGTGAGATCTGATCGAAGGATATGTCGGACGGTTCGATCGATTTTGGAGCTCTACATATGAGGTATTTATCCTATACCCAAAATTTTCAATTTTAATTTTTTGAAAATTATTTATATTTCTACTGTGTATGGGAATCACTAAAATATCCAATAGTATACACCTCGACATTTGCTGCTATGCGAATTTGGGAATTGTCCGATGAAGGGAAATCCTTCACTCTGCGTAGCGTATGGATTTCCTGCCATGACTTCCATCAACATCATCACAATCTCTTCGTTTGAGTCTGCTTCTTGTAGCACATAAACTCTATTTTGGGCTTCATTCTCTGTATCATGAAAGTATGGATCATGATATACAACAACTTGAGCTCTGAAAGTGTATATTCCTTGCCTCAATGATGCTAGTTCCTTATCCAATTTCACTCCAAAAGAAGTGGAGAAAATGCTGTTGTATGCACAAAATTTGCTTTTTCTTATTGAGAGGGCAAACAGCACCTATTTGTAGCATCAACAGTTTGATATTCAGCCAATCTTTCATTTCGTGCTTCATTATTTTTATGGATCTTCTTCCTTCTTTCTTCAATGCTCAGTTCAGCATATCTTCTTCTTTCTTGGTTTCGTTTCTCTCTTTTTAGTTTTACGTCCATAATATAAAGGCTTACTTTTTTTTTTTGTTTTTCATCCGTAGTATAGAGTTTCGTCCTAATTAATCCAGATCGATCTACTGTTGAACCTTTTTCGTGGAAGGTCTCCCAACATGATTTTTTTTATATTTATAGGAAGTCGAACTTACGACCATAATTATAAAGGCTTACTTTTTTTTGTTTTTCATCCGTAGTCTAGAGTTTCGTCCCAATTAATCCAGATCGACCTACTGTTGAACCCTTTTAGTGAAAGGTCTTCCAACATGATTTTTTTTTTATATCTATAGAGAGTCAAACTTACGATCATAATTAAAAAAACTCAACTTCCTGAGACAACCAAACGTTGGTATATAAAGGCTTCCTACTACCGCTTAATTTTGCATGCTTATCACCGAGTCAACTAAAATAAAGTTTCCAGAGCTCAATAAGTTAGAGAATGGCATTTTTAAGAAAGGAAGTTTGAGAACGTGAGGTAAATCATGTAGTAAATATTACAATATTAAATGTTTATGTACCAACCACTTGTTGGTTTAGTGATCGAAAACAAATAATTTTTAATTAAGATTTTAGTTTTAATTTTTGTGTATAAAGAAAATAGATACCGAACTAATGTCTTGTTGATTCGGTGATCGAAAGTCAATGCTTTTTAATTAAGATTTTATATTTGATTTTTATGTATAAAGAAAACAAATATCAAGATAATTTTATTTTTTAAAAATCTAATTTGATTTAAATCATATTTAATTAGATTTAACATGATTATTAGATAATAACGATAATTTATAAAAAAATATATTTAAGTATAACTAAGTATTGGTTACCTAGAATAAAAAATGAAAAGCAAAGAGATACATAAAGAATGATCACATACCATTGATTTCATTTCATTCTCCCCTCACATCCCTCTCAATCTCATTTTATCTCCTCTTTTCCCTCTCTTTCTTATTATTTTGACAATTCCGACTCATCTTGAAATACCAAATTTTGCCAAGCCATGCTCAAGTTTACGTGTGGGCCATCTAGGGCCCGGGGGGTTGGCGTTTGACGGGATCAAGGGCAAGATTATTTTCCTTAATAACTAAATTTTCTGAATTTTGAGAATGATGTCAAGAAACGTTTTTGCCAATACATGCATTTCTTTCAATTCTAGACCAAAGTCCAGAGGAAAAAAAAAAAAAAAAAAATCTTCTTAGGAAACGAACCAAAAGGAAAAAGGAAACAACCTTGGAAATGGAACCCATGCATGAAAAGCCAGAATTAACATTAGGAAAATGCCGCTTGTTGTCCCCAAGTCCCCAGTTCGATTTTCATCTTACCAATGTTCACCGCAGAGCCACGTAAAAACGAGGATGGATGATTAGATTAAAATAATTTTATTAATTTTTATATATTAAATAAATATTATTTTTATTTAAATTAAAATATTACCTCTATTAAGATCGACGACAACTGCCTTTATAAAAATATTTTACCTTCTTTACATTTGGTCCTAAATCTGTGGATGCCAATGTTATCACGTACACCAAAAGGTAATATTTCATGACTATTTCACTTTGTCTTTGGTCTCTGTAACATTGATATTGATATGAGTTAAAATGAGGCTACTTGAACACTTAACACAAAATCAAGGCCCTCAGCCCTAATGAATAATATATTAGAAACAATTTTCTAAATAGATTTATGAATATGGGTCAAAGTTTTTGGTATGCCGATGAGTCTGTTTTAGAAGATCATCCCGGTCTAAACCCAATTAACCGGCATAACATGGTCGTCATTTATAAGGTATATGTGACGAAATGCTCTCTTTCATCACTAAATCCAATCTAATGATTTTGTATTCAAATCTTGATATGACAAAAAAGAATAAAATAAAATGTGGTCAAAAGCATGTCAAATTATTTAATGGGTCAGATGCAATAGTTCTCACTTCTCACTCACATAAAATACAAATATAATTTATGATATATATATATATATATAAAATTATAAATTATATCACTCTGATAGATAAAAATAAAGAAAACTACACATGAACCGAGACCCCTAAATAATCTCTCCAAAACACAAGCATCAACGTACCAAGAATATAAATATCAATCTTCTCGCCTACAATACTCATGGATAAATATTTGCCACTAATGTAACTATTTTTGTTGTTTCTTTTATATATATAAATTATTGATATTCGATAATCATATTGAATCTGATTAAATTAGGTTTGAGGTGGATTAAACTTTTAATAAACAAATTCTCTTGATAACTATTTTTATCATATACAAAACTCAAATTTAAAATTTTGATTAAACCCCAACTAGCCTCGATTATTTTTACTATTTTTGAATTAAAGTTATATGAAACAAATAAATCATAGATTAAATGAACTTTCATGTGATAGTTTACCTTAACATTTTTTTTATTTGGGTTAAAAGGTATTTTAATTGGTTTAAAATTATTCAAATTTAAAAATTTATAATTCTATTGATATCTATTCTTATCATATACAAAACTCAAATTTAAAATTTTGATTAAACCCCAACTAGCCTCGATTATTTTTACTATTTTTGAATTAAAGTTATATGAAACAAATAAATCATAGAATAAATGAACTTTCATGTGATAGTTTAACTTAACATTTTTTTTTTATTTGGGTTAAAAGGTATTTTAATTAGTTTAAAATTATTCAAATTTAAAAATTTATAATTTTTTATTAATATTTCATCGGTAAAATCTTTGGGATGTTTACAAATACATAATTAGACATCAACGAACAGTTGACCTAGTGGATAAAAATACTAAATCCCTTAAATAAAGTTTTAAATTCGAAACTGCAAAAGCTTTATTAGAAAAATTATCCCCTAAACGATTTCTTAATATTCGAATCTGATTAGTCGAAACATGACTCGAAGTAATATTAAAAAAAAAAAACATAACTAGACGTTTAGTGGGCTAGGCCCGACCCACCGTGTATATATGGGCCGGCCCATGTAACACCCGACCGATCGAGTTTCGTAAACAAAAGTATAGAAGTCCGCCATTCCACTTCTGAACTCGAAACGAAGATTCAATGCGTCATTCCTAAACCCTGAGTTCGTAAAGATGCGATGAAATTGAAAACTGTAACCCTAAGACACATCTCTGATCACTCCGATCCGGGACTGAGTTAGGGTTTAGGAGTTTGGGGCTCTTCTGATTGGACATGGCTGATTTTCAGACATCTACTCATCGATCCAAGTGGATCTTCGCTCTTCATGACCTCGTAAGTGCAATCTCTCCCCATCTCTCACTCACTCTCTATCTAAAATACATGCTTTAATGGCTTTCAATTGGTGTAGGTGGAAAAATGCAAAGTCGCTAACCAGAGAGCGATTAAAATTCTTGAGCAGGTTTGGAGACACAATCTCATTATCTTTGCTTGTTCACTCAATCTTGATTAATTTTTGCATCGGCATTTGTTTGTATGGTGTTTGTGTTTAGCCGAATTCTGCATGATTTGGAACTCATTTTTGCTTTTGTTCTTTTCTCTTTAAAAATGGTTTTCTGCACATGGGTGCTAAACCGAATGCAATTAGAATTAGAAGGGTTTCAATTGACTGCACATTGTTGTTTTTATGTTGCATTATGGTAGGAAAAATGACATATGTTTAGGGGTGGAAGCAAATTTTTTTTACGTTTTTGCACGTCAATTGATTCAATTGTAGAGGAGGGAGGAAGAGCGGGAAGTAGGAAGGTAATTATGGGCTAGTGAACATGTACTAGAATAGGGTTGAAGTTATGAAAGTATTGAGGGGTCAACATCGATTTCGGTTTTTACCTTTTTTTTTCTTTTTTTTTGGGGGGGGGGTGGGTGGGTTAGAAGAAAGCAAATTGAATAAAACCGTGGTACAGTTCTAGAATTTTTGCCCAAGTGTAGCTTTCAGGCATACTCAAATGAAAGGTACTAAGACTCCTGGCATCATGTGGATATATGTTGTACCGGCACCTAGAAATAATTGTTTGTCTGGACATGAATCTTGTACACGACATGACACTGTACAACATTTTGTAACTTAAGAGTAGTGTAAAACATTTATAACTTTTGTGTGTCACCCTGTTCGGTCATGTTGCATCTTGTGTCCCTTGTCCATGACTATGCTTCATAGTTGTAGATCATAACAACATTGGAGAAATATAGTTGTTAGTTGCAAGTTCTTTTCAAGAGCATGAAGATAGATTTTGTGAAGAACATACTTATGTAGAAACATGCTTTATATTAATTATTTCAAAAGTTTCATCTATGCTTTTCTTTCTCATTTCTTTAGGGTGAGTATTTTGGTTTTAAAAGCTATCCTTCAGTTCTTGATTCTGCATCTCTTTCCGGTAAGCCATGAGATATGGAAATTATAGAAATCGTAACAACAAGGGTACTAGGTCAAATTTCTTAGTCTTCATGCTGACGGCATTGAAAGAGCCTGCGGTTCACTCATCTTCAGTCAATTTGCACTACTAGGTTTTGTTCTTTCTTGTGGTTGCCAGATCTTTGCAATGTTATTAATTTTAAAATTTTGCTATTATATCTATTAACAATTACAATCTTTTAATTTTCCAATTATTGCTTGCTGCAATATCTGCTTATTTATTTTGTTTCCTGCTTAAGAAATTTGTTAATACAATTTTCAATTTTCTCATGCTTGATTTCTTCTTTAACCATGTCCACTTTATTTTTGTAAAGTATGGAGTCTCACGAGTGGAAGTAGATGCTGATGGGTCATTCTCATATACTCAATCTCATATAAATGCTAATAATGACAGTAAGTATTTTTGGGAGCTTATTTTATTTCTTGCTCTGCAACTAGTTCTCCAAAATTGTCATGTATCTAATTGAGGCTTTTTTTGTTGCCCCAAAATTCCTACCATGTTTGTGACAATTTTGTGTTCTTTTCATATTAGCTGAAAAGCATCGTCCAAAGCCTCTCAGTGTTGAAGAAGAGCGGTTTATGCGGATATTTTATGAGGAAAAGATTCAAGAAGTCTGTGGAGCATTTCAATTCCCGCGTAAAATTCAGGTACCTTAGTTTTATTTGCAAAGCTGTAAACAGTAAAGTGGTCATTAGGAAATTGCAAAGGTTATTCTAATTTGGTTTGTATTCTACAGGCTACAGCTATAATCTATTTTAAAAGATTCTACCTGCAATGGTCGGTTATGGAGCATCATCCAAAACATATAATGTACGATTTCGAGCTTGAGATTCTTATCATAAAGTGCTTCTTGCATACTCACTTAAGATGACGTTTGCAGTTGAATTGACTTTCTTGTATACTCAGGTTAACCTGCATTTATGTTGCCTGCAAAATTGAAGAGAATCATGTATCAGCAGAGGAGCTTGGTAAGGGGATTTCACAGGATCATCAAGTGATTCTCAACAATGAAATGATTGTTCTTCAGGCATGGATATGCCATTTATGTTTTTATTCCTTCTTTATTCTTTTGCTTTTCACATCTTTAAGATGTTTGATATTTTGCAGGGCTTAGAATTTGATCTCATTGTTTATGCACCGTATCGTTCCATTGACGGCTTCATTTGTGACATAGAGGTAGTTTTTCCACTTCATTGTCTAACATTTCTGCATGCAGGTGTACATTATTCTTGTTATTTTTATTTTACTCTTCTTTGGGGGTGGGGTGGGGGTGGGGATGGGGATTCAGAGACTGTATTTTCGTTTTTCTGCATTGAAGGGATGAATTTTATGGTTAAACCCTTTCTGTTAGTGACAATGCTTCTTTCCCTTCATCAGTTTCTTATTATCAATTTGTGACTTTAGTTCATGGTATGTGATTCTTTAGGATTTCTGTCAAGCAAAGGATGATCAGCTTCAAAAATTGAAGGTGAGCATTTTACTTTGGTTCTCCCTTTTTTGCCACTCTATCTACATTCTGGGTTTTTTTCTTCTTCAAGCTGCAGATCTCTTGAAAATAATAGATTCCAAATCTTGAAAGCCTTTTCGATCAGTGTGTCAATTTTATGTCTTAGAAACCTAAACAGCAAAGGGGAAAAGTTCCCCTTTGCTACTTGATTTTATCCTTTCGATTCCCTTTCACATTTTTTAAAGCTATAATTCTGTATCCTGGGAGTATTAAGTGCTATAATTCTGATAATGATTGGTGGAATGCACAAGTTATCCTATTCCCATGCTTTTGTTGTCACAGATTATATTATGCTACTGAATGTTTTGGTTGGTGAGAAGACTCACGCAAATATTGTTTCTCAAGATTGCCAGCATGGGACATCTCTTCAGTTTTCATTTTATTAAATGC
This sequence comes from Dillenia turbinata, assembly GCA_037126225.1. Lineage (NCBI taxonomy): Eukaryota > Viridiplantae > Streptophyta > Magnoliopsida > Dilleniales > Dilleniaceae > Dillenia > Dillenia turbinata. The sequence goes on from JBAMMX010000025.1 coordinate 21,564,889, forward strand.
TTTTGTTCAGCTTTTGTGGTTGATAGTTGGACTTAGTCCAATTTGTATTATCTTTTCGATATAATTCTTAAGTTTATTGCGATTTTGCGTTGGCCTTTTGAATATGGTCATTTTTTTTCACCCAAGGAAGACGGGGGAACATCATTTCACCTTCCTAGATTTCTTTGCCTTTGTTTTTCATTCCCTTCACAGTTACTTGCCTTTTAGTTGTAGTACATGTAATTGACATAAATGTTCCTCAATGGTTCCAGTAGTATTCTTGTGTGTCATGACTATTCATAGGTATTACCTTGCCACCAATCAAATGTATAGATGGTGGTATTCTTTTTTCACTTCATTGACTTGCATATAATAGATATGACAGTTCAAGCTGATCTTTCCCTGTTCTAATAGCATAAGTGCTCATTATTTTGTGGTGTCTAAAATGTTTGCAGGATTTGTGTGAAACTGCAAAGCTGGAAGCAGATAGAATAATGCTCACAGATGCTCCACTATTATTCCCTCCTGGACAGGTCTCCTTCATTCCAACCTCCTGAACTATAAAATAAATGTTTTTCAATGCTTTTTGTGTTTGCAAAATGCAATAATTTCGTCTCTATTGCTTCTTTTTGTAATAACAAGGGGATCCATATTTCTGTTTGGTTCAATAAATCATACATTACCAGCCTAATTTGATTGCTTTCAACACACATTGAGTTGCTTATAATTTTCCTTTATTTTGAAATGAGGAATTTCTTCATTTTTTCCTCAATAGCTCAAAGGACAAAAACTGTTGTAGTTTTATCTTTCAAGGACTGACAAAGTGAAAATTCAGCTGGACAAAATTTTAGAAGAGTTTTTCTTCCAAGTCATGTTGGTCAAAAGTGGAGAGATGCAAATTTCAGAAACTGTGTCTTTTTGTTTCAGATCTTCAGTAGCAAACTAACTACTTTTAAATGATAGCAAAGTTTCAAAAGTTTTTTTGTTTTTGTTTTTTTTATATGTTTGTTTGAAATTAAAACATGAAGTGGGCTGAAGACCCTAGGATGCTCAGTTCCTAGCTTAACTGATACTTTGAAAAGCTTGTTGCACCATCTGATGCATTTCTTCCATTGGTAATGATTCCTGTGGAATAGTTATCACTGGGGGAGTAAATCCGTGCTTGTATTGAATTTCATAGCTGGAGACTTGGCAACGAAGTGCCGTGCTTCCCCCCATCCTGTTTGTGGGTGGATGCATAAACATGAGGTGCTCTTTTTAAAGCTATGTGGGTCTTTCTCTTCCCTTCCCTCTCTCTTTCTTCGTGTTACTTCAGATGTTGAGGCATTGTGTCAAAGCTGTGCTAGTAATTTGCATAGTTTTTGTGTAAGCTTATTGTGTTTGAAATGAGTTTGTGTAGAAACTTTCTCACGGTTTTTACTCTCTCAAACAGCAGCATCAATATTTCCTGAATTATGTTTCTGTTGAACTTGTGCAGTTGGCATTGGCCGCTTTGCGTAGGTCAAATGAGATGCACAGAGTTCTTGACTTTGAAAGGTAATATAATACACTGCAATATGAGATTGTCTAATTTAGCTTTTTGCTAATCCAATTTCATTTGTTGGATGCCACCACAGCTCAATGTTCTTTCAAACTTTTGTGTAGATACTTAAGGAGCCTTCTCTCACGTCAGCAGCCCGATCAGACTATCATTGAATTAACTGAATCTCTAAATGCAATTGACTCGTGGGTAAAGTCAAATTTACACTTGCAATCTCAAAGCCAATCATACTTTTCTTGTATCTTTTAATAGATTTTTGGACTGATATTATGTTCTAGTGTTTTAATTTTTTGATGCAAGTCCTGTGCGGCTTATGTACTATAAATTTTTGATATGATTGGTGTGTGCCACCTGTCCATCTGAAGTTTCATCGGATCTTGTTAGTCTGATGCCAATATTGCTGGTTGATGTCTAAATATGCAGGTAAAGAATCATAAGAGCCCTTCACCTAAGGATATGAGGCATATTGATAGGAAGCTGAAGTCTTGTTGGGATCCCAGCTCACATGACGAGTATTTTTTCTACTTCTTTCTATAACTTCCAGAAATATTTTCTTTATTATGTTGCTTAGACAGCTCCTACGTCTAATTAATATTGGTTGGTGATTACTTAGGAATAAGAAACGGGACAAGAAATCAAAGCACAAGTCCAGAAAGAGCTCGAGTGAAACACAACATGATCCTGCAGCAGCTTGATGGTACGCGTACCTTAAATTTGAGTTGCTTCTCCTTTTCGTTGCCTTGTCATCAAACATAGTACACCTTATTTTTGTCTTTAGTGAGTGATTTTGTACTCACAGTGCCATTCTTTGTCCAAGAAACTTGGTTGGTTCTCTCTTCTGAGACTACTCTTTGATCATATTACACTTAGACCATATATATGAATGAGTGGACATTAATTCATCATTTCACTAGATCTACCTTTATTTATTTCTTTTTCCTTACAGGTGACACGTCGGCATGCTCATTATCAGACTGGTTTGTTGAACACATTGAAGAGGAATGCTCTTATATAACAGTAAACATGTTTGGCTCATTCAGTGAGCATGCAAGTTCTGCATGTGCACACTGTGTGGTATTGGTCTCTATCAACTGGGTGGTTTTGGTTTTTGTGTAACCGGGAGTATATCAGCTGTGGTTTTCATGGCAGTATTGTCAGAAACATTTTAACATCTTTGGCATTCTTTCTCTATAATGTGCAGTAAGGATGATGCCTGCCTATTGTATATGTTTCCCCACTTCTAATGTTGCTCTTGAGCGTGTGGCCATCCTTTTTTTTTTTTTTTGCTGTTGAACTGTTAGTATTCGGAATTATGTTTTGATTAGGTCGGTTTAGAACTTGTAGTGATCTATTCTGAAGGTTATCCTCTCAATATAGTTTTTTTCATTCTTAAAATTTAAACCCGAGACCTTTAAGGGATTTAGTGTCACATCCCATTATATCGACTATCTGTTGTGGTCTATCTATAACTGATCTGACTCTGATCTTTTGATATTATTATTTTGTTTTCTAAGATTTTTCTCAATGCTTGTTTAATCTATGGCAAAAACCTTAACATAGTTTCAAATATTCTTTGAAAAAACTTTCGGCACAATCTAAATATGGCATGCGTTTGATCTTTCAGTTTCGTTAGACCAGACATTTTTGTGTTATTCTCAAGTTCGGACCGACCCAAATAGGGTTCGTACTTGTGATTGTTGTTCGTACAATTAATTTACAACTAATTTTCAAATCTAACCTTTTTGCTCTTTGTGGTGCAAAAAGGTGCTGTAAGCCACAAACGATTTCCCACCCTGGTGGGCATGATCCACCTTCCGCACCCAAAAAGACCATCCGAGTTAATATTAAGGTTAAGCTAGAGAAGTGGAACGCGTTATAAACTCGGTCCATCTCCTGAGTTAATTTTCAAATTATGTTTGAGAGGTCAAATGAGTCATATAGATCGAATTCTGTATGATTTTATACAATATTTATTTTATTAAAATATTTTTAAATTCAGAAATATTTCTAAAATATATATTAAATGTATAAAATCAATTTTTTTTTGAATTAAGTATTCCAATACTCTACTCTCTTAATAGAATTAATGAATTTTATAATATTTAGATCGAATTAATTAAGTGAAATTTAAATGAGTCGTTGAAAAAAAAAAAGATCGATGCATAAAATTTGAAATTTTTTATTTTTGGCTGTCCCTCCAACATCATACTTCCCACACACACATATATATTATTCTAGTAGATTCTTCCTGCAGGAAAATGAAAAGAAGGAAAGAAATGTTGTTTTTTTAAACAAATACGACGCCGTCTCACTCTATTTTCAGCCCTTCTTTGAATATTGGAGCAGCTGCTACGATCTCTCTCCAGCAACGTCTATTCTTCTTCGCCTTCGGAGAAGCAGTTGCGAGTTGAAAATGACGTGTTTGGTCTCAACCAAGTTGTCTCACCCTTTTCGTGCCTTTTCGGAAACCCTAACCCAGGTAAACTTAATTAGGCAATAACAATCATCTCCTCTTCAAAACCCTAATTTCATTAAACCCCCCTTTTCTTGCTTTACTTGCTCAAAAGAACATTCAACAAATCTCCAATTCTTCCAAAATTGGGAGAAATTTGATTTGATTTATAACTATTTTTTCTGTTGGTGATAGATAATCGGGAGAAGGTATGGTTGTTAATAATTTTTTTTGGGGGGGGAGGGCTTCATTTCTGGGTTAGACGACCTAATTGTAGCTAAGTTTTTTTGTGGGAATTTGCTTGCTGCAGGAAATATTCCCTAAGAATTCTAATGTCTGCAGAATTTCAAGCCGAGCGGCGTCCCCCAAAATAGGTATTCCCTTCAATCTTAATGACCTTTCCTTTGAATGATGCTTGGTGAAACTCCTGAATGCATATTTCAATTGAACCCCACCCCCATTTTGGAATTTAGAATATCACTTATAATAATTGAATTTGGAGCCGTATTGGGAAAAGTTGTGAAATTCTGTGGGATTGATCCGCGTTTTGCCGGAATACGTAAGAAACCTAAATTTCACTAAGCTCTCTTTAATTTTTAGTATGTGGGCAGGGTGCTTCATCATGTGCTAACAAACCTTCCAGCATCAACCCTAACCTTGAAACCAAATGAAAAACAAAATGAACAAAATTTGTAGAGTTCATTTGCAAAAGGAAATCTTGCATTTGGAACCAAAAGTAAAATTTGGAATTTATTTGGAGTTTTCACTCTTTTTTGGGTTGATTGAATTAGGATACCATGATAATTAGAAAGTCAATATATGTAAACTCTCAAATTCTTGTGGAGTTCATTTACAAATTTCCCCTTTTCTTTGCTGATTTTGAAATCCAATACTTTCTGTGGAGTTAGAAATACACTCTACAATTTTTTTCTAAGTAACAAAATTTGAACTGGAAATGGAGTCAACAATTTTTGCCAAATTCATTTAGTCCCCAGGACAACCTAATACAAATGGAGTTTGCTCTAGTTCTTTTTTTTGGGTGGGGGTAGGGGGAGCAAGAACCATAAGCCTAAAAGGCTGGTGGTGAGAAAAATCTTTGATAATGAACCCAACACAACAAAACAACTAATTTTGAAAGTTGCTTAGTAGTTTGGAGACCAGCTTGCTTTTAATATGATTTAAAGGAGAGATTGAGAATTCATTTTTATTTTTGATGAATCTCTGGACAAATAGTTACCTGAGATGAAAAAAAATTTAGGTTAAACTTCAACTTCTTGTTCTGTTCAAGAATTAAATCTAAATAGGTCACAGATTTAACATAAGCGAATGACTTCTGGAACTGAACATGTGCTATGACGTCCATTGTTCATTTTTGCAGAGCTGAACATGAATATGGGTGCTGGTATGATATGCTGCTTTTGTGGTACTAACAGCTTAAACTGCATTTTCAGCTTGCCAACTTCTTGTGAGAAGCAGTTTTGGTGGAGGTATATTTTCGCTCAGTTGGGATTGGCACCACAATGTAACTGCATCCTGGGGGCATTTTTCTAAGCATGTCTGCGATGATACGAATGTTGATTCAGCTATCAACCCTGTAATACTAACTGGCTACTGGATTGGACCCGAAATTGAAGATGGATGGGGATTTGTAGAGGCTGTTGTAAATTGGAATACATAACGGTTGGTGTTTCTTGTGTAATTCTTTTGTGGTGCTAGATAGATCAATGCTGTCACTGATCTTGGCACTGTTCCTTGGTTTGTATCTGCACCTCAGTGGCCTATCTTGGTGCACAAATTGTTTGTCTTGGGGGCTGGCGGTATGATTTATCGTATCATGAAGTTCCCTGAAAATTTTGTGATTACTTTAAGCTTCTAAATAGTTTATCTTTGCAGAAATGTAAGATTTTATATTTTGTTATATTTTTTATTTCTTGGTTTTGGGGTGAATGGCGTTGGGAACGTTTGCTTTCCCTACTCATTAACCCTTTGGAGTTCTTTTGTAGTTGCACCAGCAGAATCACATTTACTCATTGAACTATATGGGAGGGCTAATGTCCTTTGTTCAACCGGGGGGTGTAGGGATTCTGAATGCTTACCAACGTTGAGTGTATGAAACAGTGGTACCATTAGGCCAAATAACTAGGGTGAACTCTGGTTGTTAATATACCATGAAAGTGCCATTTACCGAGCTGTCATGGTGATTGCAAGGAAGGAGGCTTTTTATCAATCCTGCATCAGTTTGAGAGTTGCAAAGTCTGAGACATGTTAAGAAACATGGATAGAAGTCTTGGGACTCTTTATGACTAACACTCCAAAATCAAGTTGATGTTGTTGAATTCGATCCACACACTTGCATGTGAAATTTCATGAATGTGCAGGTGAAGAATTAATCATCTTAGTTCAGTACCAAAATTTGCTTGCTTGACTCTGGCACGTAGAATTCAACATGTTTGTTTGTTTTGGTCTGCATTTAACAGCTGTGAACACCTTAACACTTTGTTTGAAAGTAGAAAATAGAGGGTTATTGTGACAGCAAAAAAACAAATCTCTCCGTTCTGTCTAGTGAGAAAAAGACCAACATTTTTAACAATTTCACATACTTCTTCCTAGATAATTTTCCACCTACTTTTCACTCAATTACCACGCAACGCATCATCGAAGAAGAAGAGGAAAGTATTGTAGACAGTATAGAAAGGGGGGGGTCTCTTCTTTTTATCTGAATAAAAACTAGGCAACATGACTTGCCATGTAAACTGTTCAAAGAGGCGAAGAGACAGAAATCATTAAAAAAAATCGCGAAGTCGACACCAATATCTCAAAGATAACGTATTTGATCTGCAGTGAAGAGGGAAAATGAAATGCAACCTAGATAGAAATTTTTCTTAATTTTTTTTTTTCAAATAGCCGGTTGGTAATGATGGGGATATTCACAAAAAACGAATTTTCAAGTCTGTTCTGAGGAATGAAGTTACCATGCATATGCAGCAACTTCATGTATGATATCTGCATCAGCATTATATTTTCACAGGACTTTATGCGTGCATCACCATATAGCTACCTCAGATAAGGAAGAAGTTCTATACATAAATCAGAATACATATTTCCTTTGGCTACATAGCAAGAATACACTATACCAGATTCTGTTTGATGATAGGCATATTCCAAATAGAGATCTCATAAATCACATGCCTACCATGGAAAAGGGGTGCTAAAAATGCCGTGTTGAGCCTGCAGATTGATGTAAAATAAAAATTGAGAATGGTGCAAGATTTTCGCCTTTCATTGGTGCCAAAGTGCTTAATCCAAAGAAAGCCATGAGGGTACTGAGAAGGCTATGAATATCGATGCCGTGATTTCATGGTCTTTGCCCAACGATCGTAGACTCATCTATGAGGACAATCATTTTTTTTTCTAGGAATCCATTACATTGGCCATACATCCTCGACACTTCATTGGTATGGTCGGTGGAAAATTTTTCGAGATTTTCAGCACTTGTCTCTCATTAAGTTTCATTCTCTTATATCCTCCACCTATCTTGGTTCTCTTTCTCTTAGTCAACATGCGATGGAAAAAGCCTTAACACTTAAGGGAGTGTTTTCCCATTTAAAAAGAGAAAAGGTTCCTATGAAGGGCAACATCTTTTTGCATGAAATGCTCTCCCCCCAAGAGCAATGCTGTTTGTGTCTCCCATTTATGTGTGTATGTGTGAGAGAGATTTGGCTATCAACATAAAGCAAACGATACCAAAAACACCAACCAAGAGAAGATAGGGTGATGTAAGTGGTCCCCAAGTAACTTATCGAAAGGCCCTAGTTGTGGGGAAGGTTTAAAACCCTAATCCTCATCTTTCTCTTTGGTTCATATAACTCTAAAGTAGTCATTAGCATTGTGGGAAAATCGCCATTTTCTCATTAAAGAACATTAAAAAATGTATTCAGGCTATATACTTCTTCATAAAAGAGAATGCTATAGTGGTCCCTCATTCTAGGTTTAAGTGATTTCTAACTTGTAGACCAATAACCTGGTTGTCAGCCTTTATTATGTAATAAAGAAACAACAGGAGGAGGTACGGTTCTGAGCAACCAGTGCTGCAGGAGTCGTAGTCTTTCTTTACAGACAGTAAAGAACAATATTCAGACAAATTAGAGAGGGAGAGAAAGAATCTTGAATGGCGAAGAAGTAAACACAAGCAAGCTCAAATTGAAATGCCTGCATATTTACACCACCATTGTTAAGTCAAATACATTATGTTTTTTATGACTTCAACTTTTGGTCTATTCCTGCAAGCATCAATTAAATTAAGCCTTGAGATATGAGTTCAAAGGGATTAAAGCTTTTGACTTCAACATCAAGCACCATATATAGCATCACTGATTCTCCAACCAAGCAACAGTACTGCTATATCTCAAACCAAAAGTTCTTACAACATACACTTCTGAAGAAGTCACCAGAGAGGAACTGATATATATATATATATAGAGAGAGAGAGAGAGAGGACTCACAAAGCAAAAGAAGAGACTATCATGAAAATTTCATGATGTAGACTGAACCATCACTGATTCTCCACCAAGCACCATTTCTATGCTCTCAAACCGAAAGTTCTTACAAGTTACATTTCTGAAGAAGTCACCAATGAGGAACTCAGAGAGAGAGAGAGAGAGAGGAGACTCACAACGTAAGAGAAAAGACTTTTATCATATGAAAATTGCATTCTGTGGACTGAACAATCACTGATTCTCCACCAGGCACCACTTCTATACTCTCAACCCAAAAGCACCACTTCTGAGTCGTTGCCAAAGAGGAACGAGAGAGAGAGAGAGAGAGAGAGAGAGGGCACTCACCAAGCGAGAAAAGACTATCATATTAAATTTTCACCTGTAGACTAAACTATCACTGATTCTCCACCCAAGAACCATTTCTATACTGTACACAAAAGTTCTTACAACTTATACTTCGGAGAAGTTGCCAACAAGGAACCGAGAGAGAGAGAGAGAGAGAGAGAGAGAGAGAGAGAGAGAGAGGTAGGGAGAGAGGACTTGTAAGAGAAGAGGCTATATCATATTTAAAATTTATTTTGTAGACTTAACTTTAGCGTATTGTTGATGTTATGATAGAAAAATTTGACATTCTATGTTCACGAATCGCTCATCCTTGAAAAGAATCGCAGGATGAATATTTGAAGGATCACTTAAAATTAAAACCTTAGTGTTTGCTGAAAGACAAAGTGAATCTAAGATTAGCTAGTTTCCAAGAGACTCGTGACGTTCTTGCTCTTGAGATGTAGAGCATTCCCAGATACTCTCAAGATTGCAAAAACCTCATCAGAGGAAACACACAAAAAGCTCATTTCAGATGTAAAATCTGATAATATTACAAAGGAAAAAAAAAGGTGGAAAAGAAAGCGAAAACACTTACAAAGATGAGAAAGAAACAAAGTAAATCTCAACACAAGGTATCAGCTAAGTTTCACCAAGATCAAATATATGTAGATGAAGATGTCACTTTAAGATGCCTTGGTGATAGAGCTGCTACCTTTCTCGATCACTCTAAACTCAAGTGGTTTTAGGCCTTGAAGTTGTTTCCCAACTGGTCTGCCACATTTAGAGGTCGATGCTTCTTCAACTTTGTCTTCAGAGCTAGAATTGGTACTAGTAGAAGAAGCCTTTTGTTGGTTGGCTTTCTCTCGCTCATACTCCCTATATTTATGCAAGTACCGTGCTATAACCTCAGCATAGTCATCGAAGCCTAGTGAACTTAGAGCCCAACATATGTCGTCTCCGTTCACTGTCTTGCGGTTCTCCTTGTGACACTTGTCAGATGCTTCGCCAGTAACAAAACTTATGAATTCCGACACACATTCTTGCATAGTCTCCCTGGCTTCTTTCGAAACTTTGGCACTTGGTGGCAGGATTTGTTTCATGATCCTCCCCACATTGGCAATAGGAAGGAAACGATCCTGCTCTTCAACCATCTCCAGACTAGAATCAGAAACGATAAAGTTAAACACAAATCCTCTCAAGCATGAACTGACACGTCGCTCTTCCTAAGCTTGAGGGATCTTCTCTAGTGCAGACACGTCGCTCTTATATATACATATATAGCACAATATCCATGGATGATGTTGCCTATGCATGTGCACATGTATGCGCCACATTGTGGATATAAGATGGCAATTGCAAGCAGCTTCCACAGGTGGGTCTCCACACACTATGCTCGAGATCAAGTCATTGGTTACACAGCTCCATGGCATGGCACGTATTAGTATTCATCTCCTTTCAAAATATATATAAAACTATGAGGGCTAATTGCCTTTTTCTTTTTGAATACACATCCGGAGCTCTCTAGACAAATGAATGGCTACTATGATGATTAAACTCAACAAATTTAAGAGAATTAGTACAAATAACAATGAGAAAAAGCATTGACAAACATAAAGAAAGCCCTCCATCTCAAAGCTTTGCTCGACATTGACCAAACTTTGTACTGCAAAACTTTCTTCAAAAGTAGCTAACTGTGCCAGTTGAGGCTCCACTTAGTTTAGCTAAGAATCTTAGTTTAGGTAAGTTTAGGTAAGAATCTGCTATCTGGCCTAATGAAGTGAAAGAAAGTTTACTCAACTAAGTTTAGGATTTGGTGATGATTAATTAAGTGTTTCCAAGGAAGATTAGTTTAAACAGGAAAGGGATTAACCACTAATGGACAAATGCTTCCCCACATCATATAAAGAAAGCCTCCCAACATGTCTTAATACTTTTAGGCATATATTTATTATTCAAACGAGTGGACTATATCTGTGCACGTTTAGGCAGCAAACTAAAATGGAAATGCTTTAGAGATAAACCTTAGTGTTTGATTACCTCATTAGTTGGGTTTTCATAATCAGTTTTGTCACTCTATTTGGCGGCAAACTATTTCCTCTTTTGAATTTAAAATTCTTTTGGGATTTTGTTCAAGTTTATGCTGGAAATTCAAAGCAATTAGTACATCAAATTGTTGATACCCAAGACCTAAAAAAGCCCTCGAAATTCTAGCCAACGCACTATCGACACGTGGGCACCATGAGGTTTTGATCAGCATAAGCCCTCACTAGAATTTTTAATGAATTATTTTAAAATCACAAAAATTTAAGTGAACTTTGGTTTTAGTTTCAAATATTCTCATAAACATTGTTTACAGTCCAAGTAGCTTCTCAAACTTTTAAAATCATATTTATCTAACCACTCAATTTTGTGTCCACTTTAAAAGCATACTTGATGCCTCGCAACTCTTTTACTTGAATTGTTCTCAATGGGAGAGAAAGGAGAGAGAAATCAAAAAGAGATGGAGAGAGAATGAAATTCAGTTCCCCCACCAGCTTGTCAATACTAACAAAGACATCATTGTGGTTCCTAACTTGTTGTATCTGAAAGCAAATTATAATATTAATTATTTGACACAGCCACTTGCTTCTTTATAGATTTGGTAATGGCAAGAAGATTTTGAATCAATCAACTGCACTAAGGGTATTTAGTCTGTACAATTGTGCTTCTTTATTCGAATTGTTTACATAAGTACATAGCCTGCCTAGGCTTCTCCAAAGCATGTAAGGCCTTGTACCTTGTATCGTTTCATTGCTTTCCAAAACAGTATCTGTGCTCATTTCGTATAGATGAAGAGGAGTCCTATATTTCTTGTACAATTCATGTTTAATTTATTTAGTTGATTGCAGATAAGGAGATTTAGCCGTCGAGAAACACAAACTACAAAAATCGCTCTTGCTGGCTGTTTTGATCAAAACTAGTCAGTAAACAACTCAGTTTTACTGTATTATATGTCTGGTACTTGCTAATTTAGTACACACCTGTTGCAATGTGTGTGTGAGTTTATGTGCATGCACATGTGACTCTGGAAGTATGCACATGTTAAGAAATGAGAGAGAGAGAGAGAGAGAGAGAGAGAGAACATTCTCTTAGGTTTCAAAAGAAGTGCATCGTGCAACATAGTGTTCTGTTATATTAAGGTTGAATTCTATTCAAAGTCCTCTCCTTTCGGAAAGTTTACATTAATTTATGGCCCTATTGACCACTCCTAGGGTCTTGAACTTTATTAGGTTCCCCCATCACGCAATCAGTACGATTAAACAAATGGGCATTAGCCACTAAAAATGTACTAAAAATGCCTTTTAACTTTAACCCCCTTTCCTCTTTTTGCAAAGCCCCAACACACAATTTTTTGAAGATTCCCTTTCTTTCCACTACTTCCTTACTCAAAGGGGCATAATTTGACAATTTCAAGCATTCAAAATGAAGGGTTCTTTTGGGATCACATCAACCCTTTTCCTATATGGGAGAGGCATCAAAAAAATAAGGTTAAAAGTCCAACCACTATGAGGTCCCTATGTAAATTATGATTTTGCTTTTCCCCCAACCTATATAGTCATCAAACATACAGGCTTTTACATTAGTAAATTTTGCTCCCAACAAAAGAAGTATTCGTGGAGGGACTGCAGCATATAGGAATCTAATCATTCAATAAGCGTCATATATAGGCATGCTGCCATTGAACACACTACAAATAGTCATAAGATTAGGTAAACATATTTTCTTTTAAAAGATTTTCTAGTATCCTGTGAACATTAATATTCTCGATGCTAATCATAAATGGTTCGGTCAATAATCATTCTATCATTAGAAACGATTTGGATAATAATTCAATAGCCAACAAATTCGTTAGTGTCAATATATGTGCCAGCCGGGAAAAAAAAATGATGGCAAAGATCTTGGCTTCTGAGTTCAAGTGTGTCACAGGTGTTTTGAGCTTCCAATGGATAGTAAACATAGCGGGATACGTTCTAAATTTTTTAATGTTTGAAATTTAAGAATAGAAAAGATTACGTTGGAAGAACCCTCTAAATAGACCTTCACAGATATTCAAATCGAATTAATCAAAAGATGATTTCAAATATCGATGATTAAAAAAAAAAACAATAGTGTTTTGAGCTGCTCGACTTGGATTGACCACAGCTAGGTCTAATACAAACAAAACCCATTAAACTTTTTTGGATTGAATGGTCAGTCAATCTACCCTTTAACCAGAGATCGAGATCTAAGAATGAAGAAAAATGATTTTGGAGAGCTAATCTCTTAAGGAATCCTATAACATTTGAACTGAATTGATTGAACGAAATCTGTTGAAATAGTAAAAAAAACAAAAAACAAAAGACAAAAAAACAAAGAAAAAACAAAACAAAACCCACCCGGTGACACTATTTCATGTGCAGCCTGTACCTGCCCAGGGCCAGGTCCAGGATGAGTAGAGTCTAGCCTATTGCAACCTGACTGTTCTCAAAACGAGAAAGCCCAAGGCAAGTGTAAGTGGGCCGAGCTCGATTGGAATCTCATTCATGGATGATAGAAAGGTCCGGGTGAGAATGTTGTGCATTCTAGAAATACAATAGACTTGGTTAACAGCCTTGCAAAGCCGAACGCAATACTCTGCACTAAACGATATTGTAGAAATGTAAAAACATATACACATAACATCTGAGTCCTTTCTATTACAGAAAAAACCGATCAACCCACAACAAACCTCCTGGCCTCAAAATTCGGTCCCAGTAAAATAGGATGAAATCCATCAACTGCAGATCAATCACGCCATGGAGAAATCCAGTTATGTGAATCAAGTCCACAGTGTTATCGAAAAATGGCAGGCACTGATTCAGTGTTACATACAAAGGAAGCAAGCCTTTTGGTGCTATCATCTCATTGAAAGGAGCCCCGAGGTTTAGAGCAGTTGAGATAATTGTGACATTTTGTTCTCTCATCCTTGCTGCAAAAGACCCTGTACCAACACCACAGTCCAGTCCTATTCTAATTTCACCCGGTTTTATTGCCAAAAAATCTGTTATCCAAAAATCTATGGGAAGTGAGAGATTTCCAACCCATTTAAGCTTCTCCTTCTTCATTTCAAAACACCCCGGGCATTTTGAATAACCCCTTTTCGAGTTTTTGCTAGACAGGCACTCAAAATTTCTGCACTGATAATTAACCCACCTAACATTTCGGCCATCGGGCAATTTCCAAAGGGACTCATTGATTGGATAAGGTTTCTGATACAATTTGGAGGCCCTTGCCAAGCATCGCCTTCTTGGCAAAGGATCACAACCATTGATCATCAGCTTCTGAGCTACATTCTAATCGTCTTTACAATAAGATCCAATATCATAGTCCATATACTCCTTCAATTCTTTCTTCAACAATACGCATGCATGTCCTATTGTACTATATATCCTGTCTGTTCCATATATATTTACCTTCCCAAGCCTATTATCCTTTCGAGTAATATACTTCCTCATCTCTCCTACCACCAACATGTTAATCAAAGGATCCTCCTTCATGGTTGTGTTCCTAAGTCCTTCAGGCTTAGGCAATCGAATCAGCCTAAGAGAGATGTGAGCATCATAAAGAGGCTTAATCACCTCATCTTCCATAAACCTTTTGTACTCCAATTTTGAAATGTTACTCCTACTCAGATCTCCTTTATCTTTCTCCATTTGTTGAACGACACCCTCGAGCTTATCCTGCAAGCTCTCCATCTTGTTTAGAACTTCTCAAACCCTATCCGACAATGCTTGCTGGTCAAAACCTGTGTCAGTATTCCTCAGACCAAAAAAGTGGTAACAAATATCCTCATTTCGCATAAAAAATCCGGCTGAATAGAACCTAGAGGGACTCGAAATGCTTGCGATTATCGCAAGGCCTCCCAAAACAATCTGAGTCCAACCCATTATTCGCCCCAGTCTACACTTGGGAAAGCAAAATTCCCCATTCTAAACATGCCCCAAATCCAAAAAACCTGAGTTATCTCCTATCAAAACCCTAGAAAAATCTCAATAGACCACATTCACTGCTCGGTGCTTTCATTCTTAGAATGTGGGGGAAAAAAAAAAGGTGACTCAAACCCACAAATATATTAGTCAATTCCCTCAGTACAAACTGGGGAACTAAGAAACTGTCCAGCTAAATCTCCCGAGAAACCCCAAATTAGAAAATCATGAAATCCTCTAAAAACCCTTAATTTTTGCTTCAAACTCTGAAATTGAAGGAACTTTAGAGCTGGAAAACTGTAAAAGAAGTTTAAAAGCTAACCCAGATCTGAAGGGAGAAAAGGGAGCTAGAATTGAGTGATTGACAAGAAACAGAGGAGCTCGAATGGCGTAAAAAACTCTAGAGAGAGAGAGGTAGAGAGTGAAAGTGGGTGTATTTTATTAGATGGAAGAGTTGACTCCGAAGAAGCCATGGTGGGTTAGGATTTCGATGACGAATGATCAATCCAAGTTTTGTATAATTTAGGTGAATCGCCTAGTCTAGACCAAATCCAAATGTTTCGACCGTTAAAGTTCCAGTTTCATTTCCCTTTTCTGAATTCTACGAGGTTTCTTTGGCATCAGCCCCTAACGTGGATTTCATGGGAAGAATGGCTTTGCTCCTCCCCACCATTTTTTTTCCCCCAAATTTTTGATTTTAACTAAAATTATCGAATTAAAAAATATAATTATTGATTTTTAAAAACTTGAATTATCCCCGCCGATTTTTACCTTAGAATTTATATGAAAACCTTACCCTAATTTTATTATGAATAACTTTATTGATTAACTCGATTGTTTTTTGTAAATTTCTAATTAGAAAAAATTTTAAATTTTAAAGTATTCAAAATTTAAACAAGAAGCATGTATTATAAGAATAAATTACGATTTATATACTATCTTTTTTCTGTAATGTTTGTATTCTATATTTTTAAAACTCATGCTTTATATCTGAATTTTTTTTTTTTTTTTTTTTTTTTTTTTTGTAATGCTTTACATTAAGAGTAAAAGATTGTTTGAAAATCTAAACAAATACCCTTCATCAAAAGCATTTTATCCTACACAAAGAATTTAATTAATTGATATTTTATAGTTTAAATAAAAAGATATATTGTAAGTTGGTAATAAATATAATTCAACTAAAAAATAATTTACATTCAGCATCTCATAGAATGTTTTTTTTTTAAAAAAAAAAAAATTAGAAGTCTTATGATTGCATGCAAATATATATATACATACATACATACATATATATATATATATATATCATCAGCAATTAATCAACTGATTAACTTATTTAACTAGAATAAAAATCTTTTGACCAACTGCATTTTGGGGTTTTAAATTTCTGTTCTTTTTTTCAACCAATTACGTTTTGCACGTTTTGTTAAAGGAATACCGTTGAAAAAGAGCAATCCTAAAATAGTGTAAAATGTTTAAAAATACTCTAAATACTTAAAAAAATAAAAGAGTTTAATATATTTTTTTTAATATTTTTCTCTCTCTCAGTTTTTTTTTTTTTTTGCTGAATAATATTTATTTGAATAAATTTGTTCCCTCTCTCTCTTTAACTCCATGTCTTCGGGTACTCTCTTTCTCTAGAAACCTAGGATTCAAGGATAATCGAGATAAAATATTTTATAGAATAAAATAAAATGTTTTGAGGATTTTAATAGAATAATATTTTGGATTATAATATTTATTTGATACGTAATTTTGTTTCCATATGATTCTGCCACCCACAAAGATGTACTAGAATTTTCCTGGCACCATTGTTGAGTGCTCTTCTCTAGCATCACTTGCAAAGATCATAAATTGAAATGTCGAGATGATAGGCTTTTCTTTATTACCCAACAAAAATTGAAAGATTCAATCTTTAATTCATTATATCTTATTCACATATTCATCAAAAAAATAATAAATAAATAATCGAAAAGAAAAAACAAAACCAATCATAACATAGATTACATCCGAACGGAATAAAAAAAATGGAGAAATAAAAATAAACACAAAATGATACAATCCAAAAAAAGATATTTATAATAATAAATAAAATGAAAAGATGAGAAAATATATAAATATAAAAATATAAAAATTTTTATATAAATATTAATTATTTTATAAAAATAACAGAAGAATCATATTTTATTATAAAAATGATAAAATATATAATTATTAATTAAAATAAAAATAAAAATTATAATTATAAATAAATAAATAAATAATTTAAAAATATTAAAATATTAAAAATTTTTATAAATATTAATTAATTTAAATATATTGATACGTTTTGAAAAGAAAAAATATTAATATTGAAAAATTTACATCAGTCAGAGATAATAACCGACCCTAAAGGAAAATACACCAAATCTCAAACATCTCTCTTTGTTTTACAAGACATTTTCCTCAAATTAAACTCAAACAATTTTTTTTTTTTTTTTTTTTGGTATAAGCAACGGGTGGCTTCGATTAATGCATTCAGAGTATTTTCAATCTGAAACTTGATCAGATTTAACACTTTAGGCCGACTTCGACTTCGATTAATCCACTCTGCCTCGCTCTTTTGAACACCCAACTCCAGCAAAGTCCAAACAGAACTCTCTGTTTCCGTCACACCACCGGGCCCCTTCTGTGGCGTCCGTTGCTGACCCAATATATCCACAAATGAACTTCTCACTCGCCGAAGTTTCACCCCAACAGATCAAATCCCACAAACCCATTATTGAAGAGAAAACATATAACAACCCTAGATGACGAAGACAATGTCTCGTGCATTATTGCTTTCAGCCCCCACCATTACTGCTTTCAGCAGTCTCCTTTGGGTCATTTCATCAAACACCTGAGATTTCTTTTTTCCTTTTTTTTGGGAAAACACCGGAATTAGACAAAAAAAATTTAAACCTTTAAGACAACAAAATCTTTAGTGATTTGTTTCGCTCTCCAAGAAAAAAAAATTATAATTTTCACACAGAACCATATCTTCCAATTGTGAAGTTTCCAGAATTTCAGTCTTTCTTCCACTCTCCCATACTTTCCATCAGAGCTTCCCGATCGATTTCTGCAACTGAAATCAGACTTCCCCCGCCGGATCGATTTTCTCTCGATCGCTTTGTGTTTCTCATCAATTCCTTCAACTCGGTCCATTAATTACCTCTCTCGGTCGGACGAGGAAGGGAAAGGAGAGCAGAACATCGTAAAAGGAGAGGAAAACAATAAAAGGTCTCAGAAATAAAAAATTACCTAAGGGTATTTTTGGAACTCCATAAAAAATTAGCGGATTATTTAATAGGATTGAGTCGAACGAGTTATTTGATTAAACAAGAAAATCTAAAGTACAATTGATCAAACTAGAAGATGTAACATGCAAACTAGAGAATAAAAAATGTAATTTATTATTTGTGTGTGTGTATATATATATTATTCTTACCATAAAAAATTAAGTTTGAATCTTGGGTTGATTATATATATATATATCAATACAAATCCAGTGACAGAATATTAATATTATTTAAATAAGGTATCGGATTCAAATCATATGTATAATAAATACATGTGTTAGAAGATTTTTATCCTTTAAGATGTTAACTCAACTCGAATCGAATTTAGTCATATTTAATATGATTATTGAATGCTCAGATCAACGTATAAGAAACTATCGTGGATAAATTTTGAGAGAAAAAATAAAAAAAAAATAAAAATTATCAAATTTGTAATAATTTTATCGTAAACCAAAAAAAAAAGAAAAGAATTTCCAACTTATCAGGTGACAAAATGAGTCTAATTAAAATAATTCAACCAAGAACACCCAACATCATTTGTTTAATTGTACCCTATATGCAAACTTAATTTTTTAATATTGCTTTGTTTGGGATTTTAAATAAATATGGGGCCAAGCTGTAATTTATTATTCCAGTCAATGGTAGTTAAATTACCTATATTGCCCTTTCTCATCTTTTCCATCTGCAGCTAATTGTTTGAACCTTCCAAGATATAGCCAAGAATTTAGAAGGTTAAAGTTGGTAGTTTAAATTTGCCAAATTTTCTAAGCAACGAAATCTTTATTAAATAAATTTTAAAGGTTTCAAATGGGTCAATGCTAATGGTACTTGCCATTCAATTGTCATCATTCACTTTTTTTTTTAATTTTAAATTTAAATCTCTTTTATATATATAAAAATAATAATAATAATAAAATGCTAATGGTAGTCGCTTGCGCTCTACACTCGTTGAAAGACTCACTCGATCAATTTTTGCAAAGTTCTCTCTTGTTGCTGCTCAAATTATCTTAAACAAAGATATCGAGAGAGATTATCTCTTAATGGATTTAATAATTAATTTAAATTAATTATCAAATATAACCATAAAAAAAAAAAACACAAAAAAAAATGGAGGGAAATAGTTAAAATTAGTTATTTCAATAAAAAAATATATATACACAATAAAAATGAAGGGAAGTTCTACCAAAAAAAAGAAAAAAAAAAAAAAAAAAGAGAGAAGGACAAAAATTGGGGCACCCCCCCGGGGGGGGTGGGCTTGCCCATGCATACAAAGCATAGAAAATTGAGAGAGGCAGGGGAGCCTAAAAAAGCAAAAGGGGGTGTACTATAGAATGTAACAAAATTTAATTAAACATTTTAACCAAATTTCACAAATTTTTAGGTCAATCTTTTGTTAAATTTTAAATCCCAAATTAAAAAATAGATAAAAAGAAAATAATATTTAAATTTCAGTATTATAGTTAAATTTTTATATTCGAAGTTCGTGACTTAAGTGAAAATAACTTGACACTCTTGATTTAAAAAAATAAAATAAAATAAAACTTAATTTTCCTTTTTTCTTTCTCCTTTCTCGATTCTTTTCTTTTTGTCTCCTTTCTCCGATGACTCTTTTCTTTAGTATCTTGAACCTGATTTACCATCTAATATTTAGAGTTTTATTTCGATTAATTTAGACTGAACTGTAATAAGTTTCTCATTTAAAAAGAACTCTCCCAAAGTCGGTTTTATCATTCCCAAAAATCAAATCCGAACACTTGATGTAGGGTTCTGGTGCTTTTTCCTCTATACCAACTAAACATTGGTTTTTCTCTTATAACTCTCTTTTCTTCTCTCCTTCTCTACTCGAAATCACTGAGTCAGAGGACGAGAAAGGAGAGATAGTTACACTCGAAGAGCAAATTTGTCCAAATTAAAATCTCATATTTTAAATAATAAAGTTCTTTCCTTTTATTATGAAAATTAAATAATGTTTTCTTTTTTGTAGAATTTAAATTCTCCCAAGTTTTTTGAAAAAACAACTTGAGGGCTCAATGTAACTTTTGTTCGAGTGGCTTGATCAAGTCGAATCGATAACAAGAAGTTTTAAATACTGAGAGAATATTAAGTGGGAAACAGCTACAAAAATTAAAATGGTAGTCTAGAAATATTCGAAACTAATTTTTCACATTACATATTATCAGTTAGAGTAAGCTTGCAATGGTAGTGCATGAATTAAGGAGTGAAAAGCATATAATTTTTTTTTTTTTTTTGCATAGAAATTTAAATCTAAAATTTTCAGATTGAGAGAGAATGTTGTGATCAATAAGTTGTTCCCTTGGAGATTGCGAAGCATATTAATAAAAATAGTGTAAATATATAAATAAGCCTAATTTTTGCGATACACCTAAATTAAGATTAAGCAAGTGGTATGATTTTACTTTTTAACTTCATTTTCAAAGCCTGCATTAACAAATAGATTCCCATTACATTTAACAAAGAGGAAGTGAAATTACTAGTTTCATTCTCAGCAACTTAACAAAAATACAATGTAGAACCTAAAATGATTAAAGGGTTAGAAGAGAGACTCATGGGCTTAAAGGGGATAAAGGGCAAGATGAAATGAAGTTTCACTAGTAAGAATCCACCGAAGAACCTCTTAATGACAAATATCAATGCGGAAATTCCCATCGTCGTTTGGTTTAGTTGATCCAATAGATGGGTAATGATATTATACAAGATTTCAGATTCAAGTATTATGTATGAAAAATACATACATTGGGAGTACTTTATCCCCTTAAAGATTAAATACGATTCAAACTGGATTCAATCAATTCCTCTCACCTAATCTTTCATTAAGATTATATAAGCTTTTAAAGATACAAATATATGCCCAATAGTTTAGAATGTAAGTGTTGTATCTTAATCGATATTAATCCAAATCTTTTTAAAACTATCTTTACATATAACTTTTAGTATATATCTAATACCTAACTGATTATGAATAATTTATATTATTTATGCTTAATTATCACGTTTAAGCATTTAACAAGAGCAACTATTCTCGAAATCGTCACCAACCAAATCGTTTTAAAACAATATTAATTTATAAAGTATTTTATTATATACTTGTTCGAGCACAATAAATAGAAAATGTCCGATTCAACCAAAATGACAGGAAAGTTAGCAGATTTTCACAATCATCCCATGTGTAATGTGCCAACTAGGAATGTTACGCTAGGTCACTTAATCGAGTCAGATAGTATCGATATTTAAATTAGTTTGAATGTTGGTTAGATGAACTCAAGTTTATTGAGTTTACATTTCTTGAGTTCGAGCTCCAACTCCAAATGTTATCGGATAGTGTTATCAGATGATATCTTTTAATTAATCAATTTTGAATAATATATCTAAAAGAATGTAACTATAAACGTAATTTTACATATAAAAATTATTTTTAAAAAATATAATTAATTGATTTCAAGAAACTCGTCGAATTTTCGTGATTAACATAGTTGAGCTCGAGCTCGAACAACCCAAGTTTGAGTTTAAACTCGATTTAACCAAACTCAAGTCGAGTTTTGATCAAATAGTGTCACGATTATTCGTGATATTATCCGAGTGTTATAACAGTGCTAATGTCAACTTTGTTTTGTATTGGTCACTTTTTCCTAAGCTATTCAAATGGGCGTCTTACAAATTTAATCTTAACATCTTCAAGAAGACAGTCTAATAATCATAATTTTCTTTCCTTCCGGATTCAAATCTCTTGTAATTAAAAATAAAAAATAAAATTCAATTTTAACATAAGGACCGAGGTTTCGGTATGAGTAACCACACACAAGATAGAGATCAATGGATTAAGGAAGAGTAATTTGGTCTCTGGGTCCCATCGCCATCCTCATCCGGCTGTGGTTCCACAATTTTCCCCTACACTAGCGCCCACGGTAACAACCCCATTCTCCACTCTGTGGAACCACTTGAATACCGAATTTACCCTTCACTTGCTGAAGCTTTGCTGAACTCTCTCTCGCGTTTACATTCTTTTTTTTTTTTATTTTCCCCTCCCACAAAAAAGGCCATTTTTTTTTCTTTAGTAGTAATATTCGAATAAAAACTTTTCCCTATTTTTTTAACCCTCCCGTCAGATAAAAAAGGAGGGATACAGCTGAATAAAAGAAAAAATTATAGTAATTTGACAATCAATATAAAATTTTTATCAACAATACAACAACAATAATAATTTAAATATTAATTTTAAAATTTAGAATCAATCATAAAACTTTTATCAACAATTTGAAAGATTAAAATAGAAAACTCGTTTTCCTTTTTTATTTTGAACTCTCAAACAGTCAATATTAAAATTTAAAATTTAAATTAAATTTATTATTATTATAATAATATTTAGATAAAATTTGTTATTTAATAATAATAATAATAATTTAATTTAATTTAATCTATTAATAATAAAAATTTATAATTAATTTTTCTACATTACCATAACTTTATTATTTTCTTATTAATATTAATATTTATAATCTATTACTTTATTATTATTATTAAATTTTAGAGCTAGGCGTTTTCGATACTTTTTAGGATAACAATGCCTGCTAGGACGAAGAACACGTGGTTAGTACTGTCCTTGGATCTTCCGAGTGACGGCTCAATCAAAACGAGGTCGTTTTAATTAGACTGCCATTCATTTCAACATAATTTTATTATATTAAAATATTTCACTACAATTATATATTATTTCGATGTTCAATACTTTTTATGAATTAAAAAAATAAGCTGTTATTATTATAATATAATATTATTTTTTTTCTACTTTAGCATCACCATTTTTCATGAGTAAATATCACCAAAATTCTTTGCACATTCATATTTCAATAAATTAATATTTTGATAGTATTTCATTAATAAATTCATTTTATTCTATAATTTAAATTAAATATTTTATAAAAAAATAATAATGTTGATATGCCCGTTTTCCTTTAAATAAGGAAAAAAAAGAAAAAAAAAACCTTCGTACATGAGAGAGACAGCGCAAAGACAATTGACATTTTTAATTTTCTCTCTCTAACCCACTCTGAAGCATAAAAGAGAGGACTTTGGGAGTTTTTTTTTTTGTTTTTTTTTTTTTTCCTCCATCATTTTTCTCTCTGTCTTCTCTCTCTCTCTCTTCGATTCTCTCTCTACACCCCCGCGAATTCCAACTCTATCTCTCCCTCTGTCTTTGGGAGCTCAGCTGAAGGTAACCATTCTTCTTCCCTACTATTACGTGTTTTTTACTTCTTTTATGTTCTGTTTTTTCATGTCTTTGATTGCTTTATTTCGTAAAAAACTTGTTAATCAAGCCAATCTCTCCAAAACAATGAAGGTCCATTTTTGTAGGTCCTCTTTCTCACGTGGGTTTTAACGTTTAACCCCTTTCACGGAAGTTCTACTCTCTCTCTCTCGCTTTCTCTTTTCATTCTTTTTCTTCTTTATGTTTGTTAGTGTTGAGTTTGTGAACCTAATGAAGTGATTTTCTTGGTTATTATGTGCTTAAATGAGTTTAAATTTGGTGGGATCCCGTTGAATTTTCTATATGATTAATTTGGATTCTTGAGAGCGATACGATTGTGGGTGTGTTTGGTTGGTATTGGTACTGTGAATGTTTCTTGAATATTAATGTCATTATGGTTTTTAATGTCTTTTCTGATTTAATGTTCATTTCATGCCTCTGATCGGATCTTGGAGGAAGGTGTTTCTTCTAGGTTTTGTTTGTTAAGAAGGGTATTAAAAATTGTTTTTCCTGGTTTGTGGTTTTAACAATGTGTGATAAAATTTGGCATCCATAATTTAGACGGTAGCGTCTATTATTAGGATTGTTGCCTTATGTGAATTAAAGAACTTATTTTCTTGGAAAGAGGGAGATTAAAGAGGATGAGTTTGAGGAAAAAGGGTTTGTAACTTTGTAAGTTCTGGTCTTTTATGTTTGATCAAACTGGTGTTAGTGAATTTTAAATTTTGGGGTTAGTTTATTGGCTATTTGGCTCCCATTTTGGACTTGGAGGATGGCAACTGTGTATCTGTTTGTATGCATGATAATTTCTAATGCTGATTGAATTGAATGACTTCTTTGATGGTATATCTTTGTTGCCATTTTCTAGTAATTATCATAGAAGTTTGCGTACATCCTAGGATAAATGAGCTTAATTTTGTTCAGTTTCCAGTTATTGAAACATTTTTCACAAGATTAATAAAACTGCAAAATGGAAGTTACCCATATGTGTGCACTTGTGCCTCCAGTCTGTGGTGTCTTGGTCTTTATTTGGTACATATAGTGATGAAATTTTGTTTTTGGTCTTAAAATTTCTAAAATAAACAAGTACTACATATATAATTCTTTACTGTTCTTTGTCATGTTGACTGATAAAAGCGTGTAAGTAGATAATTTTTTACTGTTCTTTGTTATGTTGACTTATGAAAGCATGCTTCTTGATCTCTCGGGGACCTGTAATTGAGAAGCCTTTTCTTTTGGGGGTGTGGGTGGGGGGAGTTTAAACCCCCGTGTTTGATGGCTGTGTGTTTCTCTTTTATTTTCACTCAAGAGGTTTCTGAATTTGCTTTAACTCCTGCTTCAAAGTGTGCATTTATTTACATCATGATTCTCATGGTTTGTCTTTTCTTGCCTGTAGAATGTATAACATCCTTGAAAATGGGTTCTTTCATTGAATGCTAACACTGTTACTGTTGTCTTTTTCTCTAATGAAAGAAGCTTTGTTATGACTTTGAATCAACCGGTCATTCAAACACTTCTATCCATTGGTTTATCATAGAGAGCCTTTTTTTTCCCTTCCTAAAAAAGTTATGTACCACTTGACATTAAACGCCATCACTCAATGTGTGGGATTTCAGTTGTCATAAGTTGGAATTTCTCAGTCTATCTGATGCTGGCTACCTTCTAACTGGTCAGTTTATTACATACTGCCATGATGATGGACACATCCACTACAATATTGACTGCTTCCTCATAATGTTTTTCCTCAAACTTCACTGGTTTTGCCTTGCAACCTGTGAGATTGATTCTTTAAGCCCTGTGGAGACTTAACTTGCATGCAAAGTTGTTTGAATTTATTTAGATAAGTTTATACTTTTATTTATTTATTTATATCCTCATTTGGTTAGTGATTTAACAATATGTCTCATCAAAGTTCATACACCATTTGTCTGGAGCACTTTCCCATTCTTTATATGATGCAAACTATTGTTGCTTTCTAGTTTTTGCTTTAATTATCTGGTGTGATATTATTTTGCAGATGGCCTCGGCGCAGGTGGATCGTGACTGTGTTTGTGAAAATGAAACTTCTGCTGACCTGTTACTTCCTCCAAGTTCTCCCGATGCAAATGACCTATTTGGAGATCCACTGGTGCAACCTCGGGTTGGTGATGAATTCCAGGTGGAAATTCTACCCTTGATAACTGAATCCGAGCAGCTTCTGCTTCTAAAGAATCCAGTTGATGAGGATGCAGTGGTTAATGTTTCCCATTCTTTTCTGGTTGGATTACCCATTCCAGTTATATGGGTTGACTGTGAGGGAATCATTGTGGACAACATAGGGACTGGATTTGCTGGCAGGACTCATGGAGCAGTGGCCTCAAACGGGAGTCAGACCATTTCAGTTAAGAGAGACTGTGAACTGAAATTTGAGCAAATGGATGTTAATTTAAACTTTGAAAAAGATCAGGGATCGCTGAATGGTATGTCCACCATTGCAGGCAAAGCGACCTCAGACATGGCGCATAAACATGAAACTCAGAGACCTGTTCCTGGTATGTTAGGTGAATCATGGAGTACTTTTGAGATTGATTGCTTTCTCCTTGGGTTATATATATTTGGGAAAAATCTCACTCAAGTTATGAATTTCATGGAGAGCAAAGGGATGGGAGAAATACTATACTTCTACTATGGAGATTTCTATAGGTCTGATAGGTACTGCAGATGGTCTGACTGCCGAAAGATGAGAAGTAGGAAGTGCATAATTGGGCAGAGGATTTTCACAGGATGGCGACAACAGGAACTGTTGTCTCGTTTGTTTACCAATGTCTCTGAGGAACTCCGCAATACTTTGTTGGAGGTATTTTCTCTTCCGCTTCATACCTTATTTATATATTTTTTGAACTTAAATTCCAAATTAGGAACCTTTCCTGATGAATTGCAATCTTTGCTTATTCTAATTTACTTCCACGTGCTTTCTGGTGGTAATTTTGTTTTAAGAAGTTAATATGGATTTCTTAAAAGTCATCAAAGAAGTGATCTTTTAAAAAAAGATAATGGATTTGTTAAAAGTTATCAAAGAAGTGATCTTTTAAAAAAAGGTATATCTTATTTTGTTTGAATATGTTGTCTTTTAAAGATTAATAAGATTCAACTGTTTGGCTCAAAAAAAGTTGAAGGAAGCATGAATAATTTGATAAAATAATACACACACATACAATGAACATGCTTTTGACAATGAACATGCTTTTGACAAAACACAAGGTAGCAGTGGTGAAATTCTATAAAATACACACACATACATGCACATGTACACACATGAAGATTTATGTGCGTGTGTGTTGATTTTCTTTATGCTCAGGATAATTATGGCTAAAGGATGAAATGTTTGGAAAAATAACATTATCTCATGTTAATATGAGAAGAATTAATAAGACAAAGTGTTGATAAATATCTCATGATATATGCAGCACTTAAATTTCGAAAATAATTATTAACAAAATCTAATAGGGAAGTTTAAAAGTATATTAGCTAATTTAAGCACTTATATATATGCATTTGCTCACTATTATGGCTTCTTCTTTGATTCATTTCAAAGAATGTTTAGTTTTATAATTGCTATTTTAATGTTAATGTGTATTCCTTCTAGTTCTTTGAAGATTTTTATATATCTTTTTTCTGGACCAAGTTACACATTTAGTCCTTAAACTATGCATGTTTTCCCAAATTAGTACCTAATCTTCAGAACATCTACAAAACAGATCCAAACTTTTAAAAGCATAATAAATCAATCTTGGGTGGGTGAATTTCATCCTGACTCTATCATCTGTTGTGTGCACGCTGATGCATAAGTTGATGTGTAAAGTGGCATCGCAACGCAGGCTTACCTAGCACTATGATGATTGGTTTGGGACTGTTTTTTAGATATTCTAAAAATCAGGGTCTAATACATGAAAACAAGCATAGTGAAATTTTATTTGCAAAAGCTTCTATTTTTATTATTTTTTTGTTTTAATTAAAAATATTAAAAATAAATTGAGACAAAATAAAAATAGAAGTTAAAGTTTTCAAATATGACTTAAGTCTATAATTATTGGCCAAGCTTAAAAAAAGTTTGGGATGGGCTGAATTTATTAGGGAAAAAAAGATTGCTAAGATTTCAAACTTATT
Source organism: Dillenia turbinata (assembly GCA_037126225.1). NCBI lineage: Eukaryota > Viridiplantae > Streptophyta > Magnoliopsida > Dilleniales > Dilleniaceae > Dillenia > Dillenia turbinata. Next base: position 21,592,390 of record JBAMMX010000025.1, read on the forward strand.
AATGTAGCATTTGGACAAATTTATTAAAAAAGAACGTAACTTGTTTGGTACACATGCATGCATTGCAATGTATAGATTGTGAGTCTTGAGAGAAGTGACACACACCTTGTAAGAAATTTATCTTCTACTTGTTATAATTTAATTTTTTTCTATAAATTTGTTTCCCTTATTGATAAGTATGATAAAATAATAAAATTAGTTAGAAGATATATAGTATTAGTTTTTCCTTTTTATCTATTGGAGAAAAATCCAAAGGGAGAGATAAAAAAGAATCAAGAAACTCATTACCTAAATTATGAAAATGAGAATACCAAATTTTGGCTTAATTTTTTATATGTAATTCTCAAAACCTGTATTGCTGGCAATTGTTTAGGAATGCAATTAAATATTAAGTGGGAATGAGTAGACACCGAGGAATCATGCAAGAAAAAGTTTATAGACTGAGAATGAGTTATGCAAGCCCTTTTTAACAGTTTTGTTAAAGATTTGAGGCCTACTTTTGGCCCTACCTGAGGAGGCATTACCAATTTTAAAGCTAGGATTGTATTTTTTTTTTTTTTTTTGGTAGTAAAAATATTTGGTTAGCAAAAAAAAAAAAAAAAAGAACACTAATTTTAATAAATTAAACCTATCTCAATCCTTTTTTAAACTTGGCAAATAATAATCAATTTAGGTTATATCTGAAAATTTTAACTTTCTTCAACTTATCTTTATTTTATTTTAATTTATTTTTAATATTTTTAATAAAAATAAAAAAGTTCATAAAATATAAGATTTTGCAAATAAAAAAATTATTGTTCTTGTTTTCTTGGGTTAGTCCATAATCTGGAAAAGGTTTATGAAAATAATACCAACCTTTCAAAAGAGCATATCAAACGAGTTCTGATGGTGCTAGGTAAGCTTGAGTTAATATGTGAGCTTACACGTCATGCGATGGTGTGAAGTCTATCTACCCAAGACTGATTTCGTTTTAGAAAATTTTGGGACTGTATTGTAGACCTTTTGAAGATTAGGAACTAATCTGGAGAAATAAGAGGTGTTTAGGGACTAAAAATGTAATTTGGCCTTTTTTTTCTAGTGACAATTATGCTATCATTTCTTTTATTATCTATATATAATTTGGCAATTTCTAATATATGTTAGAAGGAACTGTTTGGCCTATAAGTTTATGCTTAAAACAAAAGATCTTTAATTGGGTCAATGGCATAAATTATCTAGTCAAATCAAGGAATGTCCCAGTGTTATCGACATGCTAAATTTAGTACAATGTCTTAGTATTCATAGATGTACATGAAGAGCACTGGATTCCCTGTAATTTGTTCTCGTGACATGATCATGCGGCTGTGATTCTTTGAATAATGGCAACTCTTAAGTTGAAAGTAGTGTTGGGCATAGACATGTAAGGGACGTTTGATATATCCTCCTTGAATCTTTTGCTTCTTGGGTGCCGGCTTGCTAGTTTCACCTTGGCTTGTTATACTAAGCAATGAAATGAGAAAACATTATACAAACCTGATTTAGCGCTTAGAATGCACATTGAGCTGCTTATAGTTTTTTCTTTTTCGAAAGAAATTCATTGAGAGTCACACATATAGGATGCACCCGTGAGGACATGCAAAGGACATTTAGGGAGTGTATAGTGTACAAAGACTTAGCAATATGGGTGCTAATGTGATCCCTAACCCACCACCCCAACCATCTTTCAATTTATGGATATCTTTTCAGGGTGATTAGTTTTTCAATTAGCAGTCGCTGGAAGGAGCATGGTTCTAATCAGGCCCTTGAGCCCTTTTAGTTTCTATCACTCTAATTAACAACTCCCTGCATATTTCTTGAAAATTTCCTTCCTCACTAAAAGTGCTAATGTAGACAGCATATTCTAAATGCCTGCAACTTCTCATAAAATCCATTTAGCAAAAATAATTAAGCACTCAGTTGTTAAGTACTTATTTGGAGGTCCTGTTCTTCTTGCTTTCCTATTTGAAACTAGGGCTCCATATAAAATCCATGTTCAGTCCTTATCCGTCTAAATGCATCCATTACGTTTGTGGTATACTGTTGATAATAAAAGATGGATGTTGGTACCTTTTTTGATTGTGGATGCCTAGTTGGGAAATGACATATAGTTGAGTTATAGATACCTAGTGGTACACAATAACAAAAGGACAACTTCTTTCACATTTAGGTTTTCTTTTGTGTAAGTTGTGCACAATTACTAAGGGCATGCGAGGGCAGGAATCCATGTTTGCAATTCCATAAAATCAACAATTTGACCCACAGTATTTTCAATTATCTCATTAACCTTAAATTTATCTATGGAATGCACATAAAACTTAAAAAGGATGACTATAGGATCCTATCGGAAGAACTTACTGTTCCATGAAAAAATGGGTTACCTGTTTGTGTTTGCCTACCTTTAACAGACACGGCTCAATGGCACAAGACAAGAATAACAAAGTGAATATGCATGCATTTGCCCTTCTAACAAGAATAAAGTCTCATCTTCTCAAAAAAAGAACAAGGTCTCATCAGGACTAGAGTGGAAACAATTGAAAGAATCATAAAGGTTGAACTTGGAAACTATGGAGAACCATGATAAAAAGAGAGTTCAAGTCAATGGAGCTCTTTGTGTGGTAGATAGAGCTAATAAACAAAGCTAGATTCTTACCTTCTTGGCGGCCCTTTTTTTTAACCCCTCTTTGCATTGTTCTAGATGAATGTTTCATTTGCTGATGCTGCACTATGCCTATCATATTTGCTCTAATAGTTATGCAAAGTACCGGTCTGTTGGTTTTAAGAAATTGATTCTTGCTTTTCACTTTAAGAATAAGTTTTATTGGTGTGATCTGTTGTTCATCTTTTTGTAGTTGAATTCCAAATTTCCAACAAAATAGTTATATTTCTCCTCATTTTCTGTATGTAGAACTCTTAACTCTGTTGCATAATTGCTATATTTCCTTTCTTATTGAACTAGACATGATCAACCATGAGAAACGGGCTGATGATTGAGCAATTGAAGTCATCCAAATAGAAATTAAGCAAATGGCAGGGCCCATTAACAAAAAACCATCTTTGATTATCCTTGATAAATAGGCTATCCATTGATCTATGTAATCTCACATGGTATAGGATATGTGTTCCCTTCTTGGAGTTAAGTTTAATCCATAATCTATAGTAAGCCTTGGTTCAAGGCCTCCTCCAGTTGGTTGGGTTAGGTCGATTCATTAGTTTGTCCAGGCCCCGATATTATACAGGGCGCTATTGCAAGAGTGAGTCTTCCATATGTTTGTTGTTGCTTCCTAAATTCTAAATCTTTTAAAGTCGCCTTGGTCAACTTATGAACTATGGTAATTGATGATGAGTTTAGAAATAACTTTTGGACATATTACTTTATGCAATGGCAGTTGACATGCGGAAGCCATTCCAAATGGTCATGCTTTCAAGTCCTGTGAATTTTTATTTTGGTATATCACTGGTTATATTTCTTGCCTTGTGATATTTCTGCAGGGCCATATTTTATGAAAAGCTTTCATTTGGTGTCCATATATATTGGAAACAATATGGGATGCATAAAGAGTTAATGTCCTATCTTTTCTCAAATTGTCGTTGACCATTTGCTCATTGGAGAAAAGTTGGGACACAAAAGGAGTTACTAATGATTCATTTCTCTGAAAGTAATGTCCGAGTTGAGAGTTGGAATTCACACAAAATAATATAGGGCGATCGTACTAGGAGCACTGCAACTCCTGACTAAATGAGGTTTTCTCTTCCATTTCACCTCAGCCTTTTGCCTCTGACCAATCCATGATTGTGTTATGAAACTCAAGAAACTGATGCAGTAGTTATGGGCTTTTTGAAGTTGTGACGAACAGGTGGAATGAGGATCTTTGTGCACAAGAAACTAAGCTCCAAAGCTACCTGCATAGAATCTAGTCATTTGAAATATGGTTAGCATTTGGTGCTAATCCTGGTGTGCCAACAAGGCATTCATCTTTTTTTATATGTATGAATTTCATTTGTTACAAAGTTGCAATTCTTCAACTAAATTTAGGTCATTTGTGCATCTGAATAAGTTCAAGTCTGTGTGTGTGTTTTTTTTCTTTCCTTTTGTGCTCATCATATTTTGATGTGCTACCAGGATTCGAAGAATTTTGCAGAGGGAAGGACTTCGTTAGAAGAGTATGTCTCTTCTTTGAAGAAAACTGTTGGAGTTAAAGCTCTCATTGAAGCTATAGCTATTGGTAAAGGCAAGGAAGATCTAACAGGCCTTGCAATGGAGCCTGCAAAGACCAGTCAAGTGTTCTCTATGCGGCCAGAAATTCCTGTTGGCAAAGCATGCTCCTCCCTGACATCTGCAGAAATTATCAAGTTTTTAACTGGAGACTTCAGGTTAAGCAAAGCAAGATCAAATGATCTCTTCTGGGAAGCTGTCTGGCCCCGTTTGCTGGCCAGGGGATGGCATTCTTATCAACCTAAGAATCAAGGTTATGTTGCTTCCAAAAACTATTTGGTTTTTCTTATGCCTGGAGTCAAGAAGTTCTCCAGAAGGAAACTCGTGAAAGGAGATCATTATTTTGATTCTGTTAGTGATGTTTTAAGCAAGGTTGCATCTGAGCCAAGCCTTCTTGAGCTTGAGGCTGAAGAAGTTAAAGAAAGTGTCTGCAAGGCAGGAAATGGATCAGACCCTGAAGAGAAATCAAATTGGGACAATCAAACTGATCGTCAACGCCACTGTTATCTCAAGCCCCGAGTTCCAAGTTACAGTCCTAAACATATAAAGCTCACTATTGTGGATACCAGCTTGGTTTGTGGAGAAAAAGCATCCAAGGTGAGAGAACTCAGAAGTATACCAATTGAGGCAAACATTACCTGTGGAGAGAGTGTTTCAAGAGAAACTGAAGATAGCTCGTCTGAGGAGTCCTTGGACGAACTTGATTCTGTTGATGTATCATCAACCAGACAGAAGGATTATAATAACTCAAAATCTTCTGAGAGTGTACAAAGGCCAATTAACAGACAAGAACATGTGGAGAAATCAGTGCCAAATCACCAAAATCATAGCACTAATACATCTGAAGAGAAGCATTTGATGATGCCAATGAAGCACCAATTTGGCCAAAGGATGAAATCAGGCCGTTCCAACTATTTAGCTCCCGTTACCAAAAGGCGGAGATTAACTGCTTGTTCCAAGTCTGAAACTAACAACCGCGTTGGGAAGTTCTCTGCTGGTCCTGATCTGAAAGAAGATGAATCTCGTAGTCTTTCAAACTCAACAAATGCAAGCGAGCGTGGTTTCTCTCAAGTAGGTCCCTTTCAGGATAGGGCATCATCAGTAACCTCTTTAGCTGCAGACAGTCCTGAGGAGTACAGTAGAAGCATTCCTAGTGAAAAATGTTCTAATGGAGATAAGTTGGGAAAAAATTCTGAAAACCCTCGGCCCCATGCTCTAATTGACCTAAACATACCCCAAGTCCCTTTGGATCCTGAAAGCAGTGATGCTTTCATGACAGAAATGGACAGCCATGGTGACCTCACTGCAAATGGTTCATGCCCTCCATCTAACGAAAACAAACTTGTCAGTGAATTGGAGCCACCGAGAACATCACTTAATGCCAGTTCCGCAGAGCAGCAGCCACTTTTAAGCCCCACAAGGCAAAGTACAAGAAACCGGCCACTAACTACTAAGGCCTTGGAAGCTCTTGCAAATGGTTTCTTGAGCACAAAGAGGAAGCGGAGGGATCCAGATGGTCAGACACAAGATAGACCAAGATCAAGAGCTTCGCAGAGGGCTCGCAGCAAAGTAACTGCTCCTAATTCTGGTAGTACAGATACTGGTATTGCAGGTTCCAAAGAAGAAAAGGAGGTTCTTCAAGGAATTTTTTATAGAGACGAAGATGCTGGTTGGAAATCCCCTGTTCGACCTGAAAGTAAAATGGCCCATAATTTGGATGGGATCCCTAAGGCTGCCAGTCAAGCTGAAGTATCGATCTTGAAAGGTGATTGATCTACTTTGTTGCTGGTTTGCCTAATGCTGACTTGTGGGAAGGTTTTTCAAGATACTCCAGAAGAACAATTAAAGCAGCTTCTTTTCTTTCGGAGGCTATTCATGTAGTTATATATTGCCTTTTAATTTGGCTAATCATGCTGCTGACAGGGTCACTGTCCCAATCACCTCAACTGCTAGGATGCGGATTCTGATTAACCGGTTTAAAAAGTGGAAGTGAAGGAGACTGAGTTGAAGTAGAAAATGGAGTATCAGAGGATGCTTGTCATGGTGTCAGATGTTAAAATGCAAAGCAAGTTCATACAAGAAATGGCTATAGAAATCGCAAAAGCATGTACTAGTATAGACTTACCAGAACCTTCTTTCAACTGCCACAGCCCATGACTGGTGAAAGACGAGCATGTTTTTAGACGTAGTCATGATATTTTGTTGCTTCTCCAGATACTTGCTGAAGCTTCTCTTGTTTACAATGGAACATAGGAAGCAGGAAGGATTGTCTCCATCAAGTTGCATCAAACGGCTAAATCTGGTGTGTTGAGCGTCTGTGCTGTTGCCATCTATGTGCCTCTCTGCTAATGGGGGCTACTCATGCTATAATTTTCATAGCATATTGCAGCCAACTCTGCAACCATGCATTTATGAGTTTTTGTTTTAGCAATTTTTTTGGTTTTTCTTTTTTTTTTTTCTTTTTTTTGGGGGGGGGGGGAGGTTGTCTCCATCGAGTTGCATCAAACAAGGCTAACACCTTAATCTGGTGTGTCATCGTTGGGAGTCTGTGCTGTTGCAATCTATATGTGCTCCTATGCTAATGGCGTATACCCATGCTATAATTTTCATAGAAAATTGCAGCCAACTCTGCAGCCATACATTTATGAGTTTTTGCAGTATTTGTTATGACCATATTTTTTTGGATTTTTTTTTTGGAAGGGGGGGGGGGTAAGAATCAGTTCCCGAAATTGTTGCAGTCTTTATGTGATGAATATGGTTCCTCAAATTGAAGTGATTTTGTCCCCTCAGAAAATCTTTTATTTTTTTCGCGGATTTAATTCTGAACTTGATGGAGATGTGAACATTGCTCCGACAGGAGATTTCTAACATTAATCATTTCCACAAAGGGGTTTTGCAGTGACAAATATAATTGGGAACTGTATATAGTTGAAAACTAGAAATACATTAATTGATGATAAAAGAACAATAAATGGATTAAAATGATACAACAGTATATATGTTTATAACCTTTGCATCTAATTTGTGGTTCCCAACAATTTGTTGTACTGCCCCATGCAAGTAAAATATAGTTGAAAATGACCTCTTGAGCCAGATTCTTCCTATTTTCATCCAGTCTGTCTAATAGTCCTATAGGGGATAGTAGTCACCCTTCTGCAAACACAAAGAGCTCATGACAGTGAAGTCTATAGTTCATTGTTTAACTTTTCATCTAAGTGGGATTTCGGAAGAGGACTGGATGATACAGGCAGAGGTTATTACTGGGAATTGGTTCTATCCATTCATTCATTTCTAGGTTTCTGTGTGCATCATTTAAACAAAAGGGAATTAGCATGCTGTAACCAAATTTCTCTGTTGAAAACAGGTGACTAAAGTAACACATATAGGCCTACAAGTGATAAGAACTAACTGAAACTTCACAGCGAGTGTTTGGCTACGAGAATGAGGAAAAATTTTGCTAGGATTTTTGTTTGGTCATGAAGGAATCGTTCTGTTTGACCATTTGAAAGTGATAGAAGCAAAATCTCAACGTTGCATATTGCACTGTTCTTGTTCTTCAACAGATACAGAAACAGATGAGCTATTTACGTGTCTAGAATGCTTTGGCGTTCTGGAGACCTGCTTCATTCCCTAGCCACGGTATGAAGAACTTCTTTGGACCATGAACTAGTGAATTTTGCCCCACGCCCAGTTCTAGTTGGCCGACGAATGGAATGTCTACTATCTAATAGGTGTGTTATTATTATTATTATTATTTTGTATATTACGGTCTGGTATTTGGAGTTTCGTCCCGATTAATCCGAATCAACCCATTGTTGAACCCGTTAAGGGGAGGTCTCCCAAGGGTGTTTTTTCTATGAAATTTCGTCCCGATTAATCCGAATCAACCCATTGTTGAACCCGTTAGGGGGAGGTCTCCCAAGGGTGTTTTTTCTATTCGAACCCGAGCACATAGTTAAGGTCTCCCAAGGGTGTTTTTTCTATTCGAACCCGAGCACATAGTTAAGGGGTGAGTGCCCTTTCCACTATATCAACACCATTTTGGTATAGGTATGTTTTTTGGTATAATCCATTGGTATATAGAGTTATATTCTGATTAATTCGGTTTTAGCTTTATTGGATCCAATTTAGGAGAGAGCTGATCTAACGTAATCTTTTCTATTTTCAAGTTTTGAATCTGAGAGTTGGTTAAAGGACTAAACATCTTTACTCACTACCCACTGAACGGACCATCGGATATACCAAAGCATGTTTAACGTAAATGGATTTTGGTCATTTTTGGGTTAATTCTAAAGTATCATCAAAGACCGAAAAGAAAAAGATGCATGTATTTTGACAGACTATACACATGAATAACACAAGAATAAGATGCTCGTCTAAAAATTCATGCACCTTATTTGGTTCATATACGATAAAATTCAATGTTATGAGTTGTTGTGGATCTCTATTGTGGAGCATGGCATGAAGTAAGAAGTAAAAAACCTAAGACTGGTATGTATGTCTGATTAATGGCTGTTCTAGGTGATTGATTCTTCCAAAAACTTGTACTTTTGACAGATCAATGCTTATGTATTTCCATCCACTGAAAATGATGTTGGTGTTCAATTTTATAGAAATTTTCCCATTAATGCCTTTTGATGAGTTATGCCCATAAAATTTATTCTCTTTCCTTTTCCTTGTCCTCATTGTCTTGAAGATGATTTCACCGATCTCTGGCCTCTTGCACCCCCCCCCCAAAAAAAAAATTCCTTGTGCAAATGGGATTTTATCAGTAGACCTCTTGTTGCCATTTTCAAGAGTTTTTACCAGGTGAATATATGTTTAGGCCTCTTTTCTCTGTACCCTTTTTCACTTCTTAAGTTTGCTCCACATTTCTTTGCTAATGAATATGATGAAGAATCCTATGAATACAAGGTTTCCACTTCTCATTGTGTGTGTGTGTGTGTGTATATATATATATATATATATTTTTTGTTCTCACCACTGTTATCTGAAATTATATTCTGACTAATTCGTTTCAAGTATTTATAGGACTTTATTTAAGGATAGCTCTCCGGCATAATCTTTCGTTGGGGCATAACTGTCGTTAAAACTACACATGTTGGGGCAGTAAAACAAAAATAAATAAATAAATAATTCAACCCCACATGTAAAGACTTTTTCCAGGTTTAGTATGAACTAAGCATTGAGAAAGATCATGTTTTCAGATTCTGATATTGACATCAAAATTCTTTGATGTTGAAAACTCCATTAATGTCAATTCCCACATCTCCCCATCCCAACCATTTCCAGGAAATTTCAAAAAAGTGAAACATGTACCCTAACCCACAAATCCAACTAACTCATGCTTTCAAAATAAGTGATGATTCATGATCTTCTTCATCACGTGATTTATTTGATGTCCCTAACAGCACGAAACTTCCATGGCTAAAAAGTTCCATGATCAACAATTCTTAATGGATTAAAAGTATTGAACAGCCTGAAGTTTCCTAAACTCTTGTCTTTTCCTACAAAGGCTTTGGATTTTGCAGACATGCTAGTTTGGTTCTGCATAGGTTTCATGCCTTTGATTACATTAATTTAACTTAGAAAGTGTTTACTTTTAGGTGCCATCAAGTGAACTCATTTTTTTTTTTAACCGATCAGTATTTAAAATTATGTTTCGACTAATTTGGTAAGAGATCCAATTTATAGGGAAGTTCTTCCAATGTACTATTTTTTATTCCCAAGTTTCGAATTCAAGATTCAATTAAGAAACTTAGTGTCCTTATCTATTAGATCGACTGTCTGTTGGTATTGAACCAATATTTTAAGGCAAATATGAGCTGCGACCTTAAAAATGCATCAATGGCATATGGGTACAATGTACATTTGTGTAGATGTAAGAGCTTGCACATTTAAACTCCAGTTTAGGTAATAGGAGATGTTTATCTGTCTAGACATCATTAAAGGTTTAATTTTATAATTGCATGCAGATTCTCTTAGTATATTTGTTTATTGCTTGTAATCTGATACGAGAGCATGCGTGTAACCAAAGAAGCATGTTAGTACATATTTTATCTGTATACGTGGTGGTGTCCTACAAAGGATTTTAGACCATAAAGGTGGATCTAACTTTGGCTCAAATGTCTAAACTTATGATCAACTTATTTTCTTTTGTTTGACCGATCAATATCTTGTAATTAATTTATTGATCTCGACTAATTCAGTTCAATTTAACTATCAAGTTCATTAATGGACGAACTCTCTTGTTATTTTTCTTTTAAAATTTGAAATTGAAATTTGATTAAAAGAATTCAATACTCGTGTTATTAGATCAACAAAGCATCGATACTTGATGATCAAACTTATGGTGGTTCATGCCTTCCTACCATGATGTTGTTGTTCGATATCATAGTCTTTTTCTTTTCCTTTTCATTTGAGGTTGATATGTGAATGTCCCACTTACAATAGCCTGTCCGTTCAAGGGGTGAATTTTGGTTTTCTTTAATTTCTTTTCTTCTTTTTGGAGGAGACGGCAACTTATATAGAATTATGGACTTTTGTGAAACAGAAGAATCTTGGGTTCAAATTAAAGTAGCTTTATCATTGCTTATTCCTATAGAAATGCAACTACAAGCCAAAAAGCAACCCCCTTAGACCAAAAGGAAACCTAATTCATTTTATAAGAAAAAGTGGAGAGAGAGACCAACGGATGCAATAATGACATAGGTTATTAATTTTTTTAACGAAATTTTAGATTTGAAATTTCAGAATGAAAAAAATTATATTGAAAGAGCCGTCCCTTAAATACAGTTCTGTAAACGATTAGTCGAAATATAATTTCGAATACCAATGATCTAATAACAGAGAGAAAGAGGAGAGATCGATCTCAAAAGCTGCTCTTCTTTGATCAGTTCCTCAGGATCCTTTTTTGGTTATATAAATATTTAAATTTGAGATTTTCAGATTAGAAAAAAAAAATTATTATCACTAAACTGTAAGAATTCTCGTATCCTAATTACCAAAGGCTTTCAAATGCTGGTTTGAATCTTCAGATGTCAATTCAACTAGATCTTGAGAATGAAGCCTCAAAATCACAACCCCAAGAAAAGAAAAAACATAGCATGTGATGGCAAGTGAGTGAGGAAACTTCAATATCATCTACCATTCTAAAGCACCGGAAGAACCAAAAAATGAAAAAATTTAAACAAAAAAATCCTATGTGGGGGCATTTATATCAATATGTACGTGTGTACGTACATATGTACGTATTGGGTATGCTTCGTGAGTCATGTCTATGAATTTATATATAATTTTCTTTTCTTTTTTAATTATTTTTTAATTAATTAACTTTTCAAAATTTTTGAGTTAATATATATTATCTCAGGTTGACAGATTAGCTTATTGAAAACCCTTTATTCAACAAAGGTCATTTTCAAGGTTAGGGCATCAATAGTAAAACTTCACTTTCATGATAATTAAGAAAAGAAAATCACATTCTTTAATGTTTTTCTGAAAAACCCTTGAACTAAGGTTGCATGGGATAGGTTTACAAATATTAATATTAATGAAATGTCATTATCAAGAGTGATTCATTGGTAGTTCTTGGTTGGTAAGGTCCCAAGCAGAGAGTCCAATAGTCACATCCCCCTCTCCTAATCTTGTGATCAGAATTCGAATCTCTTTGTAAAAAAAAAAAAAAAAAAATCTTGATTGGTAAGTCTCAAAACAAAGGCATATTTGTTACAACTAAAGGAAAGAAAAAAAAAAAAAAAAAAAATAGAGCCAAAAGAGAAGTTGAGATCCAATCGGGGCAAGGGAAGGTAGACTCTGATACATGGAAACTATTAACACTAACATTTTCTTATTTTTGAAATATTTTTTATTTTTAAAATATCTCAATACGTTAAATTAATTAATATTAATAAAAAATATTTATATTTGTATATTTGTATATTTTTAATATTTAATGAATTATTTATTTATTTATTATAATTATAATATTTTATATTATTTTTCTTACAATTAATAATTACATATTTAATCATTTTAGATTTTTATTAAAAAATATGATTATTCTATTATTTCCATAAAATCAGTGATATTTACATAAAAATTCTTAAATTTTTTATATTTACACATTTTATTATGTTTCTATTTTCTTTAATCTTACAAAATGTTGTTTTTTCTTGTCATTTTGTATCTTATCATTATGCAACCTAGAATGTAGCTACCAATTTTAAGAAATGAATTATTAGTGTGTGTGTGTGTATATATATATATTAAAACTTAAATCTTAAATTTGATATTTGAAATTATTGCTTTAAGTGTGTGTTGTATTTCGTCCCGCATATAAATTCTTAATTTTATCCCTCAATCTATATCTAACTCAAAATATTTCTTATCGAAAGAGTTTGACCAGATACGTTATCTTAAAATCGCAGTGGATTTTAATTCAAGACACTCATTATTTTAACAAAAATATTAATAAGGTACAAAATTATTAATTTTATTTACCTTTTGAAAAATTGTTTTATTTTGGTTGTAAGAAAGCATATTTCCAAAGTAAAACCACCAAAATGGAATCCAAATGGCCGTCTCTTCCCATGTATTAAAAAAAATAAAAAAATAAAAAAATCTTTCTTTATTTCTTTATTTAGGAAATCCGGCGAATTTTATCTAATTGATACGTATAATTTTAATTATTATCGATAATAACTAAGCATTATTTGTCGCGATTCAAAATTTATTTATTGAATTTTGTGAATAAAAATACAAAAATTATGTTGATCGCCTGTAATGTATTGACTAGAATTTTAGAGCTTAGCTTATGTTTGATTGCTTCACCTTCTGTCTCCTTGTAGTTTTTGTAATGTTCTTGGTTTTGTCACTCTCCCTCCAGCATACTAATGGTTATAAGATAAGTACAAGATCTAATGCAAGTTTGGGTTGAGAGAGAGAGAGGTGCTCTCATAATTTGTTTGGGAAACCAAAGAAGCCAACAGATTTGGACTTTTGCCCTACAAAGAGGGTCTCAAAGGATCACCATTGTTTGCTACGCTGTCTGGCCATTATCACGAGAGTTTCACCTACCGTGAAATTCTTTATTTAAATTATAAATATTATTTTTTTGAATGAATTCAAATTTAGTGTTCCTAAAATATAATGATAGTTCATGATTGATTTAATTTGAAAATTATGTTATATTTCTATTAATCAGAGTACTATAATACCATTTAGAGTTGGCAGTTCAACGGCATTGATGCCTGATCTGTTTGGGGAAACATATTTTCATAGATGCCAGATGTAATGCACAGACAGTCAATCTAATGGGTAAGAGTGTTAAATTTTTCTTAATCAAGTTTTGGATTTGAAATTTGGGAATTAAAAAAAAAAACTATGTTGTGAGAAATTCTTACTAAATTAAATTCGACAATACTCGAATCGGATTAATTAGAGTATGACTTCAGATACCGGTTGATATATCAAAAAAATAGATGCTAGATGTAATGTGAAAGATTATGTAAAATATAGACATTTATTTGACTAATGGATTAAAGACATTATTCTACTTGGAATTTCTAGAACTATGCTAAGATTAGATTGTTGTATCTTAAAGAAAAAGGATTTTTCAAGTGTTGTAAGCCGTATACAATGAAGCCTAAGTTTTCAAAAAGAAATCCAAAATTATAAAAATATAGGAAAGTATTGATAGCAAAGCACACATATAATTCAACTTTGGCTGTTCTACACCAAACTTTTGCATGCAATGACAAAGAAGGAAATTAGTTGATGTTGGTGAGGAAGCTTCTTAAAGCAAAGGTCTCTCTCTCTCTCTCTCTCTCTCTCTCTCATTTTTTTTTATATGTTAAGACAAATATCAACCTATTTTCCCTTTTAGACAAAATCTACTAATATTGTTTGCTTTAATTTCACTTTTATAACATTTTTTTCTTTAAATATGTCACCTGGCATGCTACCCATAAGATGGGGACCCTCGATCTACCATTGGAGAAGCATTCTTATGGAAAAATTAAGTTTTTCTTTTATTAAAAAAAAAAAGAAAAAATATTATTACATGAATAAAAAAGCCAAAAAAAATTAAAAATTCAACATATGATATGCAGTATATAATTTTTAGCCAATAAAAAATGTATGATATATTTAATTTTTTACTTATTTTATACACTGCATTATTCAAAAAGTTTAAAATTTTTAATTGCGAGTTTATAGTTGTCTCTCACTCTGGTGTGGTGCAATGATTTTCTACTTGACTTTGAAATGTTTCCCAAGTTAGCGAGAGAGAGAGAGAGAGAGAGAGAGAGAGAGGGAGAGGGAGAGGGAGAGGGAGAGGGATTTCGCAACCGTGAGGCCACAGTTTGAATAAGAATTGAGAGTCCTAACTTTTCTTTGTAAAGCTGGCAAAGAGACAGACTATGGAATGAGATCAAGTAACGTGTGAGAGATCAAATCTTTTCTCTTTCTTAAGTTACATTGTGTTCTTATTTTCATTTTGATGATAGATTTTACGTTGACATCTACTGTAATTTTATTCTTTTATTCGAGTTTGGGATCGGACGTTGCAGTCATACTAAACAATGATATAAAATATTGTACTCATATCATATTATCCTATATCTTAAAAAAAAAAATTATCTCCTTTATTTCCATTGCACCGAAGATTAGAACAATGATACTTATCTATACCGGTATAAATTCATCAACAAAACTAGAAATTTATTGTTGAAAGAGTGAAATATAACGTGCACCCAATGTTCTGATTTCAAAAACAAAAAACCCAAGACTTATAATTTTTAGGAAAATAAATAATATTTAAACTATAATTCTTAAAATTATATATGGTATTTTTTTACATAAAATTTAAAATGACAAATAACGCTAACTCTTCACTCTTGTGATCACGTTGATATTTTTTAATTATCGTTGTAAATTAGTCGGTACGAAAGAAAATGATATTTGTTGAGATAATGTCATGATTTAATTTTTTTCATTAATTAGAAAAAAAAATTGTAAAAGGATAAAAGGAAAATTTTCTAATGGTAGTGATTAAAATTAACTCAAACTTGAAGTGAGATGAATCAAAGTCTTGCAAGATGTACCCCCACAGCACATGAAAAGTTGCAGTGAAGAGGTACATTTCACAGTGGCTGGGTCTGGGTCTGGGTCTGGGTCTGTGTCTGGGTCTGCTTAGGCTACTGTACTATGGTTATGGCTGTAAACAATTTGTGTACAATAATGTTGCAATGATTGGACAAAATGCACAGACCCCATTTCTCTGCAAACTGCAAAATCAATTAGATTTCTGAAGAAAGTTCCTATTCTGTGCTTTTTGTTGTTCAGACTTCGGGTGATGTTTTATTTTTTTTAATTTTTAAAAGTTATAATTAAGATTATAAAATTTAATATAATTCAAATTTTAAAAATTTTAGATTTATAGTTTTTGACGGTGAATAACCTATAACTAATCAATTTTTTTTTAAAAGTCTTGAATTCGACTTTTTATATATGTAAAAAAAAGGTTTTCGACTATCAAATTTAAAAATTTTTAATTTTTATTAATACATGTGAAAGTGTTATCTAAAATAATTTGAGCAATATAAAGAAAATCCAAAAATATATCGATTAGAAAGATCGAGAATCTAAATATAAGAGATCTAGTAAAATATAGAGATAAATTATTAAAAATTTGGATATAAATTATTTATAAACATATGATAGTTAAAAATTTAAATAAAAAAATGGTTTTGGATAAAAATAAGTAGAGTAGAAGAATTCACATAAATTAAATTAAATTATTCTTTTAATTTTTTTTCCTTTAATATTTTTTATATTTATCTATCGATTTTAATTATTAAGATTAAGATTTATATTATTATTGTTTTACCGTTTGTTATATAATATTTATTTAATAAAAAAATTTGTGATTAATTTTTTTTGTGAGAATTATTATAGTAATTGTTACACTTCAACTCCTTTTTTCCTATAGAAAAGAGGGGGAAAATTTAAAATAAAAAAAAGAAGGATAAAAGTGAAGTAATATATTGCCGGTCAAACCATCAATGTCCTCTCCACGTAAGGCTCTACCCTACTTCAATCACACCCTCGGGCCTAGGCTAGACTGGAGCACACCCATAAACCTTTTTAAAATCGTATCCTACGTGGCACAAATTTAAGGGCCGCTCAAGATAGGTCGTCATCGTCGGCGGGGACCTAAACCAAATGACCAAACTACCCCTACTCACCCGGTAAATATCAGAAATGCCCTCCTGGGCATTTGGAATCTGGTAAGTACCACAGATGCACGTGACCTGGAGAATTTTGAATACCTGTCGAGTCATTTTCGAAAAGGACTCGATTTTTTCAAACCGATGCCCGTGACTCCTTGAAGGGCCTTCTCTTCGTTTTATAATTCAAGATGGTTAATAAATTATAATTTAATTAATATCATTATTTTTTATAATAATCTCAACCTCAAATCTTTATATATCTTAAAAAAAAAAAAAAAAAGAACTCGAGCTGTTGAAGTACTGGTTTTTTGAAAATATGAGTTAGTTGTAGGGGTATAAAAGGAATTTCATGGTGTTGATGAATAATATCAACGGAAGAGGACAAAAATATGACCAGAATCAGCGTCTCCGCCAGCTATGTCGGAATATATTAGTCTGTGGTCACACAACTATTTTATTGTTTCTCGAAAGTGCCCTCTCAGTTTTGAAAATTAACATATTTTACCACTTCACCCTTCTTTGCACAAAGATGCAACTTTGAGTTTGGAGAAATAATTGGAAAAGGAAAGAGAGATTTTCAAATTTAAATTTTGAAGATGCATGGGCAATGGCTCCAAGTCCAAAATGTTAGGCTCCTTACTCACAAAAACCATATTCTCACGTTATTATTTGAGTAATGCTATGCAGATTAAAATAATTTTACGTAACAGTCTATATTATTATATTCTAATTAATTAAGAATTAAGTTTACTTCTTTGAATCCATCATAATATATTACTAAATTAATTAAAAGTTGGTTCATAATAGAACAATTCCCTGGACTATCATTTGTGATGATCGTATCAAACATACAAACAAAAATTATAATGTTTATGATAAAATCTTTATCGTTAAGATTGGGGTTTGCATTATTTGCGACGCGAAAGTAAATTGGTCGCCTTTTGATTGGTTAAGCTTCAAAGCTAGAAGATTTGCTCAAAATATAGCAAATTATACCCTTTTTAATTCTAATTAGTTCGATATTTAAACCATGTGACTCTAGTCGCGTAATCTTGATTTTCTCAAACAAAATCTAAAGAAATTGAAAACCATCAAAATTTTTTTCAACAATTACAATCTTTCATAAAATTATAGTACTTATTTTGCAAAAAATAACGATCATGTCCTTAATCGATTGAAAGAGAGAAAAGAGAGTAACATAGACCGTTCGATCATTTCCCTAGAGATAAAATCTTCATTTTTAGCAAAATCAGTGCCATTTGAGTTTTCCTTTTTACAAAAAAATAAAATAAAAAAATGACGATGATCCGCAAAACTCGACTGATTTCAAAATTCCTTTAGGTTTTGTTTTGAGAAAACAATGAGTTCTCCTAAAAAAATATTACTAAATTTAGATTGGGGTGAATTTTCAGAGCAAATTGGTTGAGCAATTTTCCATTCACCCATTGATTTCTATGAAATCCAAAGAAAATTACTAGAATGGATGAAAATATATCTTATGTTAAGATATGAAAGATTTTTAATAAGGTTATGAAAATTAAAAAAAATAATAATAATAATTAAAATGACTAAAACATTTAATATATTCTCTAGTAAAGCTAATATATACATACATACATAAGTATATATATATATATATATATATATATATATATGTTGTCTTGATGAACTGGTATTCAGGTTACTGGATTAATTTAGTTTGAGTATTGTAGAGCTTTATTTAGAGGTTGACTCTTCCAATATTTTCTAATTTTAAAATTTAAATTTGAAATTTTGATTAAAAAAATTTAATATTCTATTATTAGATTCTGGGATGTATATATGTGTGTGTATGTATGTATATCTAAGAGAAAAGTAGAACAAGTATCTTCGTTCCCTAAGTAACAACCAAAGATGCAATGGACAAAAAGTCCAACATTTTGTCCCGACTTTTGGTTCTAATCGGTGACTTCATGTTTAGACTATAATTTCATTTAAAATTTCTTCCAAAATACAAATATAACACCAAAATCAAAACCCCCTAATGATTTTGTAGTTTAGCATTTGTAATGAAAGGGGCAAGTCCTTGAATACCCAGAAAGTCTAGGGGCATACATGTGCAAAAAAAGCCTCTCTTAATACCATATCTCATGTATAAATCATAACTCAAAGCCAAAGATGTTGTTGCTAGCATCTCTCTCTCTCTCTCTCTCTAGCAAAAATTGAGGAGAATTTCCTCCTTTTTGTCCTCCTCTAATTAAACCAAAATCCAGGTTATCTGATCCAGAAAAAAAACATTAAAAGAAAAAAAGGGAAAAACCCCATTAGAGAGAAAGGAGAGGACAAAAAGTTTGTCAGTTTTTTCTTTTTTTCTCAAGAAAAATCTCTTCTTTTTTGGATATATCCTACTTTCAATAAACTACTAGAGCTTCCAAAAAAGAAAAATGCCGAATATATCGGGTGATGGTGGTGGTGGTGGGAGTTTCTCTTCAGGAGGAGGAGAAGATGTTCAACAACAACAGTCATTGAGTCATATTAATAGCTCAAATTCATCAACCATTAGTACCAATGGCTCTCAACAGCAAAATCACCCACCAAAGAAGAAAAGAAATTTACCAGGAAACCCAGGTAATTAATTTTCATATTTATTTCATTTTTTTAATTTTAATTCATAAATTTCACTTTCTTCTACTTGGGTTTTTGTAGCTTTGTTGATTCATTACTGTCATCTTCTCTCTCTCTCTCTCTCTCTTTCTCTCTATGGTCATTTGAATAATTGCTCAACTGGGGTCTCATTTTTCTTTATTAGAACTAAAGCGAAAGCTAGTTAAGCTTGTTTCTAAGGGAATTGAAAATCAAGAAATTGGAGTTGATGTCCAAAAGTACATATGGTGTTCTTACTGTGATTTGCTGTATAAAATTGCTTCAAAGGGTTTAATTTCTTATTTTTTTAACATAATTTTCCTCGAAAATTACATGAGATTTTTAGTCTTAAAAAAAAATCCACAAAAAAGGGAAAAAAATCAAAATATAAGTAGCTTATTACTAAATAAGGTGAAATCAAGCATTATTATCATAGTGTAAATCCTATATTATATATTTTGAATTCTGTGGGCATAAAGAGAGAAAGGGATAAAGAAAACTGAAGTAAAAGTGTTGGTTGCCATGGTGGGGAGGTTTGGGACTTGAGACAGTTCAATTATTGGGAGGATTGGTAGGAGAAGATTACAATAATTGCTCAAAACTGTTAGCTTTTTGCCTTGACTGTCTGCTCTTCTTTTTTGGATATTTTACTGTTTTTGGTGCATCTATAATTTCACCAAAAATTTCAATTTCTCTCTCTCTCTCTCTCTCTCTCTCTATGATTTTAAAACTATAACTTTAAATATCAGACTCAGTAAAATTATAAATCTCGTCCTGTAAAATTATAACCTTCAATGCATATTGTATTTTGTTTCCATTTATATAAATTTTTTATTTTGCCATTGTATGATAGATATTTCATTTTTTGCAAACATTGTCATAAATTTAATTTTTTTTTAAAAAAAAAAAAAAAAGGGAACAACTAAGAGCAGGGTTGCTTTTTGATCATAATATGCTCATTACTTGGACTTAAGGCTAACATAAATAGGAAAAATAATTTAATGTACTAGAAAATTCTCAAATTACTTCATACTCTTTTAGATTGGATAAAACATAAGACTAATTAAAATGTTGACAAAAGTTTTTATTTTCAAATTGTCTATATATATTAAATATTTTTTAAAAAAAATAAATTATGAAAATATGTGTTAAATAAATTATATATTTAATTACTACAAGTTACAAAAGGTCACTGACCCTTAACTATAATAATGCGTACGATTCAATGGTTAGATATTGATACCCCTTAATCAAGGTCTCAAGTGAGTCTTTGTGTTTTGTTTTTTAAGAACCCAATCCAGTTTAAATTAGTTTTAGTTGGATTTAACATGGTTATTGATGGTTTATTAAAAAAAAAAAGTGCTTACCTATTTTGGCCACGACAAGAGTATTTTCTCTCTCTCTCTCTTTATTTTTTTATTTTTTTTTATTTTTTATTTTTTTGCTTCTTGTCATTTGTAATTTTGCTATGACTGCTTTTTATAGTTGAGCTATTCATTGATCAAATAAAGTTTTTTGTGTATGATTTTTAATATTCTAAGAACAAAAAAATAATAAGATACCAAATAAATCATAAAAAATGCTAAAGTTTTTAATTAATATTTATTGGGGTTTTCGATTTGATAAAGTAACATATGAACCATGCAGACCCAAGTGCAGAAGTGGTTGCACTATCACCGACAACCCTCATGGCAACAAATAGGTTCGTGTGTGAAATATGCAACAAAGGCTTCCAAAGAGACCAAAACCTCCAACTCCACCGCCGCGGCCACAACCTTCCGTGGAAGCTCCGGCAGAGGACCACCACCGAAATCCGGAAAAGGGTCTACATTTGCCCTGAACCTTCATGTGTGCACCACAACCCGGCTCGGGCCCTAGGAGACTTGACAGGGATTAAGAAACACTATTGCAGAAAACATGGAGAGAAGAAATGGAAATGTGAGAAGTGTTCAAAGAAGTATGCAGTGCAATCGGATTGGAAAGCTCATTCCAAGACTTGTGGCACTAGAGAATACAAATGCGACTGTGGAACCATTTTCTCCAGGTTCGTATGTCATTTTACTGTATTCATAGCTACTGATATTTACAAAATTAGTGACTCTCGTCTAGATCAGAATCGGATTTCAATTACCCAAAATATTTAATTTGCTAAAAGTTTTAGAGGGTCAATGATTTAATTCTAACTCATTCAACAATCAATAACGGGCAAAGAGATATTTGCTTTTTTTATATACACAAGAAACGAGAACTCAAAAGCTTTAAGGGGAAAGAAGATAGTGTCGGTCGAGTTATAACTCATTAACAAAATATTTGCTAATAGCAAAAAAGTTTCTGACTTTCTGCATAAATTCTTCTCTTAATGATGATAGGTAAGGAATTTTTCTTAGACAATTATTTTGCATGCTACTATAAGTCTTTGAGACACAATGTTTTAGGAAGAAGATTCAAAATTTTGAACTTAAAATAATTAACATTGCCATGCCATCCTGGTCAACTATAGTTAGCTACTTATAATCTTGAATTGCATTGCATGCATTCAGAAAGGAAATTTTAATAATTTTTTATGTCAATATAGATTAGTTTCTCAGACTGACCCCAAAAAATTGAGGCAGAATTCATAAAACCTCTTACATTATAACCCAAAAAAAAAAAAAAAAAGACACTATAGGATAATAAGATAGTTACAAGCTCCATTTTATCATGTGGGTTTCCTTCAAATGGTTACTTTTTTGAAATTCTGGTGTATGAAAGAGCATGGAAACAACATAGGCTGACAGATATGCTTGGAAGGCAAAAAAAAAGAATTGGGTTTTTAATTTTGAGGGGATTTTTGTGATTATTCAAATAAATGATTACTTTTGCTAAAGTGGGTTTGACAAATTTAGGCCTAAAATGAAATGATATTCTACATTAAGGGCCCATCACTGCCCAATTATTTTAGGGCATTGGACATAATTTATGTCAATGTCATGATGTAATCACCCAAATAATTACGTTGGGAAATAGTAATATTCTACACTAACATAAGTCCCAATGGGGTCTCCAGCTTGACTTCAGCTGGCCAAATAATTATATATATACTACACCATACAAAATATTCATCATCAAATGTTCATATCCACACCGGCAACAGCACGCGCATGCTCAATACTAAAATGCAGCGTGTGTATTATAAATCACCGAAATCACTGATACTATATTAAAATTAACTAAATTTAATTCAAACCGGATTGAATATTTAAGAATCATAACTCGCCCAATCTCCATCCACAAGACTCATATCCCGTAACCTTGGTTATGGGGTACCAATATCAACCATTGAACCAATTTGGCATTTGTGTGTATGTATGTATTTAGTTACATATGTATGTATGTATGTATGTATGTATTTGGTTTTAGAAAAAGAATTTTACTTTTAATTAAGTCAAATGTATCCCCTTTTTTTTATTTTTTATGCATAGAGGTCATCTTGTTTATTGAAAAAGAACTTAATTTTTATTTTGAAAACTATTTGCTGAAGGTGAAAGAGTTTTAGGCTTATAAATTACATTCTAAATATTAAATTAGTTAATATGTGTAATTTAACATTGTTATCTAACAAAAATAAATGACACCTTATTAAAAAAAAAAGTAATCCTTCGGTGTTGATTATGATTTTTCTTTTCAAGTTTAAATTTAATGGAATTAAATCTATTAGAAACCAAATCTCTTCGCTCTCTCTCTCTCTCTCACAGAGACACACAAATCACTCGAACTCATTTTATGGATACTCGACAGAGATTTTTGTATTGACTTCTATCATGTACATGATTCTGCAGAAGAGACAGCTTCATCACTCATAGAGCATTCTGTGATGCTCTAGCTGAAGAGAACAAGGCAAGCCAAGGACTAATGGCCAACTTAGGAGCAAACTTGCAAGACCAAGTCTCCAACCTCATCTCATCAATGCCCTTAAACACCACATCCATCCCCATGCCCAAATTCAGCCACCTTGATGCCAAAATCCCATCAAAATCACCACAACATGACCTTATGCCAATGCCTCCCAAAAATCTAAACATGGGAGGAGGAAATCTGTTCTCTAGTAACACAGGCAGCATCTTTGGTAGCCCAAGAAGCATGTCCTCCTCCACTTCTTGCCTCCAACTGAGCGCAAATTTCCCATCAAATCTTGATGGATTTGGAGATGTTAAAAACTTAAGTGAACAACAAGGAGGGACAGCTAACATGTCTGCAACAGCCTTACTACAAAAAGCAGCTCAAATGGGTGCAACTGCAAGTAGTGGTGGAATGAACTCATCTGTGATCCAAAAAGGCTTTCTAACAAGCATGGCTTCATCATTTGGTGATCAAATCATGCAAGCCCAAAATGGTCAATCTCAAATAATGGGTCATATGGATAGTGGATCTTTCAATGCAAGCCAGTTCATGCAAAAGGACACATCACTGGAGACCATAGTGCCCTCACAACTTTTTGGTCATGCAAATGGTACTGGACCTAATTCTGAGGGGCTAATAAGTAATCATCAACATATGGGGATGTTTTCAGGTATATTTGATCAAAACAATGGACTTTCTAAAAATTTGGGGTACCATGGTAACAGCAATGGACGTGGCATGTTACAAGGCAGAAATTTGGCTTCTGGGTTTGGTGCTTCTTCAAGATATGCCTCAGCGAATGGGGGCAACGACATGACCACTGTTGATTTCTTGGGTGTAAGGAGAACTAAAGCAGGGGAATTTTCATGATCAAAAAATGGAGGAAAGCAATATCAAGATTTTGACTCCATTTTCCACAGCACATCTCTCAAATGGACAAAAGCCCAAGTGGGGTGTCTGTTAATAACATGATTTGTTCTTTTCACTTCTATCTTCTTCTTCTTCTTCTTCTTTTAATATAATCTCTGGCTAGTTTAGTTTTCTTTTTTCTATTTTAGTTTGGTGTTCTTGGTTTTTTGGATGATTTTCCTTTTGGAAGAACTAAAACTCCGTGTCTTGCAAAAGAGTAAGGCAGCGCAAAATCTTGTTAAATTATAATTAAGATTGTCAGATATTTTTAATGTAGTCTCAAACTGGTGAGAGAGAGAGGGAGAGAGTTTTTTCTTCACAACTAGCAATAGAGCACAGCGCTAATGAGCTTTTGCTCAAGTAACACCTCTCTCTTTCCTTTATAATAGACTCGAGTTTAAGTCTCAATATTGACAAAAAAAATGCAATAGAGCGCAACTTATGTTACAATTTGACAATGACGAAATCTGTGAACAAATAAAGAATACAAAATTATTAAAAAAAAAAAAAAAAAAAACACACAAAGAAAAAGTGAACAAAAAGATTTTGTTTAGGGCTTTTTTTTTTTGGTTTGCAAAGGAGATTATCGTCCCAAAAAGGGGTAAGAGATAGAACTAACACTTGAAGTCAAAAAAAGAAATTTTTATTTTTTTGTGTATCAGACCACCGGTATCTGGAGTTATACTCCGAATAATATGGTTCGAGTATCTGTGGAATCTATTTAGGGATGGTTTTCTTAATGTATTCTTTTTTATTCCCACTTCATTTCATTAGGTCGATTATTCGTTGGTGTCAAAAGTGAGACTTTTAATACTATTAGATCTAAGAACACCTGGTGTTTTTGGATTTCCAAAACCAGCCGCTGTATGTTTTTTCTTGGGGCACCATAGGAGAGGTTTAAACGCAGACCTTTAAAAGGAAAAGGATGGTACTAATTGAGCTATATAACATTGTATTGAGAGCTATGTCCCTACACTAGCCAATAATAAATTTGGTTTAATTTTCGACAAAGTCTCTGTAATCGAGTCCAAGACTTGACATTGACAAAAGAATTTGATGACACATGGTTTTCCTCCTACTGGTATAATTGCACGAGAGACTAAAGGTAAAAAGGAGTTGCATATGTTTGACCCAACTAACGCAAGCACATAGTCTTTTATGGACAACCCCTAGCCCTCCGGGTATGTCCTTAACATTCAAATTTACCACCAAAGCCTTGAAAATCTTTCTCTTCAAGCTTGTCGTCCATCAAAGGCACGCGTGTTTGTGCTTTTTTTTTTTTAATATCTATCAGAGGTATCCAAATTTATATTTTAATTGATTCAATTCAAACATTTACGATAACTCAATTTAGGAGAGCGGCTCTCCAGATGTAATTTTTTTCATTCTCAGGTTTTGAATCCAAAATTTGATCAAGGATCTAGTATCCCACCCTACGTGTTTATATATATATATATATATATATATATATTTATACAAAAAGATACAATCAAATAGAATCGAATTGAAAAAAAGAGGATATAAATAGAGAGAATCTATGGGTTACGCTGTCTCAACGACCTGTGTGTTTATATTTGTCAAGGGTTAAAATTCAAAATTGACTTCTTATCTAGGCCCAGTAGACTCTATCAGGGTCCAATAGACTTTTCACTTGGATGGCCGAGACTGAATTGCTATCTTATCTGGGCCCATCAGGCCTTCATTGACTACTGTACTACAAAAAATCTTAGAGATCTGGCCTCAGGCTCAGTTTTTCCCGAGCCCAACCATGAGGTTCTACTACAACCGCTACAAGTGGATGGCATTTCCTATGCCTCCTACAGAAGAGACTAAACTCACACCACACATTATCCCGACAAGACAGAAACCAAAAGAAGACCAACGTAAGGAAGGAAATATAGAAAATGTCCAAAGTGACATGGCACTCGTTGATCGGTTTCGGCAGACTTTGCCAGAGGATATCAAACTCTCAGTCTCCTAGCCAGATTACTTGGTTTTCAAAGGCACTGTATGCTAACAAAATGGCTTTCCAACACACCCTCCGTGCAACTAGATGCACCTCAATTCATCCAGTTTACGCAACACAATCCTCTGGAGACCAAAAGGAGAGTCTGCAAGAGGTGACAATCCGATCAGACTGGTCTCCGGCAGAGCAGTTTGCACCTCTGGCATCAACATTCCGAAGAAGAGTCCTCACAGGTGTTGCCTCAGCTTCTGTAGTAGCACTTGGTGCCAATTTTGCTGGAATTACTAGCTTTCTACTGGGGTTCTCACCAGAAGCAGGTAGAGATCTCAAGCTTGATGTGCTCTATCCCATCGGAGGCTATAGCCGTTGCATTGAACCAAATGAGGGTTTTGGTATGTCCAGAACTTTTACAACTATACTGCAGTTCGATAGCAAAATCATTGTTGTTTTCTCTGTTTTTGAAATTGTGGTGTAGAATTTATATACCCAGAAAACTGGGTTGGAGATCAGACGTTGTTATACAGAGCTGTTGGGAAGGCAGAGTATGAGAGATCACTTGACCCACCACAACTATCTGGTGGCCAGCACCGCAGAGACCTCAATGAGCCAATTGTAGCATTTGGTCCACCCGGCTCAACTGGCGAGCTCAATGTCAGTGTCATTGTTTCACCAGTACCACTTGATTTCAGGTGAGTTTAACCAAGCAAGTGGAAGCTATGACACTAGCTATATTTATAACTAATATATGTGTGCTCTTTCTGAAGGATTGAGGCATTTGGAGAGCCTAAAGAGGTAGGAGAGTCCCTGATACGAAAGATTACAGGATCTGGCAGAAGATCAGAAGTAAAAGGTACCCTAATTGAATCAAAATTGAGAGAGGATCCATCTAGAAATGTAAACTACTATGAGCTTGAGTTCAAAGTTGAGAGCCCTACTTTCCGAAGACACAACATTGCTGTTTGCTGTACCCAAAACGGAAGACTCTATACCTTGAATGCACAGGCACCAGAAGCAGCATGGGGAGAGGTAAAATTAGATTTTTATAGAATTGCTGATTCTTTCAGAATCACTTCATAGAGAGAGACAGAGAGACAGAGAGACAGGGAAAGAGAGAGAGAGAGAGAGAGAGCACTATATTGTACTACAGGATCAGAAATGTAACTGAATAAAGAAGATTATGCATAAATGTATGATTAGTTAATTGAAAGTACACTTATGTTCTATGTATAAATGAGTTGCTATGCACACCTAGTTAAACACAAGCAATCTGCCTTAACTTTGTCATCTTCTCCATGTTCTCAGAAACCATTGCCGTTAGATTAGGATCCCCAAACCCTAGTTCCAGGCCAAGCCTGCAGAAGAAACAACTAATGAGAATTTCTTCAAGATTTTCCCTGTTAAGAAGAAAGAAGAGATCAATAGGAGAAATGCTAGTAAAGATCAAGGATACTTACTTTGGATCAAGTACCAACTTGTGAACTTCTTTGATAGATGAGCTGGCAGCGTACAAAGATATCTTTCCCACCTGGAGTCACACGGTTTGAAAGAAGGAACATTGTCATCAACAAAAGCACCAAATTAAGAGGTCAAAGATTAATAATATCTACAATATGGGGGGGGGAAGAAAAAAAAATGGAATATGTTTGGTGTCACACCTCCAAAGTTTCAACCTTGACCTCATGGTCATTAGGAAGACATCGGATCTCCTCGGCCAATCTTACAGACTCGCCCAGGCTTTCCGGAGATAAAAAGTCCAGCTCCAACTGCACCGTGGACTGTAAATTGACAAGGACATAAGAGTACTGAATTTCCTTTTTTTTTTTTTTTGACCACCACAAATTTTTGTTATAAATAACCTAGAGAAACAAGAACAGTACAAAGCCTCCTAAAATGACATAAATAAAATGTTATGCCACTCAAAATACAAAGAAAAATCTATATTATGGTCCTTAAATGATGTCCTTCTTTCTGATGATTCTTTGTAAGTAGCCATTCTCAGGTTGTCATAAATCTAAATGTGTTGCAGCATCATTTGAAAGAGATCCATAGGGAAAAGGCAAGGTTTTAAGAAAAGGTGGAAAAGAAACCACCAAATGCAAATGCAACAATGGAGCCATGAATGCAATGGCAATGTTCGCATAGATGAGAAGGAAAACATTTTGCTTCTGAAAGCCAAGTAATATGTGAGTTTATATTTAATCCTTGCTTTATGAGTTTCCTTTTACGCAAATAAGAGCAGTGGGATAACTTCACGAAAGTTAAGACAATGACCTTATGAAGTATACAGTCAAGATATCCAGCGTAAAATCACTTTTTTAGACTAAACTCACCTGTAGATTCCTCATCTGAAAAGGGCACCCAGCAGGAATGAATACAGCTTGCCCCAAAAGCTGTTGAAATGACCAGGGCTCTACGCCTACGAGTTGGAAAAGAGAGAGAGAGACACAGTTAATTGATTAAACAAACAT
The DNA here is from genome assembly GCA_037126225.1 of Dillenia turbinata. NCBI lineage: Eukaryota > Viridiplantae > Streptophyta > Magnoliopsida > Dilleniales > Dilleniaceae > Dillenia > Dillenia turbinata. Next base: position 21,620,695 of record JBAMMX010000025.1, read on the forward strand.
TACCTCTATAATTGCAAGCATTTGAGATTTAAAAATTATGAAAACCCAAGATAAAGCCAAAGAACTCCAAGTTGTTTCACATGATAAAGTCTATCAAACAAACAAGCAAAATATTTTGCTGCTCCTTGGAGGCTTTTGAGCTGTACGCAGCACATAGACTGACACTTCAAGTTGTTTATTCGGGGTACAGGTCACAAATAACAAACACATTTTGCTGCTCCTCGGAGGCTTTTGAGCTGTACGCAGCACAGACTGACACTCCAAGTTGTTTATTCGGGGTACAGGTCACAAATAACAAACACACAGGGAGGATGATAAAATGAGTCTAACAAAGGGAGCTGTCTCAAATGGTGATGATTTGGTAAACCAACTAGAGGAAAAGCTGAGGCAATTCAAAATTTTAGTCCACGTGCCAAGATGCCCAACAGCGAAGAATAGCAACTTCATGTTCACCTTCATTCTCAAAGAATGGAGAAATCGGACAGGAGATTTTCTCTTTTTCAATGGGAAAGAAGAAAAATTTAGTAGAGAAAGGGGAAAAGGAGATAATACAACAGGGAGGATGAGGATTGCTTCCACTGATGAGAATACAAAGGAGCTTAGGAAAGAAATCTCCCCAATTATCCCCAAATTTGCAATCAGCAAAATCTTTAAACACAATTTGCACAATCAGGTGCCATTAGGTCGTTCAAATTGCACAATCTGTGAAGCTTTCTAGATCTGGATAAAGGCTCAAGGGAACTCAAGCAACATGAATCCTACCTACCATGGCTTATCCCAAAGCATAACATACACATAATTAGGCTTTCAGCCTCTACCCTCTTGACTCACTCAAGAGGACAATTAGACATAAAGGTTACTTGGCCCTTACCAAATTCTTCCTTCAATTTTCTTTTATCAGAGCTGCTCAGATATACTGCTTTATCATAAAGAATATGCATTGCCTGAGATCCAAATGACAAGATCAGAATATGCATATATGAAACATTGATAATGAAAATCTATCGGAAATAATTTAAACTCACAGATTCCTTGTTAAGACCACCACGTTTCACAAATTCCTCCCTTTGAACTTTCAGATACTCGATCAGCTTTGGAACATCATGGCGACGAAAGATATCCCAAAGAACTGATGCATGAGTCTTTTCGGAGAAATCTTCACTTTCTCTCATTGGGTAATCATGATTCACAGTTTCAGCAGCAAAACCATGAGGTGGTCCATTTGCTTGATCTTCCATTGTCTCATCCTTATTAATGTCCAAGTTTATCCCATGACCGCCCAGTGTACCATTGCTGTCAAGGGATAAATCAAATGGCCTTCCTTTTTCAATGGAACTTTCTTGAGCGTCTTCAAATGGTTCTTTTGCCTCAGCTTCATGGACTTTTTGTGACCCTTTTGGCTTACACTCAGATGTGTGCAGCAATAAATATACCTGTTATGCCAATTCAAGTATCAATCACTCTCAATGAACAAGTTTGAACCAAAATAATATTTCTGAGGGACAAAGAACAAGTGATGCCAACAAGGACAAAAGGAAACAAGATTCCTTCCGGGCACTAGTTGTGCCTGCTACCTCAGTCATGTCTGTGACCACCAACATGGGAACTAAGATTCAAAAATTGCCAAAAGAACTAACAGACTGTGGAGAAAGAGGAATATACCATGTCACGCATGCTGCAATGAAGATTGGTCACTGCATTACCCCTTCCAAGTTCCTCGTGCATGCCATATGACATAAAAATCTTAGGTCCTGCATCATTCTGCAATGAGTAGTGAGGTAGCTTCGCAGCAACATTCAGTAGGCCCCACTTGGAATGTATAAACTCAAGCAATGGCAGCTTACTAATGAATTCTGGTTTTTGGTACATTAAAAACTCTTCACAAGCACTTGGAGAAGGCCAATCCTTCAATTTCAACAGTTCTGGTAAACCATTTTCATGTAATCTTCCCTCCGAGTATCCTCTAATGAACTCATGAAGATCAACATCAACCTGCCATCTGACCATGGGTAAGCTGATGGCTGAAATTAAGCAAATAAGTTTTCAAAAAGAGCAGAGACTATGAAGCATACCTCAGACCCATTTAAGTAATTTATAGCCTTAACAGTTCTGCAATCATCCTTCAGTTTCTCATCAGTTATTTCTTGGATTCCTCTCCAAATAGCCATGGGATCCCAGCTCGAAATAGACACGTTGTCACATGCCTCCTTAACAATAACAGGTTCACCCCTAGCCCAGTGCTTTCTGAATTCATCAATTCCCTCATTCTTGATATCTTTAGATGGAGGGAAATACAAGTAATTATCATTATTTGCCTCTCTATGTGCTGTCTGGCAAAGATTCAAGTCCCTTGGTGCTGGTTTTTGTGCATTTCCATTGTCACGTACTTTACAGCCACTAACCATTTCTTCCAAATTTTTTACGAGCTTGGCAACCCAGTTCATTTTAAAAATGCGTTTCAAAGATAATGATCGAAAAGCACATCCACCATACACCTTTGGCGGACATGGAATGCTACCATCAGTATTGGCCTTCCAATCAGGAAACTTGTCTAGTACATCAAGCCTTCTTTTAGCAGTTTTATTTGCCACAGGTTCTCCTTTCATGCTAATGCCAGACCTCTCACGAAGGTCTTGACAGCACTTGAGGCATAGATCATGCAAGCAATTCGAACAATGCCGATGATAATCAATAATAGGTGTCCTACACATATTGCTGCAAGGAAAGATAAGGAAATCCAGATTTTAGTCTCCAAACAAAATCATTCATGGCCTCATGTAGGACAATATGGGTATGCCACCAAAGCTTAGACCTTTGAGGAAACCAATGGTGTTGAAGGTGGAAAGAGAATCCTAGGCTGATGACTAAAAAAGGGCGAATATTTGTGATCTAGGGTAAAATTATCTACCAAATTTTCAGTAAGCAGGCTACAAAATCTGAATAGCAAATAGACAAGTGTAGCCTAGACTCCTGATTAACAATTCAGAATCAAAACAAAAAGCAACTTCCAAACAAAACTGAGATCATAAGAACATTAATGCAGATGCTAAGACATAAACCAGATAATACCCATGCATAGCACACAACGCCAGTTTTTCTAAAATAAATATTTCTTAGGTTTGTCAACTTATTGACAGTGATTTATAAGCAATGGAGGGACTATGTTATTAAATAGAAAACAGCAGGGAAGAAAAGGTCGTTGAAGGTGTTTAGAGACTCCTCTTTGGCATATAGAATCTCCTAGGTTAGTTTTAACTTGCAAGCGACATAAACTGGATCATTATGAGAGTAAAACTTGGAGGGGGCACATTATGTTCAATTCAACCCTGTCCAATTTTTCCTATTTTAACAATGTTCATCTGAAAATCATATCTACAAGCGCAAACTATGGACAAACAAAATCTACTCACAGACAACTGGAAGGGGGCAGGTAGGAACCATCCCCCAAAAAAAAAAAAATGTTTAGGATGGCATAAATTTCCACCAGTCTAATAGTTTGGGAGATGGGGATAGAGTGAATGAACAAAGGATGTATATTGCTCTTATTTCATGTCATGCCTCTGACATAGTAGCAGGTCATAAACTCATTTTGGATTTTGAATAAACAATGGACAGATATTGCTCCAAACAATGTTCAAACTCTTGGTTAAGGTGGATGTTTGATAGTTTAATTTTGAATTTTGCAGCAAATGAAATATAAGGATTTAATGAGTGAAAACAGGGCCAGAAATTTATATTAGGGAAAAAAGAATAACAAGCATTTGAGGTTATAAATTTGGAAATTATATTTATATAATTTTTCTCCTAAAATTTCAGAAGTGGCTACCCCCTGCTACCCCTCTGTTTGCCCCTGGGTGGCAGGGGTTATCTACCATTAGGGGCAAAGCTGGAAGGCAAATGCACCTCCCCCAAAATTTTGGGGAAAAAATGTTAATATGTAGGCACAAAAAGTCATGGAAAATGCCAAAAAAAAGCCCTTGAGTTGCCATTAAAAGTCTTTAAATGTTCTTTGTTACCTAAAAATTATAATGTTTAGCCCCCTTCTGCCCCTGTGTACCCTATATTTTGTATTCCGCTCTCTTAAGATAAATTTCTGGCTTCACCCGTGGACTATCATTGTATGTATGGTTCAAACAACTTTGAAACCAACAAATGAATTTTGATTAATGAAGTTCTAAATAACAAGAAAAGGTTCTTTTTTAAAAAAAAAAAAAAAGGAAACAAAAAAGCGAAAAGTACAATTTAAATAAATATTTTATTGTTCTGTTTAATATATATTTAACATTTTTTATCATCAATTTTTATATTTTGTTTTTATTTTGGCCCAAGGCAAAAATCCTGGCTCCATCTACTTTTGATTAATTAAGTTCTAAATAACTAGAAAATATAAACAAAAAGTGACAAGAGAGCAAAAGGTTCAATTTAAATAAAATTTTTATTGTTTTGTTTAATATATATTTAATATTTTTCTTCAAAAAATTTTATATTTTGTTTTTATTTTGGCCCCCAAGGTAAAAATCTTGGCCCCATCCATGAACCTACTTAAATATTTAGTTTACTACAATACCACCATTGATGAAGCAAAACAATTGAATGTCTCTTGAAACTCAAACTATACACAAATAAATGGGATCCATTGCAATTAGTTAGTAAATTGTCATGAAGTTACCAGCACATCTGCTCATCTGCATTCAGCTTTATCCTGACAAGATCCATTTCAGCTCCTGGTAAGAAATTGAAATAGAGGTCGTATCATGAACATATAATAGCCTTGTAATTCGGTCGAACTAAGAACAAACAACCCATCTTACCACGAAGCCTTTTTTCTAATTCCACTTCATTGCATTGTTCATGGTGTATCTGCTTGACCACAGGAAGAACTGATGATAGAAGAGAATGAAGATATTGCAATTTCCGATGGACAGGTATCTCCCTTATTCTTGCCTACAGGTCAAAGTCAGAAGTTTATTAACACCTAAAACCAATGAGCAGAAATTACAGTTCAAGAGTACTATAAAATTTTTGAAGCATAAATTGATCAGAAAATTGAAAGTACAAGATTGCGGAATCCAAATAAAGCCCCTTGAATCTGGAAGTGAAGTACCTTAATCAAGTTATCCCCACGTAAGCAAACCTTGCAATTGCAAGTACCTCGACATGCAGGACAAGCCCTCTGGAGCTCTTCCAATGGGATGCCAGAGTATCTAAAATTAAATGCATTTGTAACCATGCAAATCATCTAAGAAACACAAGTGTTATTCACTAAAAGTTCAACTTACCGTGTGGAGATACAATTACTGCAGTAGCCTCTTCTGTCACATCTGAGACACCAGATAACTGTGCCTCTGTCATTCCTTCGACATTGGTGGCAAGTTTGCCCACCATTATCATCAGAAGAATCAGAAGAATTTGTAATATCATCGGATTGGTCCTCCTGAAATCACAGCATTGATGAGGCAAAAATTTTTAATTCAAAAGAGCATCAATCCATCAAAGCACTCACCTGTCAACTTATTAATCATCGGCTAACAATCATTTAAACTCAAGTTGAGAAAAAGGCATTTGCCTATCGGTCCCCAAAAAAAAAAAATGTCTTTTCCCAAAGTTGGGGGCCACCCCAATCTCCCTTACGAAACCAATTGGGAGGGAGTGGAATAAATGATCAAAAGAAAAAAGAAGCTCTAGTATCAAATTGTTTCTTTCCCCCTCTTAATCATTCTCGATTTCTTAATTCCCTCATCCCTTTCTGCGAACAAAGGAAATTTGCCAGGTCTTCTCACCATGGTGTAGGAGGTTTTGAGGTGAGAACAGGGGATTGAGGTTTGTGGCCATGAACCTTCACCATCTGCAGTTAGACTTTATTGGACTTGTGCATGTGGCCCTGAATCTGTAGTTAGAGGACTGGCCAATAATACACAGGCTGAAAGTTGCAAGTGTAAGAGCTGAAACTGAATAACTAGCTACATATTTATTGCTTGCAGGGTTTGAATGATCATTGCCTATAAATACTCCAACATGATAAAAATTAAAGACAGAAGCTACAATTATAACCAGCCCTCTTTCAAGTTTTCTAAAGCATAGATGCTTTTAATCAGCCCTGAACAACTCAGCTGTAGTTGTTCAATAATAAAGTATTGAAGACCATTCTAATGGAGCTATTTTCAATATCTACAGACCAACCAGCAAAGAAAAGAAAGCAGCAGCTTAGGGACTATTAACATTTTGCAGCAATAGCAATTCAGAAAATGTGCTTTGCAGTGGCATAATGCAAACACTAGATGATCAACCCCTTTACCACGAGGCGCTCCAAGGGATACGATACCATCATTGCAGAGTGGCAGGCCATGCTGAAGCTCTATCAGAGTAGTTCCGGTTAATCTTCAAACAGTGCCTTCTACTAATGTTCTGGAAATTGAATTGACTGAACTATTTTATTTTTCCATTGTTCCCTAAGCATGTATGATTTTGAGCAGTAGGATTGCTTCTCAAACTAAAGTTATATTGAGAATGTCTAGTTTTGTCATTGCCATGGAAAAACATCAGTAGCATCAACAACAGTCGATAAGGACAAATTAAGACACAGGGAATACAGGCAAAAGACACCATGCATCTACTCACCTCTGGAGTGCTATCATTCTGTGATCTGTTCCTCGATGCTTCCATTGCAGAAGAATATGGAGTTCTGTAAGATCTCCAACTTTCTTCAAATTCTGCAACTTCCCTTGGTGCAACATCATTAAACTTAGAAGTTCGTGTTGACAAGTTCCTTAACGGAGGCGAATCAGGTGAACAGCGCATACGACATTTTGATACCTTGTCCTTGTACTTCTTTCCTGGCAGTGGAGCAGGATAATCCTCAACTTTTGAGTTCAGTAATGGAACATCATACTCATCACTTTTACTTTCCAAGTAAACATCAGTTTCACCCAGGGATTTTTTGTTAGCTCTCTTCATGCTTTGTCTAAGTGCAGAATTTGCAGCCCTCTTCTTTGCCTGAATGTAGTGCTTTTCACAAACTGTTTTATCAGGCATTGACATTGCACTGCATCTCCACTGTTTCCCATCTGACCTCTTACAACGCAGATCTTCTGGGATACCAACATTATCCTCACCATTTCCAGAGGATGGCCGTTGATAATCCATTTGTAATTCAGATTAAGTTGTTTGATTAATCATGTAATTCAATGTAAATCAACCTGCACCAAATGCCCAATCTCATTTAAAAAAAAAAAAAAAACGTAATGATGAAATCACATGATCATGATAGAATGGCAATTAGAATAGACGATCACCCAAGCAGAAATTTAAAAAGTTTACTATACAACTTTACGTTAATGTGATGTCTGTACATAAACAAACAGGCAAAAAGCAAGGTGGCACCCCAGAGACCACAAAGGGAATCTAGGAAGTCTACAAGCTCTACAAATGTCTCATGATTTTCACGATACCCAGGAAAAATATATATATATATATATTGATTTAAGGAAATTGCTTAGAAACTAAGCAAGGATGTTTCTATAAACCCCCCAACAAAATATATACATACAGATATATCCGTATATGTATATGTATATTCTCCAATTTTGTTCCCTCAAAACAATCCAAAAACGTGACAAAATGAAGCATCCTAAACCTCACCTTGTCACTATCCTTGATAGCATTCTAAGTAATATGCTTATCAAACAAACATTCTAGTCATATTACTTTGGCCTCCATTGATAACACCACGAGAGAGAGAGAGAGAACAGAAGGATACTGTAGACTTTTTCTGACTTGCTTTATGAAGTTGAAACCCTAAACTCCAAATTATTCTTTGACTTGTCCCCGTATTTTCCTCTCTAATTGCTTTAGGTTTTCAACCCCACTAAGAAAATCTGTTCCCCGAATACTTGAAATTCAGAATCAATCGAAATAAAAACCCTAATTATGCAAATTTCCAACACAGATAAAGACCGTAGAAGAAGAAGAGCCAGAAGAATTGTGCATCAATCGAATGTTCAAGAAACTAGAAACTATAAGTGACAGAACCAGAAAAAATACCTCTTCTTGTTTGTCTACTTCAATCTTGCGTGGCGTCTTCGTAGGTCCTTGTTTTGTATGCAAGAATCTCTCTCTCTCTCCCTCTCCCTCTCCCTCTCCCTCTCTGAAAGTCGCAGTGGGGAAGCAGAGACGAGGAAGATGACGCGATGTCCTAAATGGACCCCACCGGCCCATTATATGAAAAGGAAAGTTAGGGAAATACGGTCCAACAACTTGACGATCCGGTGGCTATTTGGGCTTGATGGGCTCTAGAAGGAATTTGTTACCAAGGGAGGAAAAAAAGCAAAATTTTATATATATATATATATATATATATATTATAAACCATGGTAATCACATTCGATCCAATTAAGTCTCATTCAAATCAAATTGGATCTTTAAGAGTCAAATCTCTCCCAAATTTGTTTTCTCCAAACACAAGAATTGAATTCTAAATTTTATTTAAAAGATATTTGTATTTAACCACTTGATCAGTTAGATATTTGTCAAAATATATTATATATGTATGACCTTTTTTTTTAAACCAATACCCCTAATCTAGGTTGCACTGAAACAAAAACAGAGAAATGAAATTGAAATGATATTGAAAAGTGACAATTTATAAAAATACAATAATAAAAATGTGAAAAATATGTAAATATAAAAAATATAAAAATTTATTTATATATTAATAATTTTTAAAGAAAATAATAAAATAGTCATTTTTTATAATAGAATTTAAGATGATCAAATATATAATTATTAATCGTAAGATAAATAAAATAAAAATAAATAATTATAATTAAATAAATAATGTATTAAATAAAAGTATTTAAATATAAAAAAATTGTGTAAATATTAATTAATATATCGTATTCAACTGTTTCAAAAATAAAAAATATTTAGAAAAGACTTCAAAAACGAAAAATGTAAGTATTAAAAAATTTTTGTACATCAAAACCCTCAGTTATGTGATTTATTGATAAATAATGCATAACAAAATGGTTGGTGTCTTGACACCATGATTTTTTTGAATGTTTTTATGATGCTAGTTTGATGTCTTAAGTCTTTGGTGATTGACCCATCATGCTAGTTTTGAAAATTTATCTTTATTATTCTTTGAAATGTTAGATTTCTCATGTTCAATGAGGTGTTTTACATAAGATGCTAGTCATGCTCCCACTCGTGATACAAATATATATCGAGTCATATGTCTGTTTGGAATTATCAGATCATCATGACATTATTGTGTTTTACACAAGACAATACTCCTTAATTGCAATTCTTGTGTTCATGCCTAAATATATTTGTTATGTTGGCAAGTTCTGATCTCGCACAATAATTCTTTATAAAGAAAAAAAAAAGTTATATAAAAACAAAATTAATAAAAATTATTTAAAATGATATTGGAGTAATGACCAGAACTAATTGTCCGAAAATAGAATATACAGGCAGGATGATAATTATTTTATTGGCGCAAAGCCATGATTAATCTAATGTTTATCTCAAAATAATTAAGCTTAATTTCTCGACCATAAATAAATAAATATATATATATATATATACCTTTTTAAAATTCAATGAGAGGGTAGCAAAGCAGCCCTAAAAGAAAACAAACAAAACGCAAAGAGACGACACTAGAAGAAAACAAAAGAAAGGTCTAGGCCAATACATTTCTAGGCAACACAGGGCTCATGCAGAACATCTTGAGGGTGACATTAAGGCCCTTTAACAGACAATGAAATATTTTGAGACCTGGTGGCTGGCTTTTGTTACAGTTTTGGTTTCCTTCTTCTGCAGTCGAGTAACTTCTATTGGAATTTTAAGGAAAACTAGAAATTGGAGTTAGGAACTTGACAAGTTATGAAAGGAACTAACTATGGTAGAATTAGAAGAAATCAGAGGAAGGCTAGAATAGAGAGTCGACAGAGAAGAAGTTGAGGGAAGAAGAAGAAATTAAAGAAAGGGAGAGAGAGAGAGTGAGAGTCCAGAGCTGAAAAATAAGACTTCATTCCTATTTTTTTTATGCTTCTAGCTACTACTTCTTATACATTGTGTCACTACCTCTCAAAAGACTTAGCTAACTAACTCTCATTCTATCACTCTAATAACAGTTAGGTTGTTACAGGTAGTTGATACTAATCTTGGTTCTTGAGTTTCTTTTCTGTTCTTGTTACAATATTTCCCCTCCTTGACATCCTTGTCCTCAAGGATTAAAGTGTGGAAATTGAGCCTTAATAAAGCTCATGTCCTCCCATGTAGCTTCCTTAAGACTTAAGTTCATCCAACTAATTAACCATTGACTACTGGTGCACCATTTCTCATGATCACTCTCCTTTTCATCACAGCTTCTGGTTCCACTAAAATTTGTTTATTTGCTCCCACCAATGGTAATGTTGGTATGATATTTTGTTTAGGCCCCACTTTCTTTTTCAGTAATGAGACATGGAAGACAGGATTGATCATTGACTCTGGAGGTAGTTGTAGTCTATAAGCTACTTGTCTCACTCTTGCTGTGATTTGAAAAGGCCCATAGTATTTTGAGGATAGCTTGAGCTGCCTTTTGAGTTCTACAAATTGTTACTTGTATGGTTGTAGTTTAAGATATACCCATTCTCTGATATTGAATTCTCTTTCTGGATCTGCCTTGATTTTCTTTCTATTTTGTGCCTTAGCCAAATGTTCTTGCAAAATTCCCAGCATCAATTGTTTATCTTCAACAAATTTCCCTACAACTGGTATGACTGAGTCTAAGTAAGGGCCCATTGGGATAAATCTAGACTTGTAGCCATATAAGGTTTCGAAAGGACACATCTTTATGCTTGAATGAAAGCTGGTATTGTACCACCATTCGGCTAGGCTAAGCCAATAATACCACTACCCTGGTCTGTCAGAAATCATACATCGTAAGTAGCATTCCAAGCATTGATTGAGTATTTTACTTTGTCCATCTATTTGAGAACGGTATGCACTACTTAGCTTCAATTAAATGCCTACCAATTTGAGCAGCTCCTGCCAGAAAAGACTAGTAAAAATCTTATCTCAATCAGATACTATTGAGTCTGGAAGACCATGTAATTTGAATATACTGTCTACAAATAACTGAGCCACTTTTTCTGCTGTATAATGGTGCTGAAGTGCTATGAAATGGCTAAATTTGGTGAGGCTATCTATAACCACCAATATAGTATCATACCCCTGTGATTCTGGCAGTCCTTCTACAAAATCCGTGCTAATTTGGGACCATGCCTGTGAAGGGATAGGTAAGGGTTAGAGTAGCCCAGGGTAAGATATATTTTCATGCTTATTTCTTTGGCAGACCTCACACTCTTGTACATACTTAATTATGTCTAATCTCATGGCTGGCCAAAAGAAAGTAGCCTTGATTCTCTGTAAAGTCCTATTCTGTCCTGAATGACCACCTATGGTAGAATTATGCATCTGTTGCATTATTCTTACTCTTAAATGTGACCCCTTTCTGACATATAGTTTCTTTCTAAACTTGAGAACCTCATTCTGTAATGTAAATTATGGATTGCTCTCTGGCTCAATGGTTAGCTGGGCTATTAAAGTTTGACACTCCTCATCCTCCTCATAGCTCTGAATCACTTTCTATAACCACCGTGATCTGATTAGTGAAGTGGACATCAGCATCCTATCTTGTTGATCAGTAAAGAAATCCTTCCTCAATAATGCATCTGTCACCCTATTCTCTGCCCCTTTCTTGTACTGAATTTTATAATCCAGCCCCAATAACTTGGTTAACCATTTATGTTGCATACTGCTATTAAGTTTCTGGTCAAGGAGATATTTCAAACTTTGGTGGTCAGTTCTAATAACAAAATGGTAAATTGTCAAGTAGTGTTTCCATTTTGAGACAGCCATAACCACTGCCAACAATTCTTTCTCATATATGGATAGGCTTTGGCTTCTAGGTCCTAATGTTTTACTTAGATAAGCAATAGGTCGATCCTCTTGTATTAACACAGCTCCCCAACCCTTAGCACATGCATCAGTCTCTACTATGAATGTTTTAGTAAAATCTGGTAATCTCATGACAGGGGCTGTACTTATTACTGTTTTGAGCTGTTGGAAAGCCTGTTGTGCTTTTTCACTCCAGTTGAAGCTGTCTTTTTTAAGGAGATCATGAAGGGGTTTAGTTTTAAGACCATAATTATTAATAAACCTCCTGTAATACCCTGTTAACCCCAAGAAACTCATTAATGCTTTAAAAGTGTGGGAGTAAGCCATGATTTAATGCAATCAGTTTTCTGTGAATCTATTTTAACTCCTTGATCTGATACAATGTGGCCTAAGTACTGCACTTGAGATTGACCAAAAGTATACTTAGATAATTTGGCATATAGTTGGTATTGCCTAAGGATCAGGAGTACTTCTTCCATATTCTGAATATGGGTCTTCAAGTCAGGGCTGTAGACTAAGATGTCATAAAAAAAATTAGTACAAATTTTCTAAGTTGGGGCTAAAATATATGGTTCATCAAGGCTTGAAAAGTGGTCGGGGCATTTGTTAGACCAAATGGCATGACTAGGAACTCAAAATGTCCATGATGAGTTTGGAAGACTGTTTTAGCTATGTCCTTAGGCCTTACCCTGATTTGGTGATAACCTGCTCTAAGGTCAATCTTAGAAAACAACTTAGAGCTATGCAATTCATCTAGCAATTCATCAATGTTAGGGATAGGATACCTGTCCTTGATTATCATATTGTTGAGTTTCCTGTAATCAACACAAAATCTCCAAGAATCATTCTTCTTCCTCACCAATAGTATTGGAGATGCAAAAGGGCTGTTGTTGTGTCTGACAAGTCCTTGTTTAAGCATTTCTTGTATCTGTCTTTCAATTTCAGCTTTCTAAGAATAAGGATATATGTAGGGTGGAAGTCTGAATGGTTGAACATCAGGCTTGAGAGGAATTGCATGATCGTGAGGTCTTACAGGTGGTAATGAATTTGGTGCTGAGAATATGTCCTGAAACTGTTGTAGTAAAACAGTCATAGACTTCTGCATTGCTTCTTGACTGTCCTCTTTTATCAAATTGATGTTAACACAGCTTTGAAGTTGCCGATGCCTAAATTTTCTTGTGTTCTTGCCACGTACTAACTTCATTTTTGAATCCTTTATCATGCCTATGAGTACCATCTTTTATTCTTCACCTACTAGTGTTATTTACAGCAACTTAAAGTTAAAAGTAATAGGACTAAAATTATACATCCAATCTACTCCAAGAATAATATCTCATCCCCCTAGAGTAATAACTCTTAGGTCAAAAGAAAAATGATACCCTTGTATTTTCCATTTGACTCCTTTGATTTTAGTGTAGCTGCTCACTTTACTTCCATCTGCTAACACAGCGTGCAGGGGTTTGTCTGGTTCAGCATTTATCCCCAATGCTGCTACCAATACATGACTGATGAAGCTATTTGAACTTCCGATGTTAATTAGGATGGTTATGATGTTCTCTTCTAAAATACCTTGAAGTGCTATAGTTTTTCTTTCTAAGGAATTTGATAAGGCACATAATGATACATCAAAGGTCTCACCTAACACTTGTGTAGAGTCTATGTTCTTTTCAGGATCAGATATATCTTCTTCCTCTGCAGCTATGATCATATTAAGGTGGCTGAATTTATACTGATGGCTCAGAACATACTTTTCACCACATTTGAAGCAGAGGTTGTGGGTTCTCCAGTACTATATCTCTTGCGGTGATACTCTTGGTACCCTTGCATTGGTGGGGTATTCTCCTGAATTCTTGATCTTTGTTTTGTTATCTTCTGAATCAACAATTCTGTTGAAACTCACTTTCTTCTGTTTAACTAACTCCGGCGATTGTTCTTGAAGAGTTGCAATCTCAAAGGCTTGCAATAAAGTGGTGGGTTTAAACATCCTGAGTATTGGCTTAATTTTCTCCTTCAGGCCACTAATAAAGCTTGATAGAAAGTAAGTTTCTGTGAGTTTCGGGTTAGTCTGGAGCATCCGTGTCCATAGCTCCTCAAACCTTTTTTGGTACTCTTCCATGGATCCTTGGTGGCGTAATTTGTTGAACTCTTCCACTACATCCTGAGCTTCTTTGGTCTCAAAATGCTGACATAACAACTTAGAAAGTTCTACCCATTTAATGTCCTGGTAGACCATTTGCACACCTTGGAACCAGATCTCAGCTCTGCCTTCCAGATATAACTCCACTGTATCTACCCAATTGTGGTTGGGTACTTGATAGATTGAGAAAAATTTTTGGCATTTTCTCAACCACATTCGAGGATCTTCTCCATTGAACATAGATAACTCAACTCGAGGAGGGTTAGGTACTCTATTATTTACATCTTTCTTGACTAATTGTGATCTGACTTCATTTTTTGTCCTTCCTTCGGTTGGAGTTGGAAGAATAGTAGATCTAATTATTCGATCTGTTTCTTGATCATCATTCTTATCCTTATTTACCATCTTCATTATAGAACTGAAAGTGCTATCCATTTTAGGTAAGACAGTTTCAATCTTGGCATCCAATTTCTGGATTTGTTCTTCCATTTACTTGTCGAGCTCTGCATGAATTTCTTGCATTCTCGCGTCTTGTTTCTTGAGTTAACCATCAAGGGCCTTGAACCTGGTGCCGTTCGCCATATTTTCAAGTTCTTTTCTCTAAGAATTTATAGCTCTGATACCATTTGTTACAGTTCTGGTTTCCTTCTTCTATAGTCGAGTAACTTCTGTTGGAATTTTAAGGAAAATTAGGAATTTGAGTTAGGAACTTGACAAGTTATGAAAGGAACTAACTATGGTAGAATTAGAAGAAATCAGAGGAAGGCTAGAATAGAGAGTCGAGAGAGAAGAAGTTGAGGGAAGAATAAGAAATTACAGAGAGAGAAAAAGAGAGAGAGAGAGCTCAGAGCTAAAAAATGAGACTTCATTCTTATTTTTTTTATGCTTCTAGCTACTACTTCTTATACATTGTGTCACTACCTCTCAACAGACTTAGCTCATTCTGTCACTCTAATTACAATTAGGTTGTTATAGGTAGTTGATACTAGTCTTGGTTCTTGAGTTTCCTTCCTGTTCTTGTTATGGCTTTGTGCATCATTGGCTAGTCGATAGTCTCCCTATAAAGATGGCAAATGGGGCAGCTTAAATCCAAAGTTAAGAGCCTTTGGCACTTGTTTAGTACGGTGGAAAAAGCATTGCATTTGGTTTTCCCTTTGACAAGCTTAATGGCTACTTTCATATCCATCTCCACCGCTATTTGTCTAGCTTCCATATCCCATGCTAGGGTTGCATCGTAGAAAATATGCCAAAGTTCAGCCAACACGACCCAAGATCGACAGCAAATCCCATCACCTATCGATTCAGGCTATTATGGTTAAGACCTCCTATTGGGGCTTTTAAATGGTCATTCTTTACACTGCCATCAACATTTAGCTTGCTAAAGCTTGGGGCTCAGGGTAGCTATCTAACCCAGATTTTCTTCTTGTATACTTTCGCGTTAGTAGAGTTTGTTGTGTCAATGAACTCAACATCTTTTGGAGTTACGAATATCATGGTTGGTAGAGTTTATTGCCAATCTTCCAAATATTCTATAGAGCGTAAGCAAATAAGCTTCGACCATTTTGGTCCATCCCCTGCTTGTCGTTGCTCACATTGCCTATGAGCCATGCCTCAGCATTGTCATTGAAGAAAGCTGCAAGACCTCCATTCTTGGCTACTTCCAACCAAACTTTTATGGAGTAAACAATCCCAAGCAAAGGACAATTGTTTCCGACCCCATATTGCATCTCTCACGAGTGTCAATCTTTAGTTAGACCTCTTCTTCTCCTTTTCGTGTCTGTTAGGTTGCCATTATAGGCTTCATCCAAAGAAAAATGGAGATTTTGGGAGGAAATGCCACATCTAATCACCTTAAACATTATAATATTGGGAATTGAAGACATTAATAACTTCATTTAGGCAACTGATTTCATAGAAAACTCTCTTGAATTTGATTGTCTCAAATTCATTTTATCCCTCCTTTAAGCCCTCTTCATCCATAATTCTTCTATAAATATTTTATGGAAGAAGGTATCCTAAGACCTCCTTATTATGATGGTCATTCATCATAGTATTTGCAAAGGCTTTAATTGATAGATTTTGGATTTCCATAGGATTTGGCACCTTTGACCCTTCAAGGGTAATCCAACTATCTTTCCAAAAACAAATGCCTTCCCTACTTCCAACATACCCATTGAATCCTGCCTCTGAAATTTTATTGGAACCTACTACCAGTGAACACCTTTGTTATACTTCATGTCAAAGCTGGACTCCATAGGTGTTCTCTAAGGTTAATCATTTCCCAGATAAGGTTAGAGAGTAAAGTTGTATTCATCTGCTAAGCACTCTTGAAGTTCAAACCTCCTCCATCTCTGGGTCTACAAAATTTTTCCCATGCCATGGTGTGAACCTTTTTTCTTACCCCCCCACCAATTCCTTCACAAATACATTTTGTTAATAGTATTGCATGTGTTAGTAGGGAACCTACTCGAGCACATGCTGGGCTTGTTCTCGAAAGGCTTGAGCGAATAAAATTAAATCATTCGTCAAAAACAGGTGAGAAGTACCCAAACCCAAACCTGATAAACTTTTCTTAGTATAGAACAAATAGATAAGGTGAAAGGGGAAATCTGTGGTGCTTCCATTTCAGAGGATTGAGATGTTTGGTTTAAGAAATCCTGAGGCTACACATTTAAATGGCCAATTGAGTTGATTTTTACTTTCTCCAAACATTATTACCGGTCCCATTAAAATTCATATTTTATTAAAAAAAAATTTCTCGTGTGTACACATGTATTTTTTAGAAGAATCATGATCGGCCAATGAACTATAGTTCAACTAATAACAACCCTTCCCCCTTAGAGCTCTAAACTTCGAGTGTCTCCATGTATTAAAAAAAAAAATTATAATCGAACCACAAAATACAAGGAATTCTCTTCTTACATATAGACTCAGATGAAAATCATTCTTCTGATATTATTTTTTAAATATTTTCATCGATTAAACTGTCTGAAACCAAATTTTTAATTAAAGATATTAAAAATTAAATAATCATCAATGTTGATATTATTCTTTTATTAACAATCAATTTTGTGTTCACAAAATAAATATAAAGGAGAGCAGTTATCTTTAAATTATTTTAAAAAATTGTATATAATTATTAAAACCCTTTAAAATCCATAATACTCTCCTACATACATACATACATATATATATATATATATATTATATTCTACACTTTCATATAAATTTTTACTCTATGACATAGTTCACCTCAAACTACACATGTTTTGTTTTATTCATTGTTCATGTACGTTGGCATTTCGCATGATTTTTGGAGGAATTTTCAGGGGTCGAAATAGTCTAATCGAGAGAGAATCGAGCATTAATGGGAAGAGCGTAAATCACTTAATCAAGATTCGATTTGAATTTTGAGAATAAGAAGAATTATTTTGATAGAGTTCTTGAAAAGAACTCAATAGTAATTCAGATCACATTAGTCAAAATATAACTCTAAATATCAATCGATAAAAAAAATGAGCTGAGCGTAATGAGTCCAAAGAACTGGAACAATTAGATCGACACAGCTAGCGATCAAAATGAAGATCTTAAAACTCTTTAAAATCCATAATACTCTCCCATATGTGTGTATGTGTGTGGTATACAATATTCTGCACTTACAAAATTGTAAGTAGTATGCAATATTCTACACTTTTACTCCACTAAGGTAGTTGACGTCAAACTACACATGTTTTGTTTTGTTCATTGGTCATGTACGTTGGCTTTTTGTATGGTTTTTAGAGGAACTTTCAGGTATCAAAATAGTCTAACCGAAAGAGAGAGCCGAGCGTTAATGGAAAGATTATTAAATCACTTAATCAATATTTATTTTAAATTTTGAGAATAAAAATAATTATATTGAGAGAGTTCTTAAAAATGACTCGATAGTAACTGAATCGAATTAATTAAAATATAACTTTAAATATCAATCGATAAAAAAAATAACCCAAGCGTAATGAGTCTAAAGAACTAGAATAATTAGATTGACAGCGTCAGCAACTAAAAATATAGATCTTAAAATCCATAATACTCTCAATATATATATATATATATATATATATATATATATATATATATAATATTCTACACTTTAATATAAATTTTTACTTCATTGATGCAATTGATCTCAAACTGTACATGTTTTGTTTTGTTCATTGGTTATGTAGCTATTTCACATCGTTTTTAGAGGAATCAACGGATTTAAAATGGGAAAGGAAAAAAAGAAGGGAAAAAGGGGGGGGGGGGGGGAGGCCGACCGTAACGAAACGAGTCCAAGGAGCTGCAACGATTAGACAGACACCGCCAGCGACCAAAACGCAGATCTCATTCTTGGCCCCGACCAAAATCATTTTAATTAACATTTCCCTTTTACGCTTCGTATCATCAGATCTCTCTCTCTCTCTCTCTCTCAACAGCATCCATGGCGATGGCGAGGGGAATCTCTGGCCTCGCTTACCCTGAGCGCTTCTACGCTGCGGCATCATACGCTGGATTCACCGGATCTCCTCATCCTTCTCCCGAAAGTGTCAGCTCCAAATTCAACAACGACACTGCTTTGCTCCTCTACGCTTTGCATCAACAAGTATTCATCTCTCTCTCTCTCATGCGCACACACACAATTGGAATGTGCTGGAATTTCATTTGTTGATCCAATTAATTTCGTGTGCAATGTCCAGGGTAATTGATTTCATTTCGTGCTTCTGGCCCTAATTTAAGTAGATCTGGCTTTAATTGTACGATATTTTATTGATCTGGTTTAAGTGGTTGGAATTTGTTCCTGGGTTTATCGGATTTCAAGTTTTGATTATGAAACTGTTCTGCATTCCAATGTTAATGTTAGGGTTTTTTTTTTTTTTTTCCTTTTTTTAATGGCATTGTTTGGCATTCAACTTGGAAATGCATTGTTTGGCCTATGAATTTATTTATCTTGTTCTCCTTCAAGTTTAATGCTATTAAGACCGCAAAATTGACAAAATTCTGTCTTTTATGGTTTTGTTGTGAAGTTGGAAGTTTTGCTCATTTCATATGACCAATGAAACCATGCCAGATTAGATTTCGTCAATGTGGTCATTTACCTTTTTAGTCCATATAACATTACTTATGAGTTATCTATAGGTATGGTCATTTGGAATATACATAATTGATGGTCTTTTGGCATTGTGTTTGTTGCAGTTTGTTAATTGATGGTCTTTTGGCGCTGTGTTTGTTTGCAGTTTATTAGGAAATGTGTTGATGATGAGAATTTTGCGGATTATTGGATAATTAGAAATTATATATTGGTTTGGATTCATGTTATTAACTATTGTCAAATTTTGCTTGTAGGCGACTGTAGGACCTTGTAACGTTCCAAAGCCCAAATCCTGGAGTCCTGTTGAGCAAGGAAAATGGACAAGGTTAATGAGCTTTTTGTTGTCACTATTGTTAATTGTAGTTATCTGCATTCTGTTGATATTTTGCTTGTTACTTGCGTTTGTATGTGTACCCTATTGATGTTTGAATCTACTAGATGCCAATACATGGGTCATTTTAAAGAATCAAGTTTTACTTAGTCATATGAAGAATGACAAGTAATGTCCACCTCAAAAGAAGCTGTCGGAGGAATGAGAGAAAAATGTAGAATAGAAGTATGCCATAATACTTGTAAAAAATTTTAGCCATTCATAGAAGTGTGCGTTGGAACTTTAGTGTTGAAATTTAGGAGGGCTGTAAAGGAAAGAAAATATGAAGTGGGGCAAGGAAAAAACAATTTATCTAACTTTCTTTGTAACAAAAAGGAATGGTGTAAAAGGGAAGTAAATGCAGGAGTAGCAGGGTGGAGGGAGAAAATTTATAGAGAGAAACATATGAAATTTTATTGCTTAGTCATTCAACTGTTGGGTGACATCTTTTTGGGGCCAAGTAAATGCAGGAGTAGAAGAAAATCATTTGAATTTTTCCTTCTCTACTCATGGCCTTACTCTTACCGAAGTATGATTGGGTTGCAAGTAGTAAGATGCAGCTTTTCATTGTTGAACTTGATCTGGTTTTGGATAATTTTTGAATTTCAGAGATGGGTGTCCTATGGTAATGTTTTGGATGCTTCCTATGGTAATGTTTTGGATGCTTTGGAATTAACAGAATTAAAAAAAAAAAAAGGATAGATTGAATAAAAAATGCTGCAGATTAAACCTCATACCCTACGCCTGGTTCTCCATTACCAATGTAATGAATCTGGCTATGTTTACCTATAGTCTTTTTAATTTGGTCATAGCAATTGTAGATCTTCCACTAATAGAAGGAATGAAAAACATTGTTTGCACCAAAAATCTCTTCTCAGTTTCTGATTTTACCATTGCACTTGTTTTCTCTGTATAATTATGCAGCCTATGGATTTCAATTTCTTTCATTTTTATTACTTCCTGTTTGTACAGCTGGCATGGCCTTGGAAAAATGAATTCTGCAGAAGCAATGCGCCTCTTTGTGAAAATATTGGAGGTCCTTCCAAATCAAATTTTCACGTCCATGCAATTAATTTTACAAATTGGAAGCCGACTTGTGTCTACCTCTCCCTCTCCCTCTCCCTCTCACCCTTTCTCTCTCTCCTTTTTTTGGATAGGAAGAAGATCCCGGGTGGTATTCAAGAATGTCTGATTTTGTTGAGGATCCTGTTGTGGATGTGGAAATGAATGTAAGTTTCTCAATTGTTATTTATATTGGAACAGAAGTCAATATCAAAAAATTCCTCCTCCTCCTCTCCCCCCCCAAAAAAAAATAATAAGAAGAAAAGGAATGCACTTCTGTGGAGCCCACAATCTCCCCCCTGCAGTGGAATTTGAAGGGAAGCATCACAAACATGAAGTGAAATTTGTAGCCATCATTATTCACTTGTTTTGGTTTTACGAATTAATTTGCCTAAAATTGATTCCTTACCTTTCTTTGGGTGGGTTCTAACTGAAAAAGGAATTCAAGGAAATATAGTGGCCTCCGAGAATAATTATCTTGAATATTTCCTCTATTTTCTCTATCACAGCGCAAATAAGAAGGCTCTTGACACTACTCCAAGAATAGAATTTACTAATCCACAATAAGGATGTTTATTTCTGCATGTACAAGCATCAGTGTTTGCACAATATATCTGACATATATGTTTGTGTTACCTTTTATCATCAAGGATGAATGATGAGAATACCCTTCTGGAGGCAATAATATCCCTTTCCTGCCCCAGCCCGTAGGCTGAAACATACTTTTTACATATTCAAGATCGTTGATCTATCTTTTGCCAAGTATTTGAACTCTATTTCCTTTTTCATGACTTTCATAGCACATTGGCCACCTTCTCCTCCTTTGCAGCAGAATCCAAAAGTGGAGCCAGTCATTCAGAATGGGGACACTTTTCTTGAGACAAAGACTGTATCCTCCGAAAATGGCATCCTGTTGGAGGCTCAGGATAAAGATGTCGTCTCAGAGGGACTTGGTTCAATTGGCATCTATGATCAATGGGTTGCACCTACAATATCTGAACCACGCCCAAAACCCCGTTATGAGGTAGTTTCTTGGCTAAAGTGATTGATTCCGTTGATATTTATTTTTTCTGTTTCCCTGAAGTAAAGTCCCAATTTCGCAGCATGGAGCAGCTGTTGTTCAAGATAAAATGTATATATTTGGTGGTAATCACAATGGGCGCTATCTCAGTGACCTTCAGGTATAATCTTTCTCAACATACCAATCTTTGTAACCTATACTTCATGATGAACATTCTGTGATTTTTTTAATTATTTTTATAGAACAAAAAGGAAACGTTACTTTGTTTTCTGCATGTGATAAGCTATTTTTAATATTTCAGCTTATCATCTTTATTGTGTAGCTTGTCAACTATTTCCTAATTTTGTTTGGATTTGGAAGCATGGAGATACATTGGATCTAACCAATCAATATCTTCTTAAAGACAAATTCAGACAAACTATAAATTAGATGGCTTCTAATCAAAATGTAATGCAGGTTCTTGATTTGAGAACTTGGGCATGGTCAAAGGTTGAGATTAAGCCAGGGCCTTTGTCACTTGAATCACCATCTGCGGTACCAATGACCCCTTGTGCGGGTCATTCTTTGGTCAGTTCTGAACTTCTTTTCTCATGAATCAGAACAAATTGAAATTGTTCTCTTTGCGCATTAGTCTTCAAGCCACCTTCTTTTCTTTTGTATTCATAAGATGAAGCTTGATGCCGGAATCCTTTTGGTTTCTTCTTCTTTCTATAGATTCCTTGGGAAAATAAACTTCTTTCAATTGCTGGGCACACAAAGGATCCTTCCGAAACTATTCAAGGTAACCATTTCATATTGCAATAAAATAATAATCAGCTTGTTTGCAACACCAATATGTTTTGCTGGTAAGAGTATATAAGCCTTTTTTTTGGGGGGAGGGGATAAAAGGATCTCTTTCTTAAAGGCTTACTACTAGCTCCACTTTCTAGGCATAGCATTCTTGCTTATGTGAGAAATCTAGCACCGGATTTTGATGTCGTAAACATTGGGGTGGTTGAGGTGCGATCGGTTAAATTTGTCAAAATGTGTTTATAGTTTTCTAATATGCCTGAGAAGAATGGTTCGAATTGGGTCCTTCTAGGGCATGATTTCATGAACTCGCAGTTCAACTCATAGTGGGTGGGCAGTGGAAGAAAAGGGTTATTTTGAACATCTTTATTATACTTGACAAGGTGGAAAAATGCATAAAATTTGCGGGATATATTATGGTTTTTTGTAATTTAGGTTTTGTTTTACTGGTGTGACTTCTGATATCATCTTTTCCGATTTGTCGCTACAGTGAAGGCATTCGACCTACAAACTTCTTCTTGGTCAAATTTAAAGACTTATGGGAAGCCACCGGTAATTACTTATCTTCCTTGGGCAATAACTTCTTGGTTCCCTCTTCAATGTTCTCATAAAATTTTGGTGAACTACTTCAAAATTATGTAACATAGGATCAGTTTTATATGCATGAGTAATGTAAGTATCATTCAAAGAACTCGTATTACATTCTGGTTCCCGACATAGTTAGCACTGGCACGTCAATCACTTCACTTTGTTCTTGACAAAATGTGAATATATTGATAATTTTGTTTATCTTGAAGCTGCTGCTGTGTACTGGGAATTTATGATGATGAAAATGTGTTGAAGTGCCAAATACACAACCTAAACACGAAAGAAAATTCATTAACGAGGCCATGTGAACATCGTACTTCACCACGGTTTTCCAGAACCTCTTGTCTAGAAGAGCCTGTCTGAACTTTTCTAAGATGTGAACCCAGCCTTTTTACAAGTACCCATTTCACCAAGCAAAATTTATGCTCACCTTTGCCTAGATATCCCCAAAGGTTTCGATTGAATCTCCTCAAGCCATTTAGATATGAGCAGAGAGTAGTGTGCAACGACACAATTTTAATCAGAGATCAGAAATTCTTTAATGACTTAAATCAACTTCCTTAAGAGAGGTAGCCTCTCTTCAATCTGGCATGCTTCACTGTGCAATTTTTCTCCCAGAAGAAGTCCCATGTAGGAAATGGGTGAAAATATCATCTTGCTAAGCACCTCCTTTGTCAAAATGTGCAGGGAGAGACCTTTTTAGAACCCCTTGAGGAATGAAATTATCATAGATTTATTAATAATGATGGACAAAGTGGCAATAAAATTTATTTCTGAGTTATCTCCACCTACCACAAAGGCATCCACTCTAAAGTGTTAGAATATTTCATTAATATTCATGTGTCATGAATATTCTTACTTTACATTTTAGAGAGAATGATTTTGTGATTGGTGGAGATATACAACAACAATAAACTGGGTCTTAATCACAAATTTTAGCATCAGCCGTTTGGTACCAATATGGGAGAAATGAGAGGGGAAAAAAAAGTAAAAATAAACTATCCATAAAAGCATGCTGAGCATTCTCCACCTCACTGATCGCCCAGCTACAGTTGGGATGAACTTTCTTCAAAATTTCTCAGTCTAACAGCTCTGTACATTGTCCCTTTCTTGGAAAGTGAGACCAATAAGGTGCTAAAGATGGAATGCTGGCTGACCCTTCTTTTGAGCCAGTTTTCTGAATTTTGTCCTTTAAGGACATGACTTCTTTCTTCTGTTGAACTATTATAAGAATGCCTATCTTTAACTTCTCAGTGTGGCCAAAAGTCTCCATTCCACATGTTTAACTTATCTTTCTACACCTTCAGCCATTTTCATGTGATAATAGCACTTGCTGCTCCTCCTCCAAATGATCTCACTAATCTTACTCCAAATCTTCAAACTCTTATTCTTAAACCAAAATTTTCACTTTCCCAACTGTCTCTAAGGCAGGATGATGGTCTGAAAATGATCGAGAAGAAGCTGTTAGATCAAGCCAGGATACTCTCTCTACACTTTTTAGTTTTTGAAAAAGGAAAACTGAATTTGCTTCCTATGGTTTGTGCATTTAGCAAGCAGCCTTTCGAATTTTCAAAACTAGCAAAAGGCCCGTCTTTCACTCTTTGTTGGCAATTTACACCCTGTTTGTTAGCTGCCATGTTAACTCTGCACGTGATGGGCACTCTCCATTTTTGTTGCAATCTGCCCACTATTGCATCCTCTAATCTATCGAAGGTCACACATTCCCTCCATGATATGCCTCTCTCCCGAATGCACCTCCATTTCATGGAGGAAAATGCCCATCATGTGTGTCTCGTGCTGACTTCGTGGGGCAGCCAATGGACAGGGGATAAGTTGCCAGCTGTGTGAATGAAAGAGGGCCTTTTGCCAGTTTTGAAAACCGCAGTGGCTACTTGCCAAATGTGCAAACCAGCCCCCGGGGGGGGGGGGGAGGGTGGGCCAAGCTGTGGTTTTCCTTTTAAAAATCTGTCACTTGAGCAAGGTTGGTTCTCCCCAGCCAAAGAAAGTTCAAGCTAGCCTTAGCCATTAGGAAACCTGAGAATTCCTTCAAGCATAACAGCCAACCAAAAGCTAACTTCTCAGAAGCACTAAGAATTGCCGATGAAACTTGCTCACATTTGCCAGTTAGTTATACTTTATATTGATGTTAATTAGCCTTTCAAGTAACAGCTTCTCTGACACATAAATAAGTTCCGTTTCCAATGCTCCATCTCTTGATGATTTCTTGTGTTTATATGGTTTTAAATTTTTTTCATCATTTTCAGGTCTCACGTGGAGGTCAATCTGTTACCCTTGTAGGGACAAGCTTAGTCATATTTGGTGGAGAAGATGCGAAAAGATCTTTGTTGAATGATCTTCCCATCCTTGACCTAGAAACAATGACCTGGGATGAAATAGATACAGTGTAAGATGCTTTTCTCATATTATAGGAATCATTCTTCCTTGCCATCTCTGTATCATGATTTTTAATTGCTGAATGATGTTGAAGAACTTTTGATCGAATTTTGCAGAGTGATCACTTGAATATAACTTTCTCATGCTTTTAATTTACTCTCAAATATGTAGAATGTGCACCTGCATTTCAAATGACATGTAACACTAACAATTCCAAATAAAACATGATACTGGCCATTCTTTCACATTAGTCCATGATGCTAATCTTGGACATGTCCTTGGAGTATCATATGGAAAGATCAAATTATCATCATCTTTGATTCTTGGACCAATTTGATAAATATATGATAAATTTATATAATATTGATTTAAGATTATAACAAGTTCTATACAAATCAATCCTTGTAAGTTTAGTTTTTTCTTATTTTAGAGGAGTGCCACCATCTCCAAGATCTGATCACGCTGCAGCAGTACATGCTGAGCGCTACCTGCTTATCTTCGGCGGTGGTTCACATGCCACTTGCTTCAATGATCTTCATGTCCTTGATTTGCAATCTGTAAGCTTTTTTCTTTCATAAGGCATTATTGTCTCAGTATATGGACAATGCTAGTGTGTGCATTTCTAATGATCTTGGATCTTGTAGATGGAATGGTCGAGGCCCACACAGCAGGGTGAGATACCAACAGCACGAGCTGGGCATGCTGGGGTCACGGTTGGAGAGAATTGGTTTATTGTTGGTGGCGGTGATAATAAAAGTGGTACAGTTTTGAAAGAAGAAATGTGTATTTTAAATGTTTTAAACATGTTATAATGATAAACTTGATTTTTGTACCCTTCCAAACTATCTTCCATCTCAGAAAAATCTATGGAAATGGTCTTTCTCCCATTATGATGCCTTCCATTGAATGTTCAGTTAGACACGCAAACAAGTTAATATGTTCAGTCAGCAGTACAGCATGTAAAATGATGTGCTGTGGTATCATATAACTTTTTCAGCCATTTTAACTTAATATTTAGTTTCAATCAACCATGATTCGACAATCAAATCTTCTTGTGTTTCAAACTCTTGCAGGGGTCTCGGAAACTGTGGTCCTTAACATGTCTACACTTGTTTGGTCTGTTGTAACAACTGTAGAAGGGCGTGTTCCTCTTGCAAGTGAGGTAAAATTCTAGAGTGGCATTTGAGATAATTTAATTTGATATGTTCCAGCATGCCAGACTACTTCATAAAAGTTGGTTGCAGTTTGGAAGGATGCAGATTATTGATATGAAATGTTACCATTCATCCTAGTTAGAAATAGCTTATTGCATGGTATGCAATTATTACATCATTGAACTTAGTTTTTAATTACACAATGTTAATTAAGGTTTTGGTTGAATGAATGGTGACATTTCTTTTCTATGCGCAAGATTATATGTTGCTTTTGCTCACTTAAAATGATGTTTTAACCTGGCTATTGCTTATGCAAAATTGCTTTCATTATTGGAAGTACCTCAACTAATTTTATTGCAGGGCTTGAGTTTGGTTGTGAGCACTTACAATGGGGAAGATATTCTCGTATCCTTTGGAGGATACAACGGGCGTTACAGCAATGAGGTTTAGTGTAAACTGCCCTATGTATTGTTGCTTCATTTGATTTCCATTTTTCCTCCTTCTAAATTTGCCTGCTGATCTTAGGTAAATGTCCTTAAACCAAGCCACAAATCAACTCTTCAGTCTAAGATAATGGAGGGTGCTGTTCCGGGCAGTGTTTCTGCTGTCCCTAATACAACAAATGCAACAAGAGATGTTGAGTCGGAGTTTGAAACTGGTCAAGATGGAAAAATAAGGGAGATTGGAATGGACAATGTTGATTTAGACCACATGGTAACTTGATATAACATTTCTCCTGTTTTGGGCTTTTGTCTTTTTAGTACTGTGCTGCCATGTTAAGATCACTAAGCTGGCAACTTTATGTTCATAGTTAACCATTAAGGCTTTTGCAAGACATTTTCAACATGAGAAACTGTCAAGACTTCAAAAAGAAAAGTGCCACAGGGATTTCTTAAATTAAGATGCAATTTTGATTCTGAAGCTGGAGTTTCACACTTTGTAGTTGTTTCTTTAAATAAATGGAAATATTGTTCCATCCTGGATCCCATATCTGCTCCTGTGCTTATATATTGTTCCAATCTTCTTACAATCTCGAGTTTTTGGTGCAGAGAATTAGAGATGGGGAAACCAGTGAATGTCTTTTATCAACTCTGAAGGCAGAGAAAGAAGAACTGGAGTCGTCACTTAGCAAGGAAAAGTTGTTATCCCTCCAACTAAAGCAAGACTTGACAGATGCAGAGACTCGGAACACGGAACTTTATAAGGTAATCACTATTAGGTCCTGGCACATTGTAGGGTGAAAAGTGTTCTTTTTTTTTTTTTGGGTCCATGCGTATGCACGTGTATTTCAGAATGTCATGGAGAGACAAGGAAATTTTTCTCTTTGGCCATGCATGGATTGTGGAGGCTGCAATGGTACACATTTTAATTTGGGCTTCGACATCAGAGTTTGTGCAAAACCTTTCCTTCAACCCTCATAAAACTTAAATTTCCATCCATTGCTGTTTATAGAAATTGGCCAAAACCTTAATTCAGTCTCTAAAAACTGTTTGCAAGCTTTTATCTTTTTCTATCTGGTCCTTATCTTATTTCTTGTTTCTAGTTTGACCCTCAGAACTTATTTCTTGTTTCTAATTTGACCCTCTGTTTGTTTTTTTTGTTCAAGGATAATGTTTGGCATTGTTTAAAATTTCCACCCATCGCTGTTTATTGAAATTGGCCAAAACCTTAATTTAGTCCATAAAAACTGTTTGCAAGCTTTTATCTTTTTTCTATTTGGTCCTTAATTTATTTCTTTTTTCTAATTTGATCCTCAATTTGTTTGTTTGGGATAACATTTAGTGTTGTTTAAAATTTCAACAAGTTTTAGGACCAACATTTAGGATATTGCTTGAATTTATTACTTGTGGCAGGACGCTTAATAGTTGATTATTATGGTGAAATTAGACTAGGTTTTTGGACTTCAGTTCAC
Source organism: Dillenia turbinata (assembly GCA_037126225.1). Taxonomy (NCBI): domain Eukaryota; kingdom Viridiplantae; phylum Streptophyta; class Magnoliopsida; order Dilleniales; family Dilleniaceae; genus Dillenia; species Dillenia turbinata. Next base: position 21,649,172 of record JBAMMX010000025.1, read on the forward strand.
ACTGTTTAGTTGTCTCATAATGAGGAAGACAAAACTCTCTTATAGTTACAGGAACTGCCCAGTCAAAATTGAGGTCGCTTGATGCGGCAGTGAGAGATGCAACGGTTTACCAATGTATACAAATACACCAGGGCTACTTCTTTGCTTCAACTGAAAATGGCTGGGCTTGACCTTTTTATTTAAATTCCTTTTGTTATGTGCATAAATCAACTTGAACTTTTCCAATCATTCTAGAATTGTTGTCTCGCTGCACTATCATGGTTGTCTCACAACGAGATGAATTTTTATATTTCAATAAATTGACAATGCAGGAGCTCCAATCCATGCGTGGTCAACTTGCTGGAGAACAGTCCAGATGTTTCAAACTTGAGGTACGCGCTCATTATTGATGGTCTTAACTGTCAACTATAGCTCAACCCTAGACTGATTGTGACATCAGGAAGTAATTGCTCACAGAGAATCAATATTTATGTTTTGTAGTGAAATTCTAATTCTCTTTGCGGAAACTAGGTTGCCTTGATAGGGTATGAGGATCCCAGCTAATGTGTCATCTCTTGGGTCTCCTTTGTACTAGAGGACTCTTTGCAACTCTGAAAAGCCACTGCTATACCACGCCAAATAACACCTGCCAGTTCTATTGGGAAATTCACTATAATGCTCTTGTGGATATGATATTCTTGTCCACCATGCGTGACTACTCAAATGGACCTTAAAAGTTAGTCAATTTGTGTGCCCCATTGACTTGCATTGCCGCCTTTATTCATCTGCCTACAAGGGGTTGATTCTAGGAGTGAAAGGTGATGACCTAGTCCTATTAAGAAACCCTTTGAGTTTTCCATGTCACAGGTGAATGGAGTGAAATTTTTCTCATATTTTGAGGGACCAAGCATTAAAAATTGAAATGTTACCGAAATTCATCAAAGGGAGTCAAGTGGGACCATAAATTGCACCTCTTACCTTGTGGATGGCTCATAAGAAAAACATAAAACACTACTTCCAAAAGTTTCAGGAAACTTAAGAGAATGATTGTAAAATAGCATAATAAAGAAAGTCCCGTACCCACAGGATCGCTGGATCTATTTAATAGTCATTCTGAAATCTGAAAACTAGCTCGTCGCATGAAAACCTACAACAGATGTATTTATTCATCTGGGATGAGCTTGAGACCTGGTCTTTCATAAGAGTGGAGGAATGTCACATGCTGTATGAGAGACTTCTTAACTGTGCCATCTACCCTTTGATCCAACAGGTCGATGTGGCAGAGCTACGACAGAAATTACAAACAATGGAGTCATTACAAAAAGAACTTGAACTCCTCCAGCGACAGAAGACTGCATCTGAACAAGCTGCTCTTGCAAAACAAAGGCAGGGCTCAGGTGGTGTGTGGGGTTGGCTTGCCGGAACCCCTCCTAGTCAAAAATACGACGAACCCTGAAATCTGTCTCAACTAACTACACGGTGGTTGCTAGATATGGTTCTCATATGTTCATTTATCCTGCTCTTTTTGTTCACAGAGCCTCTTCTTTTTTCCCATGACAATAAGATGTCAGAGTATCTGTTAGCCTAGAACCCTTCAAGTATTGCTACCTGAACTATGTGGGGTTCCAGGCCATCAGAACTATACATTTTGCATGTTACAATTATTTTGTTAGAAAATTGTATTTGTAATGAAGAGATTAATCAAGTGAAAAGGTATAGGTCCCAATTGTTTTGAGAGGGTATAGGGGTTTGTGAAGGTGGTAGCCAAAATTTCTGGAGAATGATTCTGTAATCTTTTTACAGTCACCCTAAAACTTTATGTTGTTCATTGTTCGGTTATACTTGTAATATATCAAATTACATAGTTCGGTTTCGTTCATCCACACGCACTCAAGATTAAGAACACATAAACTATAACTATACATACACACTCAAGATTAAGAACACAAACTATATAGTTTACAAATTTTCATCTGTAGTACATTTTAGAAAATCACTTTATACATCATGTCCAGTGTTAACCATTGACCCTGGTTTCCATTGAATTTGTATCTCATTGGATTATCAAGACAAAACATCTGTGAGTAACAAAAGATTCACAAGTCATAGCCTATACAGGATGGAATATAGAGTTTTATCAATAAATTTTAAACTATTTACTTTTGATTGATGTACTCTAATTTATATTTTTTGTATGCATCGTCACCTCACTTGTATACATAAATCATACATATCAATGTATTAGATTTTATACATGTACATAAATAATATTATAAATAAATTTATCTACTTGATTAAATGAAATATAAATGCCCATAAATTAAGATGTCAAAAACATATAGTTTTAGCGCATACATGAAATATTTTTGTAAAATTAAAAATATTTCTAACATCAACAACATAATTAGGATATTCCAATTAGGATTTCCCAAAAGTTATTAAAACGATCCAAATGAAATTAAAAAATAAAAAAAAATTGAAAAATATAATCATGAGGTAGGTTCCATAATTGCATTTTAATATAATAGTATAGCATGTGTTTTCGCATGATGTCAAAATAAAAATGGCCTTAAATTGAATGAAATGAAATGAAATTGATATACCTCTAATATATAACTTACAGTTTTGATTAAATCTCTATTTACGATCGAAGTAAAGCTACCCAAAATGGAACGAGTAATATTCTAAAAAAATAGTGAAGAGGTGAGTCTCATAATCTCAATCTAATCTAATAGTGTATCACCATTTTCTCGACTTGATATCAAAATATAAATGATTGATATGCTTATAACAGATAATCATTTTGTTATAAGAGTGCAACATTTTGGTCTAAATTAAATCAGATTTGATTTAAATTGTATAAAAGTTTAGCTTTGGTATCAATTACGTCTATATTTTTCAAAATAAATTAAACAATGATTTAAGAAGATGATTATGAGATTGGTTTCATAATCAAAGTCTAGTTCAATAGTGAAATGCTTATGTCTCAACTTGATATTGAAATAAAAGTGCTTTGAAGTAGGCTTTTGGTATAGAATAAACCAGATTTAAGATTGAAATGATATAAAAATATAACCTATAGTCAGGATTAGATCAATTTGTTTAAAATTAGAATGACTTAAAATAGAGTATGTATTAAATTAAAAAATATAATAATGATATGGTTTATAAGATGTTAAATTATAAATTGCCCTAAATCAAATCAATTGAAATAAAAATTTAATTAAAAAATATAATAATGATATGGTTTATAAGATGTTAAATTATAAATTGCCCTAAATCAAATCAATTGAAATAAAAATTTAATTTTAAAAAAAGTCATACATGAAATGACTTACATGCCCTTAATACATAACCTTTCTGTATGAGTGTGGTAGGTTTACAGTCTCGATTAAATCCCAACTTTGAGATAAAAATGGTATAAAAGTGTAGTTGGGATTGACAATCGCATTTTGATATAATAATGAAATAAAAATGATGAAAAATAAAATAGATAATATTTTAAAATAATAATTATGAACTAAGTTCGATAATCACAATTTAATGCAATAGTGCAATATCGTGTATCAATTTAACGTTAAGATAAAATAGATCATAAATAACTTTTTGGTATAAGAGTATGTTATGATTTCGTTTAAATTCTAACTTCAGTTAAAATGGTATAAAATTATAAAACTATGGTTATGATTAAGAATGTGTTTGAGATTGCTTATAAATTAGTCAAATTATCTTATAAGTTAAAATCAAAATTCTAACCGTTTGATAATTAAAATTTATAAAAGTGATTATAAGGCCAAAAAGTGTTTATAAGTCCAAAAAATAATATGTTGCTCCTATCAACTTTTTCATTTTGGTGCTTTTAAGCACAAATAAAATAAATTACTTTGATCAATAAAAATATACTTTTACCTTTTATATTTTAACAAAAATTATAATTATATCATATATTTTATATTCCCATCTAGTAATATGGTTTTATTAATTTTAAGAAATCTCATTATGTCAACTTACATATTTTTCTGTAATACATCTCTCTCCCATCCTAAAATTTGACTCCGACTTTTATAATATATCTATGATTATGAACTCTATTGTAAACCATGTTAATTTAAATTATATATTTTTATTTGTAAAAACAAATCCAAAAATTATTTACCTCATTTATCCATTTTTAACTGAATTGTTTTATTCTTTTCTTATCATTTAAATTATAATACTGTTCATTTTTAAAATATGTATTATATAGTTATGTAAAAACATCTTATATCCACTATGGTCTTTTATCTATTTTATATAGTTTATAAGTATTTATTTTATCAAACAGTTTACTATTTTTAAGTAACGTTTATCTAAACAGATAATAACTTATTTTTTAAAAAAGTTAAAATGAATTTATAAGTTAAAAAACTACTTATAAATACTATACTTATAAGTAGTTTTTTTTTTTTTAAACAATCTCAAACGACCCCAAATCTTAGTTTGATATTGAAATTAAAATGATTCAAAACAAAATAAATAATATTTTTGAAAAATATTTATGAGATACGTTTTATAATTTCAATATAATCTGATAGCATAATTGCTATATATGAAATGACCAAAATGTCCCTACTATATTACTTTTCTGCAACATAAGGTGACGCAAGGCCTCACGAAGGGCTCCAAATGAGCCATAGCCAACCCCCCTCTCTCTCTTAGGGTTTCGCAAATCATCCTTCCTGTTCATTTCACGTGTTCCATACCCAAAAGGTTGTACAGAAAAGGTATGTGTATTTGTTTCCTCTATGTGATTGTGAATACATATAGAGTTTCTAGCTTGTAGAAATCAAATTCATTTCTGTCTAGATGATAGCTCTTGCTATGAACGAAAAGGACCGTGATTTGGATACCAATACCGGAAAATTGCCCAATGAATTGGACCAAAAACTGGATTTACAGTCTAGGGTTTCGGATAGAATTGAAATTGATTCTCCGGATAGCTCAAATGTGAGAAAATCTGAGGAAACTACGTTTAGTTTAGAGCTTAGTTCTAAGAATTTGGAGGACGAGGTTGTGGCTAGGGTTTTAGATGGAAATGAAGGAGGAAAGGTTGAAGAGGTGAAGAGTGGGAATATGGGTGAGTTTCGGGTATCCAAGGTCCGGCGAGATTTGGGGAGTGTAGATGGTAATAGGGTTTTAGATAGTTATGATGCAAAAACGGAGAGCGGCGGTTCTGAAGAAATTAGGGTTTCTCCGGGGCATGAGAAATCAGAGGAAGTTGGGTTGTGTTGTGAAAATAGGTCAGGAGATTTTGATGAGCAGGGTAGTCATAGGGTCTTCGATACAGACGATGATGATCGGGTTTCTTTGGACCATGATTTGGGATGTTTGAAGGATGATGGGGACACTAGGGCTGCGGAAATTATTGATAGGATAAATTTAGAGGCGGCATGTGGAGGGTTAGCAGAGAATAAGGTTTGTACTGGCCATGGCATCTTGGAAAGCAATGGTGGTGTAAATGAGGCACCCAATCGTGGAAAATCAAAGGACATTAATGTTTCTCTGAAGATGGAATCCACGGGGGATCATTGGAATAAAGAGGATCTGACATCTTCGAAGCGGGAGGTGGCACATAGTGTGTTGGGGTTGTCATCAATGCATAGCCCGGTGGACATGCGGGCCGAAGCACATGGGCATGCTGGATCTCAGTATGATTCATTAATATCAGCATTTGATGATTATGCTGCTGGCGAGATGGCTGACACAAAGGCTTTGCGATATGGATTTGAATTGGGTGATTTGGTGTGGGGAAAAGTGAAATCACATCCATGGTGGCCAGGGCATATCTTTAACGAGGCTTTGGCTTCACCTTCTGTTAGGCGCACAAGGAGAGAGGGTCATGTGCTGGTTGCTTTCTTCGGAGACAGTAGCTATGGATGGTTTCACCCAGCTGAGCTTATACCTTTTGAGCCCAACCATACAGAGAAATCACAACAAACTAATTCAAGAAATTTTGTGAAGGCCGTGGAAGAGGCTGTAGATGAGACGAGCCGGAGATGTGCTCTTGGTTTGGTTTGTTATTGTAGAAATCCAAACAATTTCAAGCCAACAAAAGTTAAAGGGTATTTTGTTGTTGATGTCCCTGATTATGAACCTGGAGGTGTTTATTCAATAAATCAAATTAAGAAGTCAAGAGATGGTTTTAGGGCTAGTGACATTCTTTCTTTCACAAAGAAGTTAGCAGTAATGCCTAAAGGTGGTGATCCAAGTAACATTGAACGGATTAAGAATAGGGCTACTGTGCTTGCCTATCGCAAGGCAGTGTTTGAGGAGTATGATGAAACATATGCACAAGCATTTGGTATGCAGCTGGTGTGCCCTAGTCGTGAGTCAGCGGTTGGAATGCCAGCTCGAGGTATGAATTATTTTGCTATTGATAATTCCAGCGGAAGTTGTTTTTTCTTTGATAGCATTTTATTTTGTGCGTGTGTGTGGTTTTTTTTTTTTTTTGGTAATCTGCAAGCATTTTTATTTACTAGACAATTGTTATTGTATTGCTACAGTTGAACCTATAGATTACTATCAGAAAGTCTGGTGTTGTTTCGGTAGTCCACTCTCACAATCACAATTTACTATTGAGCTATCATTTAGTTGTATTTTGGAAGTGCTCATGATAATTGTTTCTGTTCTAAAGAATGTAGCAGCCTTCATCATGCGAGATGAAGGCTTGTTCAGCTGGGAGGAATAAGAGTTTCTGTGAGAGTCGATTTACATTAGGAGTCTCTTGAGGACTGCATGCAGTTATTACTTGGATGAAAATCAAATTATTTGAGCAGAAGCAGTAGCCATCAATATTATCCTCTTGTTTCTGTTATTTTTTTCTTATGATGTTGCTTATCATCTTCATTGTTTATTCTTATTGTTACCGGCTTTGAAAGTTTCCATTGCTATCACTATTTTTGACATTATTACCACTAGGGAAGCGTTGGTAATGGGGTAAAATGGGATCTAAAGGTTACCTAGGTATTGGATTGCAAGACTCAACTTGGGAATAATATAGAGGGGTAGCATTTTGTGTGGGGTAAAAGAGGGTATAAAGGTAACTTGAGTAACCTCTTATTGTCTTTCCCAAGTTCGGCTGCAAGATTTAACTCGGATATAACATAGAGGGGCATCATTTGATAAACGTGTGTAATGAGGTAAAAGAGAATTAGGTAACCTTTTACCTTGTTTCCTCGTGCTTGGAATGCAAAATTTAATTCAAATTTAATATAGAATCGTAGTGTTTGGTGTGGGTGTAAAAGAGGCTCTAAAGGTTACTTGGGCCCATCTACCTTCTTTTGATGTTTGAAATATGACATTCAACTTGGATTTCATACAGCGGGAAGTAATAGCATTCCCAAAAATGGGGTAAAAGCATGTCTGTTTTTAAACTTGCTAAAAGCATTACCTCCTCCTAAAATGAAATAACCAACTAAATTAATATTGTTAATAACAGAGAGAAAACCTAAATTTGGTTTATTTAGTAAGAAAAAATTTTAAACCAATTTATTTAGAGAGAGAAACTATGAATTAGATTGATTTTTTAGAGAGAGAAATGATGTGTTTAGTTTTAAAGAGAGAAAATTTATTTGTTCATTTATTTTTTTTGAGAGAATACATTTAAAGGCAATATATTTAGATAGAAAAAAATTTAAAATAATTTAACTTTTTCCGAAGACTTAATTTTAGAGAGAAAAAACTAAATATGGTTTTTTTAGATAGAGAAAAACTATGTTTAGAGAGAGAAAATATGAATTAAATTGATTTTTTAGACAGAGAAATTTTGTGTATTTGATTTTAGTAAAAGAAACTTTTAAATTTAATTTTTCTAAATTGAAAAAAATTAAAACAGACAGAATTTAAAAAAAATAATTTAAAAAAAAGAGAAAATTAATATATTTATTTTTAGAGAGAGGGAAATTAAATTTCGTTTTAGAGAAAATTTAAAACCAATGGGCTTAGGGAGTCATGATATATTTTTTTTAGAGAGAGAAAATGAATGTACTTAATTTAAAGAGAGAAAAACCAAAATTCGTTTTTTAGTGATGAAACTTAAAAGATATGCATTTGCAGATAGAAAATCTAAATAAGCTAATTTTCTTAGAGAGAAAATTAAAACTGATGTACTTAGATGAAAAAGTTTTTTAAAAAAAATTGATTTTTGAGGGAGAATTATTATGTTTAGATTTAGAGCGTCAATGTGTTTGGAGGAAGAAAAAATAAATAAAGTTAACTTTTTTAAAAGAGAAAACTCAATATGTTTTTTTTTTTTTTTTTTTTTTTTTTTTGAGAAAAATTTAAATCAAATTGATTTGTTAGACATAGAAAATAAATTTGTTTAGATATAGAGAGAAAAAATGAGACTTAAATCATCTTTGTAGAGAGAGAAAGCTTATGTATTTATTTTGAAAAAGAGAAAAATTAAATTGAATGGTGAACTAACTAATGAGTTTAGTTTTAGAGAGAGAGAATTTATATTTGGTTTATTTTTTAGACAGAAAAAGACAATGGGTGGATTATACAGGGGGTAAAGTTTATCCAAATTTTAATAGAAAAGGGAAAAATACTATACCCTTTAATCTTTATTCTTTCCCATGTTACCCCTTTTATTCTTTCCCCTTAAATCTTTTGTGCTGTCCCAAATGCTTGGGGTTAATGGTATTACCAAAAGCGGGATAAAAGCATACCCATTTTTAAACTTGTTCAAAGCATTACCCCTTTCCAAAATGAAATAATAAACTAAATTAATGTGATTAGTTTTATAGAGAGAAAAACTAAATTTGATTTTTTTAAGCAAGAGAAAACATAAAATCAATATGTCTAGAGAGAGAAAATTCAAAATTATTTAATTTTTTAGAGAGAGAAAATTAATAGATTTAGTTTTAAAGAGAGAAAAACTAAATTTCGTATTTTTAGGTGGAGAAAATTTAAAAGAAATTTATTTAGAGAAATAAAATTGATGTGTTCAGTTTTAGAGGAAAAAAATTAAATTTAGTTTTTCTAGAGAGAGGAAACTTGGACCCAATGTATTTATAGAAGCAAAATTCAAAAATTTCTAGATTGAAAATTAATGTGCTTGGTAGAGAGAGAGAAAGAAACTGAATTTAGTTTTTTAAAGCGAGAAAACTTAGAACCAAAAATTTAAAATAATTTTAATATTTTAGATAGAGACAATGAATGTAATTGGTTTTAGAGACAGAAACCCAAAAAAAATATGTTTAAGGAGAGAAATTTAAACTAAATTGATTTTTTATAGAGGAAAAATTAATGTGTTTAGTTTTAAAAAGAAAAATTTAGTGTTTCTTGTAAGAAAAAATTTAAAATCAATATGTTTAGAGTGACAAATTTTAAAATAATTTAATTTTTTTAGGGATAGAAAATCAATATACTTAATTTTAAATTGAGAAAAACTAAATTTGGTTTTTGTAGAGTGAGAAAACTTAAAATCAATGTGTTTAAAGAGAATTTATTTTTTCTTGAGAAAGAAAATTACAACAATATATTTATAAAAATAAAATTTAAAATATTTTAACTTTTCTAAAGAGAGAAAATTAATGTGCTTGGTTTAGAAAAGAGAAAAACGAAGTTAATTTATTTTAGTAAGAGAAAACCCCAAAACAAATGTGTTTAAAAAGAGAAATTGAGCTAAATTGATTTTTTAAACAAAAAACTAATGTGTTTAGTTTTAGAGAGAAAAAATTAAACTTAGTTTTTGTAGAGAAAAAAATTATAGAGCTAATATATTCAGAGGGAGAAATTTTAAAATTATTTTTTTAGTGAGAGAAAATTAATGTACTTAGTTTTGGAGAGGTTAACTAGATTTTATTTTTATTATTATTTTAATGTGATAAAACTGAAAACCGATGCATTTGGAGATAGAAAACTTAAACGAATTGATTTTTTTAGAGATAGAAAACCAATGTGTTTAGTATTAAAGAGATAGAACCTAAATTTGGCTTCTTTAGTCAGAGAAAACTTAAAATTGATGTGTTTAAAGAGAGAAAATTTTAAAATAAATTGATTCTTTTATAGAGAGAACTTAATGGTGGGATTGGGGTCATTTCTATATGCATGTCTATCTGAAAAATTTATCTATCAATCATGATGGGTTAATAAATCATGTCTTAATAGTAAAACTTAATGTGAATCCCAAAATCTGCAAGAAAGTGTCAATTTGAGATTGTGTAGGCAATGAACAAGTGTCTTTCATGTTCTGTGATATTGCATATCTAGATATGGACAAGTATGCATTACCTAGTAGTGCGGGTCATGTGGATTGCCTTCTGGTTAGCATTGGTGTGCACACTGTATACATCTGTGATGTGGAAGGTTTGACCCATGTGGAACTTGTAGTGGTTTCTTTCTGTAGTCCTTACCTGCATTGAAATTTTCATCTTTTGATATCAAACTCTGGTGGACATAATCAGTGGCAATAGGGAAATTTCTGCCCTCATCTCCAGTTGCTTTGCTTTAGAAAATAGAAGAGATAGTTCAACCAATACTCCATTGCCAACCATATGCCTTGTTATGCAGAATGATTTCAAAAGCAATTGCATTGTAATCTCGCATGTATGTGATTTCTTGTGTTTGAGATCAACCTTCTCTGTTGTTGTGTGGACTACTTTAGAATTGCTGTTTTGCTTGGGTTAATGATAATTTTCATTCAACAAAAAAAGATGATTATGGAATTAAATTGCTTTATATGGTAACTAATAATTGTCAAAACTTCTGCCATCCATTCTTATTCTTATTCGATGTACATTTGTTGTCTTTTATATTTGCATTAATTTGTACATCATTCTTATTCTATTAGACATTTTTATTCTAATTCGATGTACAGTCATTGGCTCTGATGTGTAGCCTTGTCTGGAGAGAATCAATGATTATTTTTTTTTTCCTCTCTGGATGCATTCCTTGCCTTTGATCTGTTTGACATATTCAGGATTTATTATCCTCCGTTGATTGTGTATGTTACCTGACTATATATATATATCCTATAAACCCTAAGAGAAGCAAATTTTGATTTGTCTTTTCTGTGGATGCACTCCTTGCCATTTGATCTGTTTGACACATTCGGGATGTATTATCCTCCGTAGCTTAGGTATGTTACCTGACTGTATATATCCTATAAAGTTTCAGAAGTTCATTGGACTCCTGATTTAGGTTTATTAACATGAGGAATCTTTATAGTCCCAGCTTTCAATAGATCAGGTCTCCGCCCTCTCACCCCCACCCCCCCCCCCCCAAAAAAAAAAAAAAACTCAGGTATAGTGATTTTAATGATTTTGTGCTTTCCTCAGCTTTCAATAGATCAGATCTCTCACCTCCATCTCTCATATCCCACTCCCCTCCACCCCCAACTGCTCAAGAATACTGATTTTCTTTTGGTTACACTCTTTCTATGTGGCTTGTTTAGGTTCTAATTATTTTGTGCTTTCCTCAGCTCCATTGAGTGGGCCTTTGGTTATGGCGGAAGCTCTGGGTGGCAGAAAAGGCTCCATCAAGCCCATGAAATCCAAGGAACCATCTGGAAAAGATAAATATCTTTTCAAAAGGAGAGAAGAAGCAAGCAATTCCAGAAGCCTCCAGAACAGCGAAGGCCGTTCAAGTCCCTTGTCTGCATCAACTTATGTAGAGAGGCCTTTTGCACGAGCTGGAGACTACATCTTCCAGAGAAGGGATCCAGAGTCCTTCTCACAGCAGATCCTGGAAGAACATGAAACAACTACTGCTGCTCTTTGCAAGGATATTGCATCATTCCACCAAGAGGCAACTGGTAAATTAGCATTAACTAAACCAGAAAAAGTGTAGTTGGTTGATAAATAGAACTCTGCTGACTCACATGTATGACAGGTTCAGGTGAATCAATGGCTAAATCAACTGTTACAAGTCCTAGAGTTCAGACTCCAGTTCACCACAATGTTCCTATGGGAAAAGATGATGTGGAGGATGCAAAGCCGACACTGGTAATGGATACCTCTATATTGGGGGGGCCTGATTTCTCTGGGAAGGGGGCAATCTCTGCTGATGTGGTGATGGACTTCAGACAAGAAAATGATGCTTCGGCTAATGTATCATTTGTAAATTCTGAGGAGCAGGGTTTGAGCTCATCCCCAATTGTGCAAGAAAGCCAAGATCAGAACAATCTTGCCGATTCAAGGCCTCTGGTAGTTGATGCAAAACTTGGCCATCGAAAACTTGGTACAGGAACAGGCAGTGGGGTTAAGAAGGCTAAACCACTTAAACGAAAAGAAGATGGCCAAGGTTATGAGAAATCTGTTGTTGGTGATAAAAAGAAGAAGAGAAAGGTATTGGCTGGGGAAACACAATCTGATTTCCCTCGGAAGCTCCTTGCAACCGGAGATGGTGGAAAGTTAAGCCAAGTAGGTAGGGCTTTGAGTGATAACTCTCTGGCAGATCATCAGAAGAGGAATGATGTGGCGAGCGATTCCTTTTCTGGTTCCTCGGGTTCATTGACTGCTATTGCCATTGGAGATATCAAGCTAGGACTTCCAGAACTGCTGAGTGATTTGGAAGCTCTTTCTCTTGATCCTTTCCATGGAGCACAGAGGAATAGTCCTGCAATTATTCTTCAAGTTTTTCAGCGGTTCCGCAACCTTGTTTTCCAGAAAAGTTTGGTTCTATCGCCACCAGCTGAGACTGAGCCAAGTGAAGCTTGTCCCAGTAAAAGTTTGACCGGAGTTGCTGCTCCTGAAAGTCCTGTCAAGGTTGCTGTATCTTTAAAATCATCAAAGCCCCCCTTGAGATCCGACGATCCAACAAAATCTGGGGGGAAAAGGGCACCATCTGATCGCCAAGAGGAAATTGCTGCAAAGAGGACAAAGAAAATGGCTGATCTGAGATCTTTGGCTGCAGAGAGAAAGGCAAATCTTAAATCTCAGGAAGCCCCACGAACTGATGCAAAAGGAGGACCTTCTGGACAAAAGGTATTCAAGCCTGATTCTTTCAAGAAGTTGGAGCCTTCTAATAGGAAAGCAGAGCCTTCAGTGAAGAGGCCAGAGCCTTCACCAAGGGAAGCAGAACCTATAACGCTGGCTATGAAGTTTCCGGCAGGAACATCCCTTCCATCTGGTGCAGAACTTAGGGCAAAATTTGCTCGTTTTGGGCCATTAGATCACTCGGCTACTCGAATTTTCTGGAAGACCTCAACTTGTCGCTTAGTATTCCTGCACAAGGTCAACGGTCAGAAGGCATATAAGTATGCTTATAGCAACAACCTATTTGGAAATGGTGTGAAATATTCACTGAAGGAAGTGGGAGTTCTGGCAGCTGAGGCACCAGATCCCAGTATGGTGGAGACCTTACAGATGCAGGAGTCTGCACTCGACCAAAGATTAGATACACCAGCATTTGGACGCCAACCCCCTCAATCTCCAGCGGTGCAACTCAAGTCCTGTTTGAAGAAATCATCAGGTGATGAGGCGGGCCCTGCTATGGGCGGTGTCATTAGAGGGACCCCACGTGTAAAATTCATGTTGGGTGGGGAAGAAAATAGGACTGAGCAAATGATGGTCGGTAATAGAAACAACTTCAACAACATTGCTAGTTTTGGAGATGATGGTGCATCTTCTACTACTACTCATGCTATGGATTTTAATAGTAAGAATGGTGGTGCATCTTCTACTACTACTACTCTTGCTATGGATTTTAATTGTAAGAACTTTCAAAAGGTCATTCCTCCACATTCACAACCTCTTCTTCCTTTGCCCCCTCAATTTGCAAAAATACATTTACAATCACAACCACAGGCACAGACACAGACACAAAACATGCACTTCCCAGATGCTTCGCTGAGAAACTTGAAAAATTTCAGTGTCCCTGATCCTCCTCCCCTGCAAAATATTGGTGTCCTTAATCCTCTTGCGCAAAATTTTGGTGTCCGTAATCCTCCTCCATTGCAAAATTTCTCTGCACAAAATTTTGGTGTCGCTAATTCTCCTCCATTACAAAATTTCAGTGTCCCAAATCCTCCTCCTCCAGTGCCCCCACAAGTTGATATTTCAGTGCCGATGCTAGCCCTCCTTCATAAGTTCCATGAAGTTGTGTCGAAGGTGAGGGATATTTACGGCTATATGCCCTACCATCCTCTTTGATGTGTGCACTAGAAGACGCTTAGTGGAGGAACCCGAAAAGACAAAATTTGGATTACTTGTTTCTGGGGCCTGCCTTAGGACAGTTGATCATATGTTGGCAGATGCATGATAAGTTGGTGGGATTGCAGCCACTGGAAGGCTGGGAGAATAGGGGGTCCCATCAAGATTGATGGCTGATGAGAGAGAGAGAGAGGCCTATCCATGATGAATAAAAGAAATGTTGCGTTCGCTTGAAAGATTGTGAACATTAGTGTGGTCAGACATGAAAGTCCCAACTTTAGTTTTTTGCATTCTACGTTACTTATTTTTGGTTCTTTTGATTCCATTTATTATCCTCTCTCTTTCACTAATGGTGCTTTTTAATGTATTGTGATGGATGCTTTGTTTGGAGACATGTTGATTTTGATGATTTTTGAGTTTTGCCTTATATGGTGGTGGAAAATGGTTTCGTGGGTATGGCTCAAGTAGTAAAGTTTTTCTATTTTTATTATTTAATTTTTGATTTAATATGTATTTTTTTTTTCATAAAAAATGGAAAAATGCTTTGTGGGCCTTTCAAGTCCGAAACCCATTTGCCTTTTTGTGTGCAATGATGATGCAATACAAATTAGATCAGCCCAGTTTCTCAGTTTGTGGGTTGGAATGAATTTTCCAAACCGTGTTGGGACCAAGTCAGGGAAGAACTTTTTGCCCTTTTCACTTATCACAAGTGTCAAGTTAAGGCTAGGGAATAAAATTATGTGAATTCAGATTCTTAAAACTTTGTGTGGCATCACTTTCATAACTTTCTTCCCACCGGGTCATAGTAAGATTCCCATTAAAAGGGAAGTGAAAAAGCAGATCCAAAACGACCCAGTTGGTTCTTATTCTTGTATTAAGCTCTTTTTTTTTTTCTTTTTTTTTTTTTATCGATCGGTATTTAGATTTTATTCAATTAATTCGATTTGAATACTATAAGACCTATATGAGGTTGGTATATTAAGCTTACTTATACCAACTTCCGATCTTAGCCACAAGACCGAGAAAGGTACCACTTCCAACAACACTAGTTGGTCACACTGGTAACATTTAAATAATATTTTGGATATTTCACTCCTTAAAAGTTGAATTCAATTTAATATACAATTTAATCAGATTTAATATAATTACTGAATATAGGTAGTTTATTATTATTATTTTTTTTAAAAAAGGTTAAACTCCCTCCTAGTATTAACTTTCTCCGTATTGAAGTCTTGCTTGATTCATAATCTACTATTTGGCTTAATGACATCGGGTTTTCTGCCCTCAACAGTAATATGAGATTTTTAACATCATATCCCCTAATTATATATATATATATATATATATATATATATATATATAAGTTTAGCCTCCGAATCGAAGAAAGAGAAAAAGAAAAAAATACGGATAATAAACGAGTTTTAGTTAAAAAAAATGGTGACTATATAATATAACATAACTTGTTCTACTCTTTTCATAACTTTACCATATATATTCTGATTAGGAAAAAAAAAATTATTTATCTCTATTTAATTTATTTAAGAAATAATAGAAAAAATCTTGCATTGGGAATTTGAGTTTATGGTATAGACTTTACCTATAGTTCAAAATTACTTTGTGTAAGTGGTTTATAGAAAGGAAGCCTTTTTATTAAAATAAAAACAAAAAGGAAGATAAAAAATTTCCTAGTACAATTTTTTTTTTTTTTAATCCAATGTCGTATAAACCTTTTAACCATAACTTGACCTATATATGTTCATTATTTTATTTTAATAAATAGAATTTGTCTAAGTGTTAGAGTAAATGGTACATGAACCAAATGAGTCATGAATCAAATAAACAAAATACGGCATGTCAGTCTAAATTAGCATCTTTTTAAAATTTTCTTATTTGACTTGAAATACATTTAAATCAATTTAAAATAACCCAAAATATCCATGAATTAAATAAACCAAATTGTACATATTAGTCTAAATTAGTATCCGAGTTTTATCCGATTAATTCGATTCGATTATTATAAGACCCGTATGGGTTAGCTCTTTCAAATCTCATTTTTCTATTTTTATGACTCAAATCTAAGACTATAGTTAAGGGAGTATAACACTTTATTATTACATTCATGAGAGTTTGGTATATCTGCATCTATATTATATCTAAGACTATATGTCTGTCAATTTCTGTCAATATTATCTTAATTTAAAAAAAAAATTATATATTACTATTATATATTTTATTAATTTTCTCTTCTTTTATTCTATCTCTTTTACCTATTTGAGTCCATGTTTCTTGAGATTACATATTTCTTTTTCATACTTACCATTTTATATATTTCTATATTTATTTCTTCTAACTTTACACAAGCAAAATAAATATGACCCACGAAACTAGTATTCATAAATCTATATCATATATAATATAAATGACTGATAGGATCATTTTATGTCAATAATACTCTTATTTAAAAATAATTCTTCTATATTAACCTTATGTATTTATTACACTTTTAAATCTCTCTCATATCTATTTGGGTTTGTATCTCTTGAGATTATTTATTTCTTTTTACTCGTACCCTTTTATATTTATTTGTATATATCTGTATATTTATTTATTCAAATTTTATACATGGGTAGTATACGTGCGATTTGAAACTATAATCTGTAAATCTTGCAACATTGGTATTCTAGTTAATATCGATAATGTATCGTAGAGATTCTATTTCTGCCTATTTGTCAAATATTTCTTGAAATTTCTTCATAAATAAAAAATATGATAATGATTAGTGTAATCTCAATCATATAGTAATTTTTTAATTATCGTAAGTTTGTCTTTTATTTTGAGAGATCAATGCTTTATACAGACTTTTTAATTAATTTATCATATCAAAACGTTTCCAAATTCGGTGCATCATAGTACAATATCATTATAATTCTACCAAATTATTAAACTTCAACTACTTTATAATATTAATTCACGCTTGCTATAGTGTGAGTTTTTATCCTTTTTAATTTTTGTCACTTAAGAACATAAAATTTTAGTATGCCAAAATTTAATATAAAAGAAAATTATAAAAAGAAAACTCTTAAAAATTTTTTCTTTAGTTTTTTAAGATATTTTCAAATCTAAAGGAAAATAGTATTTAAGAGAGGAAAAATCAGTAAAACCAGCCTGGAGATATTCTTTTCATGCAAAATCGAGATTTTTTTTTTTTTTTAAATTTTCCAAGTACAAAATTAATAAAGCAGAGCAAAGAGGGGTGAGTTGCCACTGATTTTTTTTTTTTTTTAAATTATATCCTCAAATATTAATTGTTTCACAAATAATTATAATCTCACTTTTTCAAAATTAGGATCCAAAATATATATTAATTTCTCACTTATAGTATAAATTTTGTCTTATCGAAAATCAAAGAATTCTAAATAAATATCGTCTTTTATTTCTATGTATTTATTATTACTAACGTATAAAAGTAAAACCTTAAAAACAATTTCCTTCTCTCTCTCTCTCTCCCCCCCTCTCTCCGACGCTCTTGTTCCGGAAAGAATATATTCTTATTATTATTTTTATTTTTTTTGTACAAGAATATATTCTTACTCCTATTTTCCGTCACCTTTTTAAATACACGTACAACACACGGTTCCCACAATCATATCCCCAGCTTCCATAGTGGGTATACTTATCCCTCTCTCTCTCTCTCTCTCTCTCTCTCTCTCTCTTCATATAAAGCCATGCAGAACCCCTTAGTTTTCCCATCAATTCCATTCTCTCTCTATCTCTCTCCTGCCACTTTGTTCGAGTTTTTCTAGGTGGGTATTTCGGAGAATTTCAGAAAAGTCATGGAGTTTCGACCCTTAGACATCACGGTGGTTTCTGCCAAGGATTTGAAGAATGTGAATCTTCTTTCTACCATGGACGTTTACGCGGTGGTTTCGGTTTCGGGTGATCCGACAACGGCCAAACAAACTCGGGTCGACAAGGATGGGGGAAAGAATCCAAAGTGGAACGAGTCGATGAAATTCACGATTGAAGAATCGGGTCTGCAATTGAATCGGGTCAGTCTGGTTTTCCAGATTAAGTCGGATCGAGCCATGGGTGATAGAGATGTTGGGCTGGTTCAGGTTCCTCTCAAGGAGATTTTCGACTCTAAAGACGAAAAGCCCAAGTTAGTTACTTACAAAGTCATTACAAGTTCAGGAAAATCCAAGGGTACTTTGGACTTTTCATACCTATTCGGCGAAAAATATGAATCTAGCGTGCCCAAAAAGGTGGATGAGCCCGTCATGGCCTACCCAGCCCATCCCGGGCCGAGTAGTGCATACGCTGGCCAGCCCGGCTCATACGCACTACCAGCACATGGATACGCCCATCCAGGTCCATACCCACCACCGCCAAATGGATATGCCCAGCCCCGCCCATACCCACCATCGAAACACGGATATGGTGCACCATATGGGTACCCTCCGCCACTGCAGCCCGGATACCCACCAGTTCAGGGGTATGGGTACCCGCCACAGCCCGTGGGCCAATATGGACATGCGCCGACGGAGCAGACCAAGAAGAAGAAGCACGGTGTTATGGGCGCGGGGCTGGGATTGGCAGCAGGATTGTTGGGAGGGCTTGTGCTTGGTGACATGGTTGGGGATGCTGTTGAGATGGCTGCTTATGACGCTGCTCTTGATGACGTTGACTTTGACTTTTAAGGTTGTTTTTTCATCATGTTTACTCTGGTTTTATCCGTACTTATCTAAGGTATATAACATAATAATTTCGTTTTGATCTGAGGATTTGTAATGAGATCCTTCTGTCTTTCTTTACTGAATTGGTGTCATAAACTGATCATCATGCATTAAAAATAAGACCAATTTGGGCACATTATAATTGACATGAGTAGTGAATTTAATTATTGTGTCATGCACTCCGATTGATATGATTCCTCGTTGAAAGAATGGTTGATCATAGAGACATTCGAGTGAAAAAGAGTTCTTATTCAAATATTTTTTTTAAAGTTTGTATTGAGAGCCAAGGATTGGAGCTTCAAATGATGGGTCTAGCCCATTTTATAGTTTTTATTTTTATTTTTTAATATAAGTAGATACAATTAAATAAAATTAAATCAATAAAAGGGAAAATGAAAATGAAAAAACTCTATCGTTTAAATTATTCTTGAAGGACAACCTATTTTATAGCTAAAGTATCTTTGAAAATTGAAGAGAGAGAGAGAGAGGGAGAGAGAGGAAAAAGGGCAGCCTTAAAGATGAGCTGCAAAAAAATCTCACCCATGCTACAGATCTAGTAGGAAGGGGAAGGGTGGCTGGACTGATATAGAACCTCTGGACTGCATTTAATGATATCTACTATACTTATAAGTATTACTATTTACGGAATTTATAAATATCTAATTTTTATTTAATGGCTATTTTGTCTATCTGATAAATAATAAAATGATTTTTGATCATTGGATTGCTATAAATTTTATAAGTATTGGTCGTTATAAAAGTCATAAAAAATATTTGGGTATGATCAGGGGCAATAGGGAAGAGACTTTAAGACTCCCGTAGGGATTGGCTTGGATGCATTTGGTAGACCTAGACATTGGTCAGGTTGTCTCTATTTTTCTCAATATTATTTGTTCTATTTGAAAGACTAATATAAAAGAGAGGGCTTGCTATTTTATTCTCTCAACTTATTCACAAAAATTTTGCATTAGCTATCAGCATTCTGCAACTCTCCTCTTTTACGTGACTTTAAGACAAACAGTGTTAAAAAAATATAAGTAGAGTTATTATTCTTTTAAACTAAAATTATATGTTATTAAAAAGTATAGTTACGGGGTTATAAAATGAAAATCAAGCAAATGACTAAAGTAATTGCTATATTAATATTTTGTGTTAAAAATATTATCTAATTTTCATTGAATTTTTTTTTTTTTTCCAAATCAGATTGGATTGCCTTTGTTTTGTGGATAAGCTCATGAGATCATTTATGTTAAAAATGAGGGCAGAAGAGTATGGGAAAGGATGTGATACCAATAATGAATGAAGCATAGGTTTGAATTTGGTTAGAAAGATCATTAAAACTTGATTCAAATTATTAAAACTCCAATAATGTATAAATGTTTTTTTTTTTCAATTAATATCTCTTAAATATGATCTGATTTAAGTAAGATTTCACATCCAAATTTTATGTATGACAAAAATAAATATCAGAAAAGTTTTGATCATTAAGAATTCTAGATGTTGGGAGAGGTTTTACTATTAAAACTCCAATAATGTATAAATGTTTTTTTTTTCATTAATATCTCTTAAATATGATCTGATTTAAGTAAGATTTCACATCCAAATTTTATGTATGACAAAAATAAATATTAGAAGAGTTTTGATTATTAAGAATTCTAGATGTTGGGAGAGGTTTTACTTTTAAGTCTAATTTACGATGAATCAGATTTAATCAGATTAAGGATTGATGGAGCATGACCCAAAAGCCCATTATCGTGAGACTTGAGGTCTTTCGAACCCATAGCCCAATGGGCATAACGCACCAAAATGTGTCATCAATACGGAATTTATCTCTCAAGCAAGTAGGCACGGTCCACCCTCTTGGTACTTACCGATTGGATTCTTTTCGATAGTCAGCTGGTCGGTCCCCACATCTTCTCAATACTTGGTATCACATTCGGCTAAAAGGCAATATTCACTTTCTCTTAAATCACAAAGATAATAGTTTGAGACACACTTTGGCTGAAAGGCAATGTACTGACATGGTTCAATTCGCTTTCTCCGTTCAGTATCAAGAGTTTCTCTCAATTTCGACAACAGTTTGAGACACATTTCGTGATCAATAGAGGGGCCAAGAGGAAGTCTACATCCCTTCTCTTATTGTGACAGAGGGATGAGAAACCACTGTGAGACTTTCTCGACAAATTCAAATTGAGATGATGAAGGTCTCAAGTTTAGACTATTCTATTACATTAGTCGTATTACTTATTGTGTTGCGGTTGTCAAGGATGAAAACTTCCATTATGAAGAATCCCTCATCCACTATTTAGAAGTTTTATGCTCGAGCAGAAAAATACATCACCGCAGAAGATATTGAAGCATTCGACAAATGGTGGAACTAACTACCTCGAAACGAACGCAGTTGTTCGCTTCGATAGCCATCACCTAAGAAGGCTTGACAAGGACCCCCTCAACAATGAAGGTTTACGAGTTACACCCTTCTGAATGAGACACTAATAAAGTCTTGCTCCAGATCCAAAATAAGTCCTATGTCAGGTGACCTTCTCGCTCCATAGAGGATGACTCCAAGAAGGACAAAACCCGTTTATGTCATTTCCATCGAGATTATGGCCACTTGATGGATGAATGCAGAAAGTTAAAAGATGAACTCGAATTCCTTGTTAGAAGTTGCCGGCGTCAAAGGTTCATCAGTGCCGAATGAGAAGGTCTTCCCCTCTAAGGTTCACATGTCGCAAGACGACCAGCCTATTTCGGGAAATGCCCACAACTGACCAGAGGGAGTAATTCTCCAAGTGCAGAATGAGTACGACCCCTCAGATCCTTACCTCCTGACTTACATCTTGATGGCACTGCACCAACTTAACCGAGTATATACACAAGGAGACGAGAAGGAAAACTTGGTAGCCCCAATCTTTCAAAAAATGGAGCCATCTGACCCCGTATCCAAGGAAGTTCTCACTACGCGTGTGAAGAAACAGCCCAAGAGGAAAAGACCAATGATCGGTTTCAATGACGACGACTTGGTAGAAATCGATTCGGATCGACATGACTCTCTCGGCATCATCACAAAAATTGGGCAATATGAGGTAAGAGGGATCTTTGTGGATTAAGGGGCCCGCTATATCCTCTTATATTGGAATGTTTTTCAGTAGATGAGTTTCAACCAAACGCATCTACAGCCTCATGCTAGGTCAATCAAGGGACTCTCAGGTGGATGGATATATCGTGAAGGTACCATTTCATTTCCCATCACCCTCGGAACTCAGCTCGACCATGCAACGACTACAACAATATTCAGTGTGGTTAAGCTACCTTTACTCTATAATGTCATCCTAAGACAACTTGGCTTGAATGCCTTGGAGACACTATTGAGCACCAAACATATGAAAATCAAATTCAGAACCTCTACCGGCATAGGAACGTTATCCTGTGATTCAAGTTCCCCATATCTTCCACTCAAATAATCTTGAATCTCTATTATTATGTTTACTTCTGTAGGATTACATTTACTTCCCACTTATTTTATCGGTTATATCATAATTACCTTGCTTGTATCAACTTGTTTTATTGTTCTCTCGCATTGAACTAATCACACTAAGCACATATGCTCGAGTCCTAAACACTTTTGAACATGCGTGCCGTCAACAAGGGATATATCTTCCTAACAGTAGGCATAATCCACTCATTCGACTAAATGTAAGTGCTATCAACAAGGGATGTATCTCCCCATTGGATAGACATGACCCTCTCCATCAAACAAGCATGCCATCAACAAGAGATGTATCTCCTCATTGGGTAGGCATAGTCCACTCTATTGAATGAATATGTTGACAACAAGAGATGTATCTCCCCATATGGTAGGCGTGGCCCACTCTATCGAACGAATGAACTGTTAATTAGGAATGTATCTCTCCGATCGTACTTTATTCGCTATACACAATGAAATAAGGCAATGATCTTGCCAAAGCAATTTTCTTCCTGCTAGAGCAATTTTTATTCAAGTACGAATTTTTCTCTTAATTAATCAAATTCTTTTATTTAAATTAATTTTGTTAAAACCTATTATACATTAATTACTCTCTCTTTTTTCCATTATACATTAATATCTCTCTCTCTCTTCTCTCCCCACTTAATTATCTATATTATTATTTGATTTATTTAATTATATGCATTTAATTATTTTTTATATTAAAATTCTTTCATTTTAATATATTATTTTATTGTTTCATATAAAAACATATTATTATTTTTTTTATTTTTATCATTTCATTCTTTCGTTTTGTATTTATATTTTTAGATTTAAAAAATCAAAACATCTTATACTGTCCTTCAAAAGTTCAATCATATTCTTATGTAATCTAACAAAAATAGTGAAAGGGTCTTAATATAGGTAGGTATCTTGCTCACAATTTTTATAATTTAGGGGCCAAAATAGTTTTTGATCATAGTTGCCAATAATTCATATTGTTGGATAACAAAAGTATCGTCATTCTTTTGAAAGATTTGTGAATAATTCATTTTTTATCAGAGTTTAAATGAGATAAGAGATTAGAGTGTTGTTAACAATGACCAATGAGATAGAGAATATTGATCGGTCGTAATAGAGATAAGTGCAATTATTTCATACTAATAGGACAAGTTACAAAAATAATGAAGATTTGCGGAGTAAAGTCAAACTAAGTTGTTGTATTATCTTGATGGTTAATCAGTTTGAAATATATTTATTTATTATTTGATCGATCTGAATTTAATTATTTATATAAGAAATAATCATGTAGTTTTGGTTCATGTGCACTATTTTATAATTTTATTAAGTAAGAGTGATATAATTTGTAATTTTATGCATATGTCACGGGTGATTTATTTATATTTTACATGAATAAAAATTACTATATCTGACTTAATAAATAATTTATCAATTTAATTATACTTGTAATCTTCCCTACATTTGATTTATTCTTA
This sequence comes from Dillenia turbinata, assembly GCA_037126225.1. Taxonomy (NCBI): domain Eukaryota; kingdom Viridiplantae; phylum Streptophyta; class Magnoliopsida; order Dilleniales; family Dilleniaceae; genus Dillenia; species Dillenia turbinata. The sequence continues at coordinate 21,672,981 of JBAMMX010000025.1, forward strand.
ATACTCGGCCTCATTAATTAAAACTTGTGTAAAATTATGAGAAAATGTGACAACCTAGATGGAGAGTGGTTCTCTTTCTCACATTCTTTTTCAATTTTTAGGAATTATTTTGTAAATACATAATATTTTAAATAAATCAAATAATAATATAGATAATTAAATAGGGAGAGAAGAGAGAGAGTAATTAATGTATAATGAGAAGAAGAGAGAGAAAGTAATTAATGTATAATCAGTTTTAACAAAATCAATTAAAATAAAAGAGTTTGATTAATTAAGGGTAAAGTAGGTATTTGAATAAAAGTTGCTCTGGCAAAAAGGAATCTGTTCTGATAGAATTATTACCCAATGAAACATATTATTGATATGAAATTCTAAATGTTTGCTCATGATGGAACAATCAGACATTTTTATTAATTCTTTCAGGTCAAAAGCGTACAAAAGAAAGACCAAGTCAAAAAAAAAAAAAGGAAAGAGACTATGATTAAGGAAGAGTAGGAGTTGGAAGAGTCTAAGACTCTTAATTGGCTTAAGGTCGATCGACCATCACGTTCTTGCCCGCTGCTTCCAAAGGAACCTTGCCCACCGAAATAAGTGCAAGTTTGGGATTGGGCACCTCAGAGTTGGCGATACCCAAGGGTATAGCACCCGTCAGCCTCACCCGGTGGATAATCTCCTTGGCATACTAAAGGTTCTCACTCCACTTACGCCAATCATGCGTGTGTAGGTCGATGGTGCTCATGATAGTTTCACCCAACTCAACTATTCTCCACTCAACAGCCTTTAGGGATTGGTCACCCACCTCAGCCAGCTTCTCATGGCTTGCAAGTGTGCCTCGTGCACCTTGGCCTTCGCCTCCAACTCTTCGCACCTTTTGGAGCCCACCTCACACCGTTGGAGTGCTACATTCAGCTCGGCCTTTAACCTCTCCATCTCCTCGTTTTGAGTGTTTAGAGTGGCCGCAGACGCCCTCTCCTCCTTGATCTTCCTTTCCCTTTGTGACAGAGCATCTTGTAACCGAGATATCTCCACACCCATCCAGTTAACTTGATGTTTCAGATGGTCTATCGTTTGCTCTCTTCTCAATCTTTGAAACTTTACCAGAATGATAGTCTGCGCGGAACAAAAAAGGTCACGAACGAAAACCAAAGGTGCTAGTAAATTACTTTCTAATGTAGTCATACCATGAGTCCCAAGGACATGATAGCCTCATTGCCTTACTCAAGAGACAGTTTATTTAGCTCCAAATCAGAACAATGAAAATCCATTTGTTCTGCTATCTTCCTTGTCTTGTTGCCATCAACAAAACTATAGCAACGATCACCCATGTTAACTATTATGGTCCCACACTCCTTTTTTCCCCTTCAACCATTGAAGGATGAAACAGAAATGAAAGGTGTGAGAGCAACCCTCTTAAACATCTTTTGCTTGTCCGATATTAGCAAAACAGTAGAAGAAGGGCCTGCTTCAGGATCCCCAGTCGGCCCTAAGAAAACTCCTTCAACATCCCCAGTAGCTTGTCCCTCTACTCCTTCTCTTCTTTTTTTAGGATCCTCAGGAATATGACCCTCAATTTCTTCTCCGACTACTCTCTCTCTCTCTCTCTTACTCTTTCTCTCTCTCCAACTCCTGCCCTATTCACCATGCCACTTCCTAGCTCCTTCACCAGAACCTCCTCATCTTCTCGAGCCCCAGACTCGTAGTCCTTGGCCTTGACAACCCTCGACACACCTTGGGAGCCTTGTCCCCTCTTCTCTCTCGTGGCCTCACCTGATGAGTTCGACATTTGAACTCTCTTCTTCCGCCTCAGGGACAAAATAGGAACGACATCAACGTCTATATCAGAGGAGTCCTCCACCTCAGTTGCTTCTCTTTTCACATCAGACCCCCTCTGCTTGTTGTTAGTTATTGCCTTAAGGTCTTTTTCTATTAGAGAAGAGAGAACATTCACAAGCCTCTTGTTTTTCTTTTTGACTAGAAGAGGCTTCTCAATCTTCCTCTTCTCCCCCAACAAGAGGCCCACTAACGCAAGCATCTCATTGTCCAGGAGAGCCTCAACCAAAATACGCCTCTTCTTGATGCCACAGTAACTGCCAATAGAGCAAATGAACCACGAATGGCGAGAAGACTGAGGGGTCTTTAACCCTAAAAGTGGCTCCTCATTGGTGCTCGATTGCGTGGGCATAAAATCTCTGTTCAAGAACTTCACGAAGAAACACTTTTACATCCAACTCTAGTAGATGATCTCTTTATAACAAAACTTCCAGCCCTATTCTGGTCTGGTCTACAAGTAATATCAGTCTTCCATAGAACCCCCATGGCCGCACCTCTTACGGGAAAAAACGAAAGCCAAGAATTCAAAATCGAAGCAGAAGTGACAGAAACTCATTAGTGACATCACAACTATCATCAGATGCCAAGCACTGGGAATCAACATTATTGGGTATATATTCCAACAGAGCAAGATCCGGGTAAGAGGACTTGTATACAGCACCTTCAAGCCATACTTAACATTGTTTGTACATCAGAACACAGCCTTCCTGAATTCTATTAGCTTATCATCATCAGTAGCCGACCAAAGGATGTAATTATCCCCTAACAACATGTCATTCTGAATGTCACGAAATTCCTCCTTCGTCATGATACTCCTAATATTGTTGATGCCCGGATGAGCTTGCGACGATAAATCCATAGCCATCTTTAGTCCGATTCTCTCTCTCTAAGTATTGCTTATAGATTTAAAAAATGATTGACTTGTGAATAGCCTTTCTGTGCGAAAGTTAAAACTGTAAAAAAAAAAAATCACGATAGTGCACGAATCAATCAGACCCCACGTCTTATAAAGCATATCAGAGATGATTCGTGGGGATCCAAATAGTACGTGCCGCATTTAATACTTTACAGTAACATCTTTTCAAATTCTTATCTGTTTAATATTACTCTTGAACCTCTTCCTACGAAACGACACCAAGAGTCGTGAGCAAGTGATGAAACATGACCTGAAAGTCCGTTATTGCAAGACTTGAGGCCCTTTGAATCCATAGCTCAATGAGCATAACGTACCAAAACGTGTCATCGATATATGATTTATCTCCTATGAGGGTAGGCATAACATACTCTCTCGGTACTTATCGATCAAATTCTTTTCGATAGTCAGCTGGTCGGTCCCTATATCTTCTCGGTGCTCGGTATCACTATTCGACTGAAGGCAATATTCATTTTTCCTTAAATCACAGAGACAACCATCTATAATCAAGAAGGAAATCTTTGACTCATGTCAATAAGGAAATGAATCGTTTGGTGACTTAAATTTTCTCGAGTTATAGTATTTAAAATTTTTGAGAATCTTCGTTATGATTTCTATAATTTTGAAATATTTTCATAAGAAAATTAAGATTTTATCGCTCTAAATGTATATAAAACTCACACACAGAGGTTATATATCATAGTTATAAAATTCGAACCGACAAATCGATTAGACCAGGTCGACCCTCCTCTCGCCCTATGCACGGGTTTGTTCACTGGAAAGACCGTCCATGACCAGGAAAAACCCACGGGTCAGTACAGGTTAACCGCTAAACCGTGTGACCCGTAGGTTGCAGGTCTTGTTTAAGTTAAAAAAAAGACTACATTTTTAGAGTGAGCTGCGAGTGAGCGTAAGCCGAATATCATGTCCCTTCTTCGCTTCTCTCTTCTCTTCTTTGAACTTCGATCTCCTCTAAAGCCTAAGGTAACCCGTCATCTCAATCTCTCTCTCTCGCTCTCTATATATATAGTGCGATTCATAGATTTAGCCTATATCCTCTCTCTTGCGAATCGCACATCCGATCCCCAGCCCTAACCTTTAAATTTCTTCAGATCTGAAAGTCTCATCGAAGATCTAGCCAAAAAGAAGACAAAATCAGCAGAAATGGGTTCAAAGAAGGGCTATATTCCTCATTCCGACGACGATTCTAGCCTTGAGTATCTCTCTCTTTCTCTCTCTAGATTGTTCTGTTTTTATGCTTTTATGGTTTCTGACAAGTTCATTTGCCCTCTTTATGCTACGCAGGAAGATTTTCATCGGCGGATTAATCGAAGATTTTTTTTTATTTTATATTTAAAAATATAATTATATATATATTAAAATTTTAAAATAATAAAAAAATACGATTGAATCATTGACTTAATAATTCAATCGGTTGAATCATAAATTTCAAAATATACAGATCAATGCGCTGATCGAGTTTAATAACTATGTCATATATATATAATTAAGTCAATCAGTAAGATATGTTCTCTTAACTAACATATAACACACAAAGGTATTGTGATACTCTCTTTTAATCTGTTTCTTTAGTCGAAAATCACTCTTTGATTTAAGCATCGAAGTCTTCTCATTAGAGTATCATCCGTCAATTTTTGCAGGTTGATTCGATCATACCAGCTGACGACCAGTCAGCTTGCTCGAATCAATAGAATCATTATCTGTGGAGTAAAATTTACCTCTAACAAATATAATTATCTATTTATATAAAAAAATGTTTCATAAATTAATCCAAAATAATCGAGGGTTATTTTTTAAAATATTATTTTTTAATAAAAATCATTTAATTATCTTTATTATTATTATTTTTTAAATATATTGATTTCGCATGCGAAATCAATTTTATTTTATTATTATTCCTTTGTTTAAAAGAAAGAATTAATGTGGTGAAACTTGTATCGGTGGGGTTTTGTGTAGGTGATTAGGTAGAGATGTTTGGGGCTTTGAATCCCTGATTGTATGAAATCGAAGCCGTTCAATTATGTGAAATCAGAGTCATCCGATTATAGGGAGTAGGTAGAGATGCTTGGGGCTCTATGCGGGTGAAGCGAAGGGAGTGAAGTGTCAAATGTGAAGAGGCTGTCTGACTTCAAAATCAAGTAGAGGATGTGGAGCCCAATGTAGAAATGCATGGTATTACCATCTTGTCCTTCTTAATTTTTGTATTTACAAAGCCCAATGTGGACAATGCAAAATCAATTTCATATTAAAATATGAAACCACATTAAAATTTTTTAAACAAATAAATTAAGAAAATTGATATCGCATTGTAAAAATACAAAATCAATAATTTAGAAAAAAATTTTTGTTAACAAATAATATTTTACAAAATAATCCAATAAACAACTACTCATGGTCCCGCAACACACGACCCAACAAATGCATTCCTGTCTCTCCTTTCCTCCCTCCTCGCTGGACACGATCCTACCTCTCTCTCTCTCTCGGCTAGATATACACGGATCTTAGCATCATTATAACCCCCCCTCTGTGTCTCTCGATTCGTACGGAAGCCAAACGTATGCTTTGAAGGCTCGCTCTCTCACTCACTCCAAATGGCGACTCTCTCGACGTCCTCTTCTTCTTGGCCTCCTCTCCCAAGCCCTAACCCTCAAATCTCCTCTCCAGACCCTAACGACGAAGGCGATTTCGAAAACGAAAACGATGACATGGAACAAGAAACTCCGTCTTCTCTTTCCACTTTCTCTTATCCCTCTTCTCCAACATACACTGAACCTTCTCCTCTCTCTCAAAACCCTAACCCTACCCCTACCCCTAGGAACCCTAATCCCGTCCCCAATCTTCTCCATGTCTCCTTCAATCAAGATTACGGATGCTTCGCCGCCGGCACCGATCGGGGTTTCCGCATCTACAATTGCGATCCGTTTCGTGAAATTTTCCGTCGCGATCTCGATTCAGACAACAGTGGTATGGGAGGAGGAATAGGAATCGTTCAAATGTTGTTTCGATGCAATATTCTTGCCTTAGTCGGCGGCGGATCGGAGCCTCAGTATCCGCCGAATAAGGTGATGATTTGGGACGACAATCAGATTCGATGCATCGGGGAGTTGTCGTTTCGGTCGGAGGTTAAGGCGGTGAGATTGAGGCGTGATCGGATAGTTGTAGTGTTGGTTCAGAAGATTTACGTTTATGATTTTAGGGATTTGAAGTTGCTTCATCAGATTGAGACGATCTCGAATCCGAAAGGGCTTTGTGAGATTTCGCATACTTCGGGGTCAGTTGTGTTGGTTTGTTTAGGGCTTTTGAAAGGGCAAGTTAGGGTTGAGCATTATGGGTCAAAGAGGACTAAGTTCATAATGGCGCATGATTCGAGGATCGCGTGCTTTGCCCTTTCCCAGGATGGGAGATGGCTTGCGACAGCAAGTAGTAAAGGAACTTTGATTCGGATATTCAATACTTTGGATGGTTCTTTGTTGCAAGAGGTAATGTGTATAAATCCTGACCCTTCTTTGTTTCAGCATTTTCTATCTGAATTTTGTTTGTCATTTTTTGTGTTAATGAATTTAGTATGCTGAGAAGGATTATTGTTTTGATTATTGAATTAAGTGACTAGGATTTCCATTAGATTATTTTATCAACTAAGTTTTACGTTTAGGTTGTGTGGAGGTCAATTCATATTTTTGGGTTAGTGGAAAACTGTTATTATTGGTTGGTTGCGGTATCTTTGTTGCTGTCTTGTATATGTATTGTTTATTACCATGTAATCTCTTAGTGTGTACTTGTGTGCATGTGTGTGCGATTTTTCTTTTGGTTATTTTACTGTCTTGTATATGTATTGTTCTTGTCCGATGAGAGAAGGATTATATAATTGCTCCGTTGGACTGGATTCAGCGGTCATAGTATATGAAGGTTTTGCTGAGGTTAATACATGTGGGTATTGAACTTTGAAGGGAAAGGATTAGATGCTAACAGACTGTTATTATTGGGCAACCGAAAGATATGTTTTGCGTTGCAGCACTGGAGTTGTAATCTTGTTTATGTTTCAGATTTTTTTCAGCAAGGTTGCTTCCCTTTTGACTTCTGTGTTTTTTGTCTTAATTAGCGATGTTTTTCATGTGATGGTTTGGAGTGAACAATTTTTATGCTACTTAAATGAGTTAAAGTTTAGAAGAATGCTAGTTTCCCCATATCTGAAATCATTAACGGACATGTATAGATTATTAGCATTTTATCCTCTCATGCTTTGGTTGCATACCGGTTTATTACTTATAGGCATCAAATATCTTTATAATTTCTATAGGTTGCATTGCCCTGGCTGGTATGTGCACATATCTTGGTACTGGAGCTTGGTGGTCTATTCCATCTTAGTTTTCCCAATCAGCCTTGGACCTCAAATGCGGTTAACCCTGTGGATATGGTTGATTATATGTTTACTGAAGTCTTGTTGGTATCTGTCCATCAGCACAAATTATCAAGTGCGACGGGCCTATGTGGTTCCTCACACTAAACAAAGTAAACAACCTGTGATATGGAAAAAAAAATTACAAAATATGTTACCCTTACTGAGGAAAAATGGGAAAGGGACCACATGGGTCCATCCCCCTGGATAATTCTCATCCATTAGCATCTTCTAAGACCAAAGATAGAAGCTTTTGCTTGTGAAGCTTAGAAACATTTACCCTTGATATGTGCAAAAATAGAGTTGGTTAAACGGCTCCCATTGGACCCAAGCATGAGGGGCATACACCCAACATTTGATGAATAACATTTTTACTTCCGGTTAGAAGGTTGAATTAGAGAAAGAAAGTATAAAATGAATTTATTAGATGATTTTTATATGATATGTGTACGAGGAGCATGGAGATTGTGGTGGAGTCTAATTTACGATGCCAGAGTTAACTATGAAGTGCTTGGAAATTGGTAATTTCCAATGCTAATGTCATTTGGAAGGCAATGACATAAAATGGTTGTTGTCATAAGTAGTGATGAGGAGGTGAACATCTGTAAAGGCATGCAATATTGTCTCTTTTAAATGCTTATGGCTGGAGATGAAAGCTAAGATCTTTAAGGGATTAATTTTCCTCCTATCCCCTGTTTTGGGGCAAGATCTTCTTCTTATTTTTCTTGTTACCACATACCTTCTCCTTTTCAGTAGTAATCCAAGTGAAATCCAAGTGAGAGTGATTCTTTCTTATCTACATTTGCATGCATGCATCGCCTCTGTAATGAAGATTAATACTCCTCTTAAGTCCAGGTTTAATTTTGACATGCACTGTATGGTACACTAAATTATATAAATGCTGACACCTAGTTCTAGATAAAGTGTTCAAATGCTGTATTCTTTTTTGAACCCTGCCATGTGTTATTAGATCAGTGGGTCTTGAAATCTTCTTATTTTTTCTTTGGCCATTGCTTTTTCTGTTTATACTAGTGCTACTTTTGTTCCCCAAAAGGAAAAAAAGAATCAAAAGCACTTGATACTTGACAACTTTGGGGGCTTTAGAACAAGGGTGGCAAAGAGGTTAGGGTACCATGGGATCATTTTGTGCATTTGGTTTAAAAGATATGGTAGTATTTTGTAGGGAGAATTAGAGGCATTTTTGTCCCAATTCGGGTGCATATGATATATTTCAGATAAGTCATTTATTTCTTGCCAAAGGAACAAAATTTTCTTGAAGTATTTTGCATTTGAGCCTTTCAAAATGACACTTAATGATTCACAGAAAGTTTCTACATGTTTAAATTTATTCTTCTTTCTCTTGTTTTAGTTATATATCATAGAGTTTGTACAAAAAAGCTTGGAGTACAGGATGAATTGGCCTTGGTTCTTCCCTGTTAAAAAAGTGTTGATTCTACATTTCTATCTCATATCAATCTTCCAAAAAAGCATTGGCTAGTTATAGAGTACGAGAAAACAAGAGAAAAGAATTTTGAATTACCTGATATGTACATCAAGAATTCAATCTAGCTACTATTGTTTTCATTTATGATTGATGAATTTACAATAGATGTTTGAGATTGTTCATGTCATGTTTGGGTGATATTGTCTTGGTTGATATTTGTAGACAAAGGGAAGGGTAAATGAGATAGTAGAATGAGTGCCTATAACTACATAACACCATCTTGTGTGTAGAGGGGCAGCATTAGATTTGTTTAACCACTATTGCTCTCACTTCTTAAGCTAGGCATTTACCTGGTCTCTTCTCCCAATTTGGCTCTTTTTTTTTTTTGGGGGGGGGAGGGATGACGCAAGCAAACCTCATTTTTAATGCCAAGTTAGAGGGACACATGTCAGTGCGGGGCCTGGAAACCATGGTTTAAGAAACAAACCCAACTGTGTAAAAAGTAACTAGTTTAACCATCTTAAAAGTTGACATCAAGGAGTAAAGTGAAAAAAGAAGTAGAAAAAGCCAACTTCGGAGGGATAGCACTCTGGTTTTAGTCTAAGAGAAGGTAGTTTGCTAGGTCCAAAATGTATAGTTCACTTTGGGTCTTTGATGGTATTCATTAAATTTCCATTCCTAAGTAGCTTACCAATTGTTTTAAATAATTATCGGAGATTGGATTATTTTTTTATTTTTATTTTTTTGTTTCTTACCCCTTCAATGCTTCATAAAGATGTGTATAGTGGGTGACATGAAGTAGTACACAGATAGAAGGAAAATCATCCAGCTGATCCTTGTAGTTGTTTTTTTAATGGTGTTGGGGGTACAAAATGCTAGTGTCTGCTTATAAACTGTTGGTTCAAGACTTCCTAATCTTTGCTTGTAGTTAGTATTGTGATCCACATGAAGATCTTTGCCCTTCAGACTTGGCTTTTTAGGTACAAGTGGTTCGTGTCTTGATGCAATCTTAATGCAATTCTTCTGCTTTCACTTGTAAAAAACAGTTGTGCTGAGGAAGATGTGGCATTTGATGTGAGGTTGACGAAACAGAGAAATGCTTTCAAAGTCTTGTGCCATAGAACTATCATATTTGAGTATGAAAATCTTGTTAAACTGTAATAAGATTGGCTTTGGTTACAATAAGATTGGCTTTGCTTACAAATGTTAGGTAACTAATATAGTTTGATTTCATGATAATATTATGGACAGTTAAGAGTATTTCCAAGTAACAATAAAATGATAAAATAGATTAAGACAGTTTGGTCATATACTAGGAATTCTGATTTAGGGCAGCAACAAAATACACATTGAAGGAAATCTAGATCATGGCATTGAGCAAATCGGAGAAATTGGACTCTTGTTGTTGTTGCATTTTGATTTGTGAAATAAGGCTTTGTTGAGTTGGGCTGCATTTAAACTTGTCGAGTATTTGTTTTTCTAGCTTGTTCACCTGGGGCTCTTATTTTCTTCAATTGATTGCTAGCTCCATTGACTAGTTTTTAGTTCAGATGGATAGTTTGACTAGTTGCGTTTGTGTTGCTTGCATTAACAGTGGATTTTATTAGGGTGAATTTTCTGTTTTTATTTTTTTTTGTAACTGTAATCCTGGCCAGTGTAGATGTCACTATGGGTGTTGATGCCTGTTCATGTTCATGTGGCTTTACCAGGGTGGATAGGTTTGTTTTTTATGGTTATGGTAGATACAATTCTATGCCATGGTCATCAATTCATTTATTATAATAGACACTCCAAGCTAGGCAAAACAATTTGTTTAACATTGCAATGGTCATTTTTGTCTATGGTAATTGCACCAGCCAATTTTCTTATCATTATGTGGTATGGCATTTGTATATGCTATGATGGTTGTTTGAGGGGGTGTAAATCTTTATCTGCTATTTTGAGTTACAATTGATCACATTGTTCCTATTAACAAGTAGCTGGTTTCTCTTGTTTACATCTCATTTCTCTGTTCTGGAATAATCTCATAAAGCGTTTGAATTTTATGTAGGTGAGGAGGGGTGCAGATAGAGCTGAGATCTACAGTCTTGCTTTCTCCTCCAATGCCCAGTGGCTAGCTGTCTCAAGTGACAAGGGTACTATTCATGTCTTTAGCCTCAAGGTTGATTCAGGACTACCAGGACTTGAAAGATCACGCAGCTCATCTGAACCAAATATTTCGATGCCACCTGCTGTTGCATCTTTATCTTTTATCAAAGGTTGTGTGCCATCAGTTTCCATCTTGACATATTTATTAGGTTTATGGATCTTTTACTGGTTGTGCATATATAACTGATGCCTTTGTATGCTCTCTCAACCCCACCCCAAATAACACTAGCAATTATAAGGTTGAAATTTGTCATGGAAGGTGGAAGTGTTTCATTTTTGTTCTTTTAGTCAGGTGGGATTTACTTTGTTATCCACAACTATGTGCATCCACTTCCTTTAAAAACCTTCTTGCCATGCCCTCTACATATAGAGAAGATCTCTACACGATAATATCATTGGATAATGTTGACCTTGGTACTCAAGATGGGATAGTGCTTGAATGTGAAAGGGCAATGTATTGGAGTTCTTTCTGATTATTGTGTGGTTTTTATGACTTGCAGGTGTGCTACCAAAGTATTTCAGCTCTGAGTGGTCTGTAGCACAATTTCGCTTGCATGAAGGTACCCAGTACATTGTTGCCTTTGGTCACCAGAAGAACACAGTTGTGATTCTTGGCATGGATGGAAGGTAACTAGAAATTAATTAATTGGTAGCACAGCTCTCTCTTTCTCTCTCTCCCCCCCCTTACCCTGTACATGTGTTTGCGTGTGCATGTTTGTCGTGTCTCAGGGTCTCCGTAGCTATAATAAGAGCATGTAAAAGACAGTGGTGTGAGTCTTAGCCTCCTAGGCATAATTCTAAAAATGGTTATTCAGAAATGTTAGTTGGAGACATCAAAATCTTTCCTGCTTATAGCTGTTAGGCAGCCTTTTCCTTTAAGCATGGGCTTTAGGACATCTCAAACAGTCACACAGTTATATCTAGCTCCTCTCACTGGGTCCTGATCTGTATTACAGTCACTTTTTTTTTTTTGGGTGACACACACACACACAGCTTTTTTCTGAAGATGCATAACCATAAACTGACCTTGAAGTTGCAATGAAGTTTGACTTTTGACATTGTATCCTTTTGAATTTCAGCTTCTACAGATGCCAGTTTGATCCAGCAACCGGCGGAGAGATGACGCAGCTCGAGTATTACAGCTTCCTTAAATCAGAGGAAGCATTCTGAAGTTAGGTTGGAATACTGAAGATGCTGCTCATATCTATTCTTGGCATCTCGCATGATTGGTAAATTTATGATTTTCGTGTTTGTTTTTTTTTTGAAAAGAGGGGGGGGGGGCTATATTGTGTAAATAACTTCATATCATAGATGGTAATGCTGCAGGGAGTGCTTGCCTTGTTGGTTGGGCTATTGTATATATCCATTTCCTGTGCATATGTAATGCAGATTATAGTACCATTTAACATATTATCGTTAACGGTGACTCATTTTATTTTATTTTTAGGGACTTTTCTAGTATTATTTGATGTAATAGTTGTTACTTTCTAGCATAATGTCTAAGGATGAGTTTTGGACTTGTATGGGCACTGGAGCCCAAACCTATGTCAGCCATGGTTGTGCCGCTGCTAATAGGCTCGATACTTGTGGAGGATCAGATTTAGGGTTGTGATGTTTTAGGATCGATGCCTGGGTCTGGCTTGAATGCAAAACATTTTGGGCTACTCTTCGGGTCTTCTGCCTGAAAATGCCTGAATTTGACCGAATTCAGCTCATTTGACATGTTGGGCCATCCATGTATTGGGAAAAATACATTGGTGTGGATTTTAAGATTTTGTCAAAAAGCAAGTTGATCCATCAATCACTGTCTAAATGTGAGTGAATATATTTCTTAAAGATTTGCAAAGGTATAACTAGTTTATATTCACTAGCCATGTGTGTCAATCATGTGCTTAGGACTTCTTCCTAATTTTATCAATTAGGAAATCATGTAAAATGATTGATGTGCTTAGGAAATCATGTCAAATGGGAAATCATGTGCTTAGGACTTCATTTTAGAATCAATGCAAATAAAATGAGATGTTGTCGTTATGCAGTTTTAATCCAAGAATTATGCTTGACAGACCTTGTATATATAAATGTCACAGGAGTTTCACAATAAATTCTATAGAGCACGTTGAATTTGGAGATGCCCATTGAAATTTGGAGTTGTCTCTCTGCTAATATTGAAAGATTAATGCCTTTAGTCTATCTTAGGGTTTCGCAAATATTCAATGTAGGTTGCAATCAGCGGCGGAGCCACGCTGAAGGGTGTGGGGGCAATTGCCCCCACTATAAAAAAAAAAATTATTAAATTTTATATATTAAATTAAAAATTGTTCCCACACAAAATAAAAAAAAAATGCCCCCACACTTCAAAAAAAGTTATCTCCATCCAAAAAAAAAAAAAAAAATTGTGTTTGTGACTTAAAAATGTCATTTTATTTCATAAAAGTATTTTGTCCCATGAAAATATTTTATCCTCAAAGCCTTTGGATCCCGGATCCGCGCCTGGCTGCAATCTTCCTAATAACAATAAAATGTATTGCAAGAAAGGCTCCCTTACAATGACTTTAGGATGCCAGCGTGTGTGGTATCTCGAGTTTATCTTGTGAAATCTCATAAATTTTAGATAATTGGTTGACTCAAAATTTAATATTTTAGACACATCGGGAACTATTCGAGTAGCAATGCTAGAATTCGAGTATAGGGATACCATCTTAGTCATTATATTTTGCATTTTTTACCCTCATTATGTTGTTCTCTAACTTAGCTAAATTGATGCATTAAGTTAATGCAATTGTAATAATTGGATTGTATATTGATGTTCTTCTTGTTTTTGGTTTATGTTGGAGTTAGATACCCTCGGAGGTACTTAAAATTTAAATTAGAATTGATACATGAATTAAATTTTGATAAGTTTGGCATGACAGGGTTTGTAGTCATATGTTATACATGTTAGGCCATAGTAGTAGCAAATATGATTAGTGGTATGGGACAAATGAAACGCAACCAGGAGAGAAGACACTACAAATGGTGAGCACCTCTCTTCTTTCTAGCCCTCGACACTCCGCTAACATCAGCCTGCAGCAATTCCCTCACTTCAGCCCGAGGATTGCTTTCCTCATGAAGGCCAGCTTCCGCCAATTTACCTAACTCCGCCAACTTATCAACACACTTGTTGGCTTCCCCAAGTATCAGACTGATCTTAAGAGACTCCTATCTCCTTCATCAGGTCCCTGCAGTCACTGATCGTATTTTTCCACTGGTGGTTTTCCCCAAACCCCTCGTTGGCCGCTTTCACCAAGACTAACAAATCACTTTTCCCTTCGAGGGTGCCAACTTTCTTTCTTTCGGCCATCAACAGACTTTCCTTCGAAGCCCAGAGCTCTACTGTATCCCCATTTGTTCTATCCACATTCATCCAGAAGCCATGCAGCCAGTCCCCTCTGCTATTCCTGAAGAGGCCACTCGCGCATGCCCTGACACTCCCTAACTTAGCAGCTCCATCCACGTTGAGTTTCATCACACCCTACTTTGGCCAAACCCAGCTAATAACAATATCCCCCTACTAATCCCCCTTCTACAACTTTCGGCACACACCTTGGCCATTCTTCTAATTCTGCTCGCCACATAAAAGGAAGCTCCTGCTTGTTTTGGTGAACAAGATTACATCTGGACTTCCAAATCCCCCACAATGCAATCATGAGAGTCTAAGTCCTCCTCTTCCATTTGCAGCTTGAGGTTCTTTGTGCGGCCGTTCTTCGGCCAAATAGGCACACTGCTGCTCCAAAAATTAGCATGATTCTTAATTTCCTGCCTCAACCTGCACTAGATCTGCCTCGCATGAGCACAATGCCTTAAGACATGGCCGGCCGTCTCTTCCTCCTTCCCACAGATGTTGCAAATCCCATCTTCTTGCATCCCTCTGCTCTTCAACTCAGCATAAGTTAGGATCCTACCCCTAACCGCTAACCAAATGGACACTTAAACTCTCTCCGGGCATTTTCTCTTCCACACCCACCTTATATCTATTGCATTGTTTCCCTGGATATCACATTATATTAGGTCAGGGTCATTGAGCCCACCTGTTGTTTTTTGTTTTTTTTTTTTTTTTTTGGTTATACGAGATTTGAATCTTAGATCATGAGGTTGGGAGAGGAGGTTGTGATAACTAGATTGTGCCTTTGAGGACGGGCCAGCTGTTGTGATTGTACAAGTTGTTTTATATAGCCCTAAGTAACTGGTTTTAACCAATTTATATGAAAAATTATCCTTTTTTTTTAAAAAAAAAATCTAGTTAAAGTTAAAAATTTTAAACTTTTACTTTTTTCTTTTGTATTTTCATGACAATTTAAAAACCATTATTTTAGTATTGTATATTTTATAATGATTTAATTTCATTTTCGAAATATATTTTAATTAAAATATTATTGTAAAGTTACACGGAGGAGAAACCTCTTATCCTTTTTTTTTAAAAAAAAGAAAATAAGAAGTGTAATGAAATGAGATCAAATTTGGAATGGAAAAATAGAAATGGGAAGACTTGACGAGCTCTTCCCGAGAAACTTATCATCCTTTTCTATGACCATCTGTGGAGGATATAGGGCAAAGTCTAGGCTTGCACTTACTTTTCAATTAAGTCAAAAAATAAATTTTAAAAAAAAATAAATCAAAATTCAAGGTTGAATTGATGCTTTATTTGATTAGTGCCGGGAAATAATAAAGTCAAGCAAGAATAAATAATATTTTTATTGAACTTGTTTATTTATTCCCACTGCTTTACTAGCTTAACATGTTTTTTTTTTAAAAAAAAAAAAAAAAAAACACACACACACACACAATTATCGACCCTTGTATCAATCTAACGGTGTGAGATACCACACAAGTTTTCTTGGTTTCATAAATTCAAGGTTTTATTTTTTTTTTTTAATTAATATCTACTTGTATCTATTTTATTATTATTATAATTATTTTTTGTACGGTCAAATTAGGTCTACCATGACAGGCCTAATGATATCACAAGCCCATATATTTTGGTGTTTGATCAACTGGTATTTGGATTAATTGACTAATTTGACTCAAACGGTTCAATTTAGAGACCGACTCTCTCGATACTTATTTTTTCATTCTCAATTCAAAATATTAGTTAAGAGAATTTACTACACCAAAGCAAGTTGTTATATCTTAAATCCATATCAGTTATCAAGCGCATAACCTGATTTTGGTTGAGACCGGGAGACTACTATACCATGGTTTATTGTTGCATTTAAAAAAAAAAAAAGTAAAAATGTTACACCATTTATGGATTATAGTATAAGGTCATGTAAAGGTCTTATCGCTTAATCGAACCAAATTTTCATTTTACTTTATGTTTCAAATTATAATATAAAGTTATAACTTAACTATATCTTTGAATTATAATCTCACAATTGTTTTAAAAGAGGATGCATTTTATGGAGAGAGAGAATTTTATATTAAATTGTTTATTCACATCGAAAGATAGTTCTGCGTTTTGATATATTTCACGTTATATTTAGTAATAATTTTAACGTAATCGAAGAACATATAAAATTTTGATAAATCAATTTATAAAATGAAAAATAATTAAATCCTTTCACAATCACTTTTAGTGTGGAAATTTGAGCACTTAACTAGCTCAAGGGTGAATTGGGCTTCCTATGAAATGGGGAACCATATTTGAGACCATTCCCTAAAAGCACCTATAAGAACTTTATAATGCCAAGCCACTACCTGGTTCTTGGCCTGCCAATGTTGCTATTAGATCTCTCCAACTTTGAAACATTAATGACATCAGGATAAGAACCAATGATCTTCATCTGCATTTTCCTAAGATCACCAACAAACTCCAATGCTTCTTTCATGGCCATTCTAGCTCCAACCAGAGCCTCATCCAATTCTGGATTGGACAAGTAGTAGGAACATAATTGCCTAAGAAGCCTGTCATGCCTCTCCTCAAGCAACACCAGTCGATCCTCAGCATGTTGAAGTACCTCACCAATGAGCTTCAACTTCTCTTTCAATATTTGTTGTCTGTGCCTTCTCTTCAAATTTGGTAATAAGAATAGGAATGATGAAGAGAAAAAGATCATGGCACAGGCAATGCGGGCTGAGGCCATGGAATCTGACCACAAGAAGAACAAGTATAAAGTTATACAAAAGATATAATGGGGAATAAATTCTTTGCTTCAAGTAAAGAAGGTGCCTTTTCTCTCCTTTGGTTTGGGTGCCTATTTGGATCATCTTCATTTTTCACATACTATGTAAAAGAAATGTTATCCAAATCTAAAAATCTAACAGAAAAACAATCCAACAACTATCTTGGGATTGCTTGTACAATAATACTTTGTACAAATAAGAAATAATTACGTAATTATAACCCCTTCTAATCAATCAGTTTGCTTTTGACAACTTGGCAGCTAACCTTCCTCGAACAGTATTCAGGTTTTGAAAAGATTTTGTTGCTTTTCTGTTCCGTGCCTTCCTTGTCTTTCTGTCGGCTCTTCGTCTTTCTAAACGCTGGCAGCGGATCTCAGGATCAGCCCATCCTTTTCCCCACTCTGAGAAACTTGAGTAAGATTTCTCAGTATTCATTGAGAGCAGCATATCTGCTTCTGGGTGAGTAAAAAAACTTTGATCCATACCAGACCTCAATAATTCCCATCCCTCTTTTGTTAGAGATGGATATTTTATCTGCACATTGGCCTGCAATGGACAGCGTGACTTAGTACTAACAATAAGAATCAAGCATTATCAGCATTGTTTCTCTATGCGCAAGTCTGGAACGGGAACATAGCAAAGCATGCCAAACAGATGATATAGAGAACAAATGACTCGGCTTAACTAATCAAAACAAATAGCTTGTCCCGTGCTGGTGATAAGAACAATGCCATTCACCTATATGCAGAAGATGCATTATAGGGGTCCATCATTTACTAATGTTTGTGGAAAAGGAATTATTAATCTACACATACAAAAGTGCCATTCAAGGAAAAGCATCCACTGTGGAATTTGTGTTCTATGTGACCCTGATTTTGTATTAATAGAGTTCTCACAGACAAATTATATTTCTATAGCATCTCCTATGCGGGCAATTTCTGAATTTAGTATTACCAGAAATGCCTGTGTCTGTGTCCGGACTCTGTATACAAAAGATTAATAGATAAATCTAAAAGTACAATATGGACATTGGTTCTCAAACAGTATCCTGAATTTGCTGATCAATGCAACAATTCTGTGGATAGATTGAGGGAATTAAAAATTCATTCGTAACATGTACCTTGTCATCGCCCTCTTTGATGTAACCTTTCCCTTCTAAAATTCGTGCAAGACCTCTCCACCATAGCTGATCACTTGTTGCATATTTTGGGAACTACATATACAAACATTACATGGATTTTCATTAAAAGAAACAGCAAAATAGATAGTGAAAAGAGTTCTTTTTAACAAACATTTGAAAGGGATGGAAATTATTGGCCAGAATCAGCATTCTAAAGAGCGCATACTCCAACTACCTGTTCCCTTATTTTACCAACAACCATCCTGATATTTGGTCTCCAAATAGATCTCGACACAGCATCCCTGTAGTTCACAACCTCATAGGAGTCCAGGTTGTGTCCCTAAAAGCCATTAAAACACTGATCAGCTAGAAAACCTCAATGTGCAATAATAGGTAAATTTTAAGCAATCACAAAAATCATCATAGCAGTCTTTTCAGGTTTATTTATTTTTTTTTTTTTTCCTTGGTCAAATTTCAAATGAGAAGATAAGTACAGAAAGAAAAGCTGAGAACTGAAGGATCATGATCCTGACCATAACATACAATTATGGTCACGTGCATTTCTATTTCTTAATCGCAAAAAAAAAAAAAAAAAAAAAGCATTCCCCCCCCTTTCATTTAACGGCCTCTAGTAGATCCACTTCTTACAATCACTTTCCATTGCGCCGTCTAAATTAGATACATTAGCATACTAGAAAGAAGTAAAGAAAATTTACAAATATAACTCTCGTTCAGGATCATTTGTAGGAGCAAATATCTAGTGGTTCAAATCAATCTCCATGGAAAAAATAAAGTGGATGTCTAACACAAAAAAAAGAGGTACTCATGCCAACAGAGATCTACATGACAACAAAAAAGAGGGGGAGAGAAAAAACTGAACTCCAACACGACTCACATCTTGTGCAGCCACAACTTGCAGGAAAATATCTACTTCAACCCTCAGATTCTGCAGCTCTGGTGATCCATTAATGCAGATATCACATCTGCTCACAAGACATTCCGCAAAAGAGAGTTCTAATTAGAAAACCATGAAACACTTCAAAATTATGATCTTGATATTCGCAAAAACCGAGAACACATAAGTGGAATTGCAAAGTCTATATGCTACAAACTACTCAAAAAATATTCTACGAAATCCACAAACAATGAATGCCAAAGTGACCACCTGAATCCTTATACATAATCCATGATAATGGTCCTCAACCAAGAGGTTATAATAGAATGCAATCAAACCTGTATGAAGATAAATTACAATAGATTGCATTGCGCTTTTAAATATGAGGTCAGGTCTTTATTTTACAAAATTCTCAGCATCCAACATATCCCATGCTTGCCTCTTGGTGATTACATTCAAGTCAAAACCCAAGTACTCCAAAAGAAGAATTTAGCCTCTATCATCCATTAAACAAGGTCAAAGGAGTTTGCTTGGCATGATACACTGATTGAGAATTAACCTGTCATGGTCAAGTTCATGGATTTCTAAGATAAAAAAACAAGAAGATTTACACAGTTCTCAATCCTTTAACAACAGTTCATCAAGATCTACTTGAAATAAAACTAGAAGAAAGAGGAAGCATACATACAGTAGACATTTCTCATGATAAAACTCCTCTCCAAAATACTCTACAAGAATCTTGGATCGACAGTGTGAGGTATTCATTCCATATCTGCAAGACAGATGTTTTAAAGAGCTACTGTTCCCTATTGATTACTACAAGGAAAACCAAATATTGATTCAAGGTGGATTACATCTGAACCTGAAGCAATCTGCCAACATTTGGTATGCATGCTTTGTCTGTTCTTCACTTCTCTGACTCGGCAAAAGTGTTGGCACTTTAGATAAGTTTGCATACAGAACTGTATGATCAGACAGGATAAAATATTGTCATAGTGATTCAAACTTCTGGTTCTCAATGTTGTTAGCACTATATGGTTGTGTTATCATGTTCAGCTTCAAGCTATACAGAATATTTAAGGCTGAAGAAGAAAATCAATTATGAGCTCCACAGGAATTATACTGTATAAGTAAAGATTGAAAATAATCACCTACCAATACTCTGTGGTGTCTACCCAGGTAAATTAGCTTTTAGTCTACAAAGATTACAAAAACTCCTACAATAACTAGGAAGAAACTCACTGCAGTCTGCTAGTTTGCCATCTCTTCCTGCTCGACCTGCTTCTTGGTAATATGCTTCCAGACTCTGTAATCAAAAAAGATTTCAATCTTTGCAACACAAGTCAGAAGAGTGCAAATGCAATAGACAACCAAGGTACACAACTTTTCACATATATGAGTTGAGAATGCCATAACTAGTAAATACACTATGAATCGTTACAATGCAAAGTCTTCAGATAGTTGACAGTATTTGCAACCTGCAAATATTTTTGAGCTTATTATGGTACTATTAACCTTAAGCAGGGTACCTGTGGCCAACCATAATGAATAATTCTTCGGACATTTAACTTGTCAATCCCCATTCCAAAAGCAATAGTAGCAACAACAACCTGTGTACATGACAAAGCTCAGTCTCACAAACCACTTTCTGAAATAAAGAATGCCAAGTGTGAGAAGATTGTCAGCCGTATCTCAGTGGGTACCAGAACCAGGAGCAGATTGGTTTTCAGAAGTAGATAAACGCAATTACTGTCAAAACTAGCAGCTTTCGGTTATTTTAACATGTCTTATGTTGCAGCAGAATGTATACATAATCCTTGACACATGGTACTTTACCCTATCAGGAAAGAATGTTGAATCTAAAACTTTCTATGAAGAAAAATCCCTGTTATTCTTGTTCCTGTAAATAGCTTCTGCATTTTATTCACCTTAAACTGTCCACAAAAAGAATGAAGCTAATAAAGGGCAATTGTTAAAACAAAATTAAAAAAACCTTGATTATGTTTATGGTCACTTCTCTTTTCTTTTTCAATTTTCTCTTTTTTTAGTAGCACATTTTATCCTCTTTCTAATACTCGGGGGAAAAAAAAAACCGAGAAAGAAAAATAGCATCATACATAACGGTTGCTACATATTTCTAGAACCTATTCCAGAAAAAAGAAAACATCATATACACCTGCAAAGCATTTTCATGAAATTCCATGTGGACCCTCCTTAGATGTGACTTTGGCAACTAAGACAGGAAAAAGCAGATGTCAGTTGGAAAGCAGTAATAGCAAGAACTTTTCAATCCAGCAGAGATTAAAAGCCTTAGACTCCAAAAACAATTACTCAGGAAATAGCATGTACAGAAGTTAAAGACCAAGAAAGTAGAGACATCAAAAGCCATGGGTTTGATGCGGAGGTTAAAGGCTCTAAAACACTCCTGTAGGCCCAAACATAGTAAATGAAAAATATCTCTGGTATATACTGTACTTCCACCAGTATCAAAAGCCTTCAATTGATCATGTAAAATGTAAAACAATTTCAACATTAGGGGAAACTCTAAAACCAGCAATAGTTTAATAAGATTTAGAGGGTACTTTTTTTCACATTGGAAGATATATAATCACAACAAACAAATAGAATAAGGCTGTGCTCAGATTGAAGTGTACCTTGGCATTGTAGGCATCAGCCCGTATACCATATCCCTGAAGAAATTTCGCAATACTCAATGTTTCTTTTCTAGTAGGCACATAGATGATAGTTGGCCCTTGTTCTAAAGGGCAATGAAGAAGTTGTAGCCTTTCTTCTGATTTAGTGGGTGGATTGACAACCGTGGATGGATCATATATGGCACATTCATTAACTGGTGATCGTCCAAAGAATTCACCACAAGAAACTGCATGAAGTAGAATTATGTTCCATGTTAATGTCATAATCTATTCATGCAGCAAGAGCAAAGTTCCATCCAATTATGAATTGCTAAGTCCTAGACTAAAATTTGAATTGGGTATGATGGCCATAGAATTTAATTTAAAGCAGGGCAAGATTCATTCAACGTAAACAAAAAAAAGGAGGGCGCGGGGGGGGGGGGAGAGAACTTATATACCATCCAAATCATTTACATATTGCAAGCTGTCAAAGTCGTCTTCAAGATATTCAACTGACAACTGTCTCCCATTACATGCATTTAAGGTATTCCTCTTCATTGAAGTTATTTCATGATTGCGCCTGTCCCTGTAACTAGCACCACTGATGCACTCATAACTTGGTGACCTATTCTCTGTGTCAGATGTGCTACAATTTGCACTGTTACTGGATGTTTCATATGCATCTTCTGCATTAGTTGCAACCATATCATGTTTCTTCTTACCACATGTTCTCTTATTAGCATATGTTTCTATCAGTTCACAGAAATCTTTTTCATAAGAAGATGGAGAAGAAGTTTGACTATGCTTCACCTGTAAAACGCAGATATGTTAAGGAATATATAACAAGAGACGGATTGAATCAATAGAAAATGACTTCTTAAAAGATGTCATTGAACAGAAAGATTGCTAGCATGCACATAAAACTATAATAATTACAAATGGATAAATACAACTTCCTAATGCAAGAAATGTAACTAAGCAAGATGTGTGTGTGTGTGTGTGTGTGTGTGTGTGTGTGTGTGTGTGAGAGAGAGAGAGAGAGAGAGAGAGAGAGAGAGAGAGAGAGAGAACAAAAATTCCACAGATAACATGCCCGAAGGTCAGAAGTACTTACTGAAAAGCGAAGATTTGGACGATAAAATGAAGTGAACACAATCTTTGTTTCCTTAGACATGCAAAGTGACTCCAGAATGTCATCTTGAACACGAAATGTAGCAGTAGCAGTCAAGGCCATCAGGGGTATATTCAATTTTAAAAACTTTAGTCTGCTGGTGCAGAAGTTCTTTCGAAGAACAGAAAGCCGCCTAAACCAAGTTCAACCAAAAAAAAACAAAAAAAAACAAAAAAACTTACAAAATCAGAATTACTACATCACTATAGGAGCCAACCAAACCAGAAGAAGGAAACAAGGGAATATCAATCAATTGTAGACATCACCTAGACCAACTACCCCAAGGCTTTAGCCACCATTAAAGATACTTAAACTGATATCCACCATGTGTGCAGTAATAGAACTTTTAGCCAGCCACAAGCAGAGAATCTCATAGTAAGACTTGCAGCTATGCATGAAAATTGATGCAACATCTATAACTGGTTGGCATTCATATGCAGGTGTACTTTACTATGATAAACATATATAAACACAAGATAAGCTTCATAAATGTGCAGATGACATTGGAAAACAGAATTTTAAGAAGGGTGATCAGGAGTTCAGCAATTAAGGAAATATTAGACCTGTAGTCAGGGCGGAAATCATGGCCCCACTTAGAAACACAATGAACTTCATCTATTGCAAAGAGTGCAATCCCACGGTTTTCAGCAAGTGTCTGAAGTGGTTTTATCAACCTGCAAAAAAAATAAACCACATTCAGATTACGAAAACTGTTGGAACACCTGATGTAAAAGATATTAGACATCTCTACCTCAGTACTGTCTCTGGGCAGACATAGACTATCTCGTAGATGCCATTCATTGCCTTCTTTTCTACAGTACTGTCAGGTTGACCAGATCCAAGAAAGCAAGCAGAAATTCCGTGTCTTGCTAGCTTCAAGCATTGATCATGCATCAAGCTTATCAAGGGTGATATTACAACTACTACTTTCCCTGAAAGTAATGCAGGAATCTGGAAGCACAAAGATTTCCCTGCAAATAAAGGCAGTAATTTTGCCTTGTTACTCATCCAAAATAAAAAAAAAAAAAAATGGTTTATAAAGAAATGCATTTCTCAAACTTACAAATAGGAAACAGAAAGTACCAGATCCTGTGGCTGCAAGAACAAGGGAGTCATTGTTTGCTATCCAAGCATTTAGTGCTTCCTTTTGGAAATCCTTCATTGAGGAATAGCCAAAATGCTTGTGCAATAGATTATTAGCTCTCTGCTCCCAATCTGAGCCAACTTCTGGTTGTTGCGTTTTACAAACCGGAAACATCGGCACCTCTGATGGGTATTTTGAAGCACTAGGGGCTTCCTCTTCTTTAACGGACCTCACAACCTTTGATCGAGAGGCTGATGCAACCGATAAATCATTAGTCTTTCTTTCCTTGAATATGCCAGAGTGTTGGAGGTGGTCCGTTATTCTAGACTGTCTTGCTTGACCTGACAAAGAGGAGTGCATGGGTCTTTTGCCCAAAGTGATTCTGCTATTGGCAGAACATCTGGGGCTACTGGACAGGGCTTTTCCATCTTCACAAGGACGATTCAAAATATACTCAACTGCATTATTCTTTGATGGACCCACTGCTTCTATAGCTTCTAAAATAGCAGAAAACTCAAACCCCATTTCCACAAGCTCCGCGATGACTTGGTCGGAAGATACATTGTCTCCATCCGTCATAGGAAAACTATTTTTACCCAAAAAAGAAAAATAAAATCGGTAGCACCAGGGTTACTATTTAATACATAATAAAAGATAACATGTTCTTCTCACAAACAGCTATCTTAACCAATTTCTTGGAATTCTGAGATAACAGCCATATCATATAACATAATTCTTGCATCCAAGGGCAGCCCGGAGAAATGCCTTTCATTAAGTCCAAAAATTTGGAATAATAACATTCCAAAAATTTGATATGTG
This sequence comes from Dillenia turbinata, assembly GCA_037126225.1. Classification (NCBI taxonomy): domain Eukaryota; kingdom Viridiplantae; phylum Streptophyta; class Magnoliopsida; order Dilleniales; family Dilleniaceae; genus Dillenia; species Dillenia turbinata. Next base: position 21,697,614 of record JBAMMX010000025.1, read on the forward strand.
CAGCTGGTTTTGCGTAAAGAAACATAAGATGGAAGATTGTATAGGATCACTAGTTTCAGAACCATGAACAATGCAACGGGTTTCCAAAAGCATCCCTCCTAAAACATAGTGACAAGCCTGTTACACAGGGGCGAAGGGATGGGGCGGGGGCAAAAAAAGTTATATATATATATATATATATATATATATATATATATATATATATATATATATATATATAATTTCAAAAATTATAGCCCTCAATGTTGTTTGGCCCACAAAAATTATAACCTTGTACTTGGTTCCCCTAATATAAATTTCTGACTTCGACCCAGCTGTTATAATTTCTAAGTTTGTAAAATAATTTGAAACCAATCACGATGATGATTACGAACACCAAAATAAGGTTGTGCGAAGATTGTTACTGACTTCAAAATATTATTCTTATGGCTTTCCAATAAGGATTACCTGATTTGAACAGCCCAAATTTACATAAAACCTACGTAATGGGTGCGTGTATGCAATGTACATTATGTTCTATCTATACGATACTATACTATTCTAATAACATTAATTATTTAGAAAAGAGCGCATCACCAGTATTACACATCAACACACTGACAAAACGTCCATAGAGCCTTCCAATCTAGAGAGAGAGAGAGAGAGAATATTCTGACCTTGTGGGACGATTGTGAATGAAGCGCACAGAAATTGTGGAGATTTAATTTGCTTCGAGCAAACAATGAGAAATTCGAGGAGATGAGATTTGGGGGAAAAATTCGAAACCCTAGAATTTTTTAAAAGGGCCGAGACGTGAATGCGTGAAATGTGTAGGGCAAGGTAAGACTGAGAGCGCGAAACTTGAGTTGGGTTTGGATCTCCATCCCTATTGCAGACGGAATCTCGCGTCGAAAGAGCGAAACGACGTCGTCCGGGTAGTGACCTTCTAATTTCGGTTCGAACCGTAGGTTGCCATTGGTGGCCCATGCCAATCACCCAACCCAAATATAATTTAAAATTGAATTTTTAAAATTACAATCCAGTGAAAAAATTGATTTAATTTGAAATAATTTTATATTCCTATAAATTTATTATAATTGAATTTTAATTAAATATATAAATCTCAATTGTTAACATTATAAATTTAATCAACATTACTTATATTCATTTTTTCTTGTGGACGAAGACTAAATCATTATATTATAATTATATTAAATTATTGTACCAATATCTAATTGATTCAGTGATTAAGTATTAATATTTCTGATCTCGGGTTCTAATCCTGTATATAGAAAAAATAGATACAGGAAGAGTTTTATCTTTTAAGAGTCCAACCAAGTTCAAATCAGATTTGGTCGAGTTCAAAATGATTATTGATACCGATAATTTATATAAAAAATAATAACTATTATTGTTATTATTATTAATATATTTGAACTATATAATGAAGATGACGCTAATAATTTTAGGCCTCCCTTGATTTCAACCATGGTATTCTTTCATCTTTCAAAGTTTTTTTAATCATTTTATAAATTATATGATGCTCAACATAAGAATTAAAAAGATTAGTTTAATTAATAGAAATACTTAATATTTCATAATCCGATTTGAAGAAATAAAAGTTCCTAGAGTTCTTTCTGTTTCCTTCTAAAATTGCTTAAAAGAATTTATGACACAAATATATTATCCTTTTTAACCCCCCCCCAAAAAAAAAAGAAAAAATTGCCCCATATGTTTGATGATAATCAAGCCAACCAGAAAATGGCAAAGATGGATATTTCAGTAATTAAAGTTTAAAAAAGAGATAGTAGAATATTTTATAACCACTTAATAAATTTTTTTCCTTTTTCTTTTTTTTTTCAAAAATTTTCCCAAAAAAAAAAGGGGGGGGAAAAAAAAAAAAAAAAAAAAAAGAGAGGGAAATTTTTTTTTTTTTTAAAAAATTTTTTATTTTTTTTTTTTGGGTGGGTTTTTTTTTTTTTTTTTTTTTTTTTTTTTTTTTTTTTTTTTTTTTTTTTTTTTTAAAAAAAAAAAAAAAAAAAAAAAAAAATTTAAAAATAATTAAAAAAAAAAAAAAATTAAAATTAAATTTAATTTTTTTTTTTTTTTTTTTTTTTATTTTATTTTAACATATATAATATACAAATTATATATATGATATCATAGTGATATCATCTGATTCGTAAAATGCTCTGACTAATATAATACAGGAGATAGAAATATGGAGAAATGTGTAAATATAAAAAAAATATATATAATAAATTTTTTGTAAATATTAATTATTTTATAGAAATAGTAAAATAGTTATATTTTACAATAAAAATTTAAAATAATCAAATATATAATTATTAATTATAAGTCAGATAATATGAAAAATAAAAATTATAATTAAATAAGTAAATAATTTATTAAATATAAGAAAATATATAAATATAAAAATATAATATTTTTTGTATAAATATTAATTAATTTAATATGTTAAATTATTTCAAAAAACGAAAATGTTAGTGTTAGGTAGTTTGTATGCATAAAAAACCAGTGGGTACAAAATCTTAAATTACTTATGCCAATAGTCAAACAAACTTGTGAAACCATGATTTTAACATCAGCAAGCTTCTTTCATCTTCATTCACCTACAAGTAATAATGTTTGCTTAATCTACTTGTTAGAAACTCATTTTCAAAAGAATAATTTAGTAGTCATAATTTTAAAATCTAATTTAAAAATCGTAAATTCCAATCTCAATATAATAAAAAAAAAATTATTAAAAATTTTGAACCTCCTTTGTTTTTAATATGGCTTGTGGTTTAGCGGATTCATCTGTGTAAGTTGGGTGTCACTAACCCTTTCATAATAACCCTTTCACAATAGAAGTATGGATGGTTAGAAAAGGTTTTCAGTTTCTTTTTCATACTAAACTTGCACCAATAGTCTTTGAGCTGAATTCAGTAAAGTTGGTGTTGGTGTTGGCTCTTAAAGAGAGTGTTAGTAATGACCATTTGGCTTATAATATTCTTTGAGAATGCCACTAGCTAATGCAACTTATAAGGGTAAACTCATTTCAATTTATCTCAAGAGAAGGAAATGTTTATGCGAACACATTAAATTATCTAACTCATTCAGTTTCTCATAATTTTCATGATTTGTTGTTTTTCCCTTAAAAGCTATATCGAATATTATTGTATGATATTCGATACTTAATTTCTTTTAGAGGTTAGTGGCATTAGGCCCATTTGTACCAACCAAGAAAAAAAGAAAACAAAAACAAAAAAAAAAACCAAAACAAAGCACTCAAGGTGAGATTTGTTGATCCAATATTCACTTCAAGCCTAAATGTCTTGGTGTGCCGGAGCGTTCAGAAGAGCTAGGCCCGACTATCTATGGTTGAGCTTAATTGTCTCCTTTTTTGCCTCGGCCGCTCACTTGATTTCCCCATTCACCGTAAATCCGATTTCCGACTTTTATATTTTTTAATTAATTTTTAAATTTAAAATTTAAAAATAAAAAAAAATTATATTAAAAAAACTCTCCATAAATTAAATCAGTTAATATTCAAAATAGATTAATAAAAATATAACTCAAAATATCAATAAAAAAAAAAAATCCGGTCTCTAAATCTAGCAAATATGTTACTTTATGGGTCCGCCCAATGGATGGGTCCAGTCAATGGATTTTGGAGGAAAAGGAATAGAAAAGTGGGAGATCGCACTTGGGAAAGGTGAGAGTACCTGTTAATTGATCTAGGGACTTCGATAATGAGTTCAAGGAGCCGGTGGATGCTCTTCCGGAATTGTTACTTACTTTCAATAGATAAAATATGTTGTTCGTGCAACTTGAAGGAGAATTGTCATATTGAAGGATGCCTGGAAGAGTCCTGGGTTTCGTTTGTTCTCATTGGGGGAGGGGAGGTGCGTTTTACGAGTGGAGAGGAGGGTTCTAGGAGATCAAGGCCTTACCACTTGCGAAGAACGAACCTCCTTATACCAATGGACCAAGAGGCTGCCGGTAATGAACCTCCTCGTACCGATGGACCGAGAGGCTGCTGATCATGATTTATTATTGTTAGAATTTTGTAACTCTATCATGCTGCAGAAACAATTGAAAATAATTTTCAAAATCGTAAAAAGTAAGTTTGTGATATATCTTAATCGGTGATTGTAGAAAATTTTTGAAACCGTAAATTCTGAATAAGAACAACTCGTAATCGGGATGATAGCCCCAATAATCGAACTATCAACACGATATCACGATGTCACAACGTACCAATCCTTAATTCGATGATTTCACATCGATCGAAAAACTCTCAAGAATAATTATTTTTCTCTACAATTAATTCTCTCTTAGAAAATTATATCTATTATCTCCATAGGATAGTTGTCTCTCATCAATGCAATATCCAATTGTTAATCTATTAAAATTGTAACTCCCGTAAGAGTCTTTTGAGAGAATATAAGAGGGAGTGGGTAATGAGTTTAATCAATCCAATTTGAATTTTAAAAATTTAATTTTTAACATTTAATAAAACTGTCCCATCCGACCATTTACCAATAATTATAGGCACAAACGGTAAACCATTAGTCTCTCATACCCACAATGTTGGAGATGGGTCATTTATTCCAGACAGTTTCTTTAAGCATACTCGACAAAGTAGGGATAAAGCAAAATGATATTTACTAAATACGACCATGGAAGATTATTTAGGAGAAAATTGCTTGTTCTTGCTCTGTTTATAGTCTGAAGTTGGAGAAGAAATTCGAAAGCATACCCTCTGACACAGCGTCGGATCCAAGACCCCGAATGTAGTGTAGTAGGGATAAAATATTTTTAAATTATAAACATAATTTTTTTTATAGGGTATCTTTTTTTAAGTGTGGGATAATTTTTTTTTTTTTGTGTGATATAAATATTTATTTAATATATTAAATTTAATTATTTTTTTTTATGGGGGCAATTGCCCCACACTCTTCAATGTGGCTCCACCACTGCTCTGACAGTCAAAGATCAAAGTACATACCAGCCACAATGCCCAAGCTGTGTTTCATTCCCTGAACACACCTCAATTTGAAGGACCTGGCAAAGACCTATATAGAACCATACAAGCCACGCCCACAAAGCCAACTGCGTAATTGAAATCTGAAAGCATATTTTAAATTTGAATGTTCTCACTATATATGAAAATCAAAACTCTTAACCAAAAAAAAAAAAAGGTGTCCACAAAAGAAAAAAAAAATTTGATGTCTGATAGGACATAAATTAGTGTAATATTTATAATTGATTTTGTTTTATTTTTAAATAAATATTACACTAATTAATATATTTTATTATATTTTATGTGCTAGGAATAATGGAGGAGTCATGAAGAAAAAAGGAAGGAAAATAAGACAAATTTGGAAGCATCGAAGATTTGTAAATATTCCTAAATATTTGGGAATAAAAATTTTGGGAAATTCTAAACTCTTGTAATTTGTCATTTAGTAGTGACCTAAAATTTAGGAGAGTTTTCTCTCTAAAAATTAGGTTAACTACTCCTATATATAGAGGGTTATGAAAGCTAAAGGAGACCCAAAGAAGGGGGCAGCCGCCCCTTCACCCTCTTTCCACCATTTTTGTCACGTCCTATAGTTTCTAAAGGTCACATTCTTCATTGTCCAGCAACTTTTCAACATTAATGAAATAGTTTTGTGAGTTTTATTTTTTCTCCTCCTCTTATATTTTCTCTTTAATTTTATTTTCTATTTGAAGGCTAGTTGAAACTTTGATTCATGATATTATGAGATCTAAATGTGTTTATTCATTCATCAATCATAGATATTTATTTAATTTTCGTACTTCATGGATCATAATTTTCTAGGGTTTATTGAATAGATGGCCAATGTTTAATAGACTTAGATTAATCTACAACTAATTAAAACGATAAATCCGTAATTGTTTGTTAGTTTTAATGAAGTGGTAATTGACATTCATGTCATGGGAATGACATTCGTGTCATGGGATTAAATAATCTAATTTAAATGAATCCGATGTGTGTTTGTTAATTAGAATTGGGTCTCTCTAAATTTTAATGTTGTTGAGACTTTCAATCCTAAGAGCTTCTCTAGGGTTGACTCTCGATTAGGGAAATAATTAACGAGCGTCTCTTAATTATCGACGAAGTAAGGAGAGATTGGTCGTTGGGCGATTGTCGGCGACTATAACCAATTTATTTATGTATTGTTAAATTATTCTTGAATCAATGATCAATCGATTGAATCAAAGTGGAAACGAACCCTTCAACTAAGTCAATTTATCTTGATTTTTATTCATTTAAATTTTGCCCGATTTTATTTTGTCTTTTTGCTGTTTCGATTTTAATTCTTCGTTTATTTAGATTTAGAAGTTAATTTAGTCAACTCAAAATCCCTCAAATTTTATTTTGATTTTTATTTTCCTTAAAAGAAATAAATCCACCCCTGGTAGGTAATTTATTTTTGGTTGTTTGACACACACCAATGTCTAATGACCCAGTTGCGAGTATGCTGTTTATAATTCATCATGGGATTCATCATCATCATCTTCTGCATTCGAGCTCCCTCCACTCTTCTCGTAGGCCTTCTTGATCACAGGATTGCAAACAGCTTCCACCTCCTTCATTTTCTCCTCATACTCATCCTTCTCTGCATTTGGGTTATCATCCAACCATTCAATTGCTTCCTTCAATGTATTCTCAATCCTTTCCTTGTCTTCAGAATCAATTTTCTCAGCTAACTTCTCACCAACTGTGCTCTTCATGTTGTAAAGGTAGGTCTCCAACTTGTTCTTCGAATCAATCTTTTCTCTAGTTATTCTGTCCTCTTCTGCAAATTCCTCTGCTTCCTTCACCATCCTTTCAATTTCCTCTTGGCTTAGACGCCCCTTATCATTGGTGATAGTGATCGATTCTGACTTCTTGGCTGCCTTGTCCTCAGCACTCACGTGTAATATACCATTTGCATCAACCTCAAAGGTGACCTCAATTTGTGGCACACCCCTACAAGATAAGTACAAGTTTTAGAACATTCTTGATTTTTTCACCTAAATGGCTGTTGGAACATACAAGGCACAAAATATTACTGAGCAAACTTACCTTGGTGCAGGTGGAATACCAGTTAGATCAAACCTTCCAAGCTCACGACAGTCCTTTGTCAAGCTTCTTTCTCCTTCATAGACCTGAGCAATGCAGATTTTGCATAAGGATTAAAACTCATAGAAGTTGAATGTGAAACATTTGTGTCCACATTTCCAAAGCATCAATTATTGTCTTACCTTGATTGACACTGTATTTTGGTTGTCTTGATAGGTTGTGAAGACCTGAGACTTCTTTGTTGGGATAACTGTATTTCTCGGAATAAGCTTAGTCATGACACCCCCAACGGTCTCAATTCCAAGGCTGAGGGGAGCAACATCAAGCAAAAGAACGCCTGAAAAACAAAATAAAAGTTTCCATGTCAAAATAGTATTGATTATCCTAGAAGAATATGCATTACACATGTTAAGCATTGGAGAGAACCAGTGTATTAGTCCTTACCTTTAGTTTCTTCACCCCCTTCACCGCTAAGAATTCCACCCTGAACTGCAGCGCCATAAGCCACAGCCTCATCTGGATTAATACCCTTAGTGGGCTCCTTCCCTTCAAACAAATCCTTCAAGAGTTGTTGTACTTTGGGGATTCGAGTACTTCCCCCAACAAGTACAATCTCATCAATATCTGATTTTTTCAAATTGGCATCCTCCAATGCCTTCTTGACTGGCCCTAATGTCTTCTTGAACAAGTCCATATTCAGCTCCTCAAACCTTGCCCTTGTCAATGGCTCCGAGAAATCAACACCATCGAAAAGGGACTCTATCTCCACTCGAACTTGGTGTTGGCTACTCAACGCTCTCTTGGCCCTCTCACATTCCCTACGAAGCTTCCCAAGAGCCCTGTTGTCCTTGCTAATATCTTTATTGTACTTCTTCTGGATCAACTTGACCAAATAATCCATCAATCTATGGTCAAAATCCTCTCCACCCAAGTGAGTATCTCCACTTGTAGCAAGGACCTCAAAAACGCCATTATCAATTGTCAAAATGCTCACATCAAAAGTACCACCACCAAGATCATAAACCAGAACATTCTTCTCCCCACCTTTCTTGTCCAGGCCATAGGCGATAGCTGCAGCTGTGGGCTCGTTAATTATCCTAACAACATTGAGTCCAGCTATAGTGCCGGCATCCTTAGTAGCCTGCCTTTGGGCATCATTGAAGTATGCTGCAATAAGGGACATCAAATATATATGTATAAGAATCAAACATCAGTGAACCAGATCTTGGAAGATGGTTAAGGGTGTGATTCTCTACCTGGAACAGTGACAACAGCATCTTTAATCTTTTTCCCCAGATATGCCTCAGCCGTTTCCTTCATCTTCCCCAAGATCATAGCACTGATTTCTTCAGGGCTAAAGACCTTCACCTCTCCGTCTTTTACCTTAACCTGAATATAAGGCTTACTGTCCTTGTTGACAACCTTGTAAGGTAAGAATTTGATGTCCCTCTGAACCTCAACATCATCAAACCTTCCAAAGAGGAAATAATTTCATCAAAACAAGACCAACAGAAACAACTTCAATTAAAAAGCATAGTGCGGTTCTACTTACTTCCTTCCAATGAGCCTCTTGACATCAAAGATTGTGCGTTGCGCATTTTGAGCTGCTTGATTCTTTGCAGCTTCCCCAATGAGGCGCTCAGTATCCGTGAATGCTACCCAAGATGGGGTGATTCTATTTCCTTGATCATTCGCTATAATCTCGACATGACCATTCCGATACACACCAACACAAGAATATGTTGTTCCAAGGTCTATACCAATTACTGTCCCCACTTTTTGAGACTCAGCAGCTATAGCTATCCCAATCAGGAATTCTGAACATAAAAAAAGGAGCAAAACTAAGGACCAATAAACTGATGTAATATATTGCTCCAACAACACCGATGATTTTGAAGAACTGTGAACATGCAAGAAAGTTGTAATTTTTTGTTTAAAAAATTAAAGCAAAATAAATAAAATCTAGACTAAGAGCAACTAGATTCAGTACCAGATTATGAGGAACACAAACTGGTTCAAGGAACACAAACTGCTTGCAAGTCTAGATTTCACTTAGATTAAGAAAAATACAAACTTAGATCACAACAATTAGGATCAGTAGCAAGTACTAACATTATGGCTCTTTGCAGATCAAATAGCACAAACATGGACTATATAAGGAACAAAAACAGGGTTGTTGTTTTTAATGTCAAACTCAACAATCTAGTAATAGAGATCAAAACAGGTCTAGGTTTCACTGATTTATTTGCTTGGAAAGTCCAGGTTTCACTTAAATTAAGAAAAGCACAAACTTAAACGACACCAATTAGGACCAGTGCCAAGTACTTACATTAAGGTTATCTGCAGATCAAATAGCAGAAACATGAACCACATAAGGAACAATAACAGGGTTATTGTTTTTAATGTCAAACTCAATAATCTAGGAATAGACATTAGATCAACAATTTAGGAAGGAAAAAAAATGTAGATATCAAATCTGGACTAAGTTCAAAAATAAATAAATAAATAAATTAGTACCAACATTTACTAATATCTGCAGATCAATGTCAAAATCAACAATCTTACAACTACATGGAAAAAAACATAAAGTTGATTAGGATTAAGGAAACTAAAGAACGCCAGATTTAGCGAACAACCCAAATGCCTAAAACAAAAGTTTAAAATTTTTTTTAATGAAAATAAAGAACACCCACTAACTCAATCCCCTCATGCTCAGCCAGCTGATCCTCTCATCTCCTAATACATCCTAATACAGAGAACAACTCAATTGCCTAAAAAGTTTAGGAGCAACCAAATACTTAGAAATCGACATTGAAACTCTTACCTGAAGCAAAGAGCATCAACAACACCAAACCCCAGTGATTTGCCGCCATAACTCTCTCTCTCTCTCTCTCTCTCTCTCTCTCTATATATATATATATATATAGATTTTGGTGATCTTGATTTCAAGTGAAGGGAAAGATCACTCCAGGGGATCCTTTTATAGTTTGGATTATGGGTTTTGGTTTCTTTCGCGCGCTAGAGTGTTCTGTCGAATAATGGGATGCCAAGTCATGTTTTCGGTTCCATACGTTGTCGTCCTCCTGTAATGGCGCCACGTTAGGCTTCCAATCAATACTGGACACGTGTGAAAGTTCTATGTTCACCTGGCTTCGTCGTGAAGTTTCCCGACGTAGGAGGGAAGTAGTCCAGTTGAAGTCTAATTATTATGTCATCCCAGGAACGAAAAAGCAAGTTCTGGTAATTCCATTTTTTCTTATAATTTTCCAAATTATCTAATTTTTTCTTTCCTACTATGTCTTATTTTATGAAAATAAAAGTAAAAAATAAAAATAAATATAAAAAATAATATTTTATAAAAATAAAATAAACGAAAATGTAAAGAAATACATAAATATAAAAAATATAAAATTTTTATATAAATATTAATTATTTTATCAATATAATAAAATGATGATATTTTATAATAATAGTTTAAAATAATCAAATATATAATTATTAATTATAAAATTTTAATATAAAAATAAAAAATTAATTAATTAATTAAATATAAAAAATATGACAATTTTTATATAAATATTAATCAATTTAATATATTAAAATATTTTAGAAATAAAGAAATGTTAATATTGAGAAGAGGTTTTGAATCTCTGTTAAGAAGCTTGTAGTTCTCTATTTTTGCCACACCACTCTAAAGTTTAAAATATTTTAATTTTTGAAAAAAAATTATTATTTAATAAAATTGCGTCAATATTAAATTAAAATGATTAAAACTGATTTAGATCAAATATCAACAACTTTAATGGAGTAAAATTTTCAATAATGGTGATTGGACATAAATTAGTATAATAATTATAATTTATTTTATTCTATTTTTGAATGAATATTATACTAATTATTATGTTTTGTGGTAATTGATATAATAGGAATAATAGAGGAGACTTTTGAAGAAAAAAAAAGGAAAAGAAGGTAAATTTGGAAATATGGAAGATTTGTAAATATTTATATATTTCTAAATATTTAGGAATAAGGATTTTAGAAATTTCAAACCCCTTATAATTTGTTATTTAGTAATTACCTAAAATTTAGGAAAATCTTCTCTTTAAAAATTAAGTTAACTCACTCATATTTATAGATGGTTACATTGTGTAAGGAGAGAGCCGCCCAAGGGGGCATCAGCCCCCACATCTCCAGTGGCAATAGCCAGGAGCAGAAAAATAAATTGTCTTCTTCCAACAAGAGGGCAGCCGGCTGCAGCAGAAAAAAACATAGTATTTTTTTGGCTCTAGCACATTCTTTATTTTCCAACAAAAAGGGTCACGTCTTGGAGTCTTCAATCATTTGTCACCAACATTTATGCCCTCTTTATGGCAATAATTGTTTTTATTTTTGCTAGTTTTTATTATCTTATGTTTTCTTTTTAATTTTATTTTTCTAGTTAAATAGTATTGAAATCTTGATTTTCTATGATTGTGAGATTTTATTGAGTATATTAATTCAACATGTCATAGGTATTTATTTAATTCATACGCTTCATGGATCATAATTTTCTAGAATTATTAAATAGATGGTCAATGTTTAATAGATTTAGAATAATTTACAACTAATTAAAAACGACAAGCTTTGTTTGTTTTTAATAACGGAGTAAATGACATTCATGTCATGGAATTGAATAATCTAATTTAAATAAATCCAGATTGAAATTTACTGATTAGAATTGGGTCTCTCTAGATTTTAAAGTTGTCAAAATACTAAATCCAACGAGAGTCTCTTGAGTTGTCTTTCGATTAGGGAAGTAATTAATGGTGGTATCTTGATTACTGAAAAAGTAAGGAGAGATTGGTTGTTTCGTGGTACTTAATGGCTATGACCAATTTATTTATGGGTGTTAAAATTTTTAGATAGATCGATAATCAATCACATGAAATCAAGGTGGAAATAATTCATTTGACTAGAAAAATTGATTTTCCATTAGTTTTTATTTTTATTTTGAGTTATTTATTTTTATTTAATAAGTTTAGTTAGTTTTCCAAACCTTCATATTTTTATTCTATTTTATTAAAAGAGATAAATCTACCGTTCCATGTGGATTCGACTCTGCTTATCCTAAACTCGTCTTTGTGAAAGTAGATATTTTATTTTTGGTTGTTTGACAACACACCAAGTTTTGGTACCGTTACCGGAAAACGGTGTTAAGTGATTTATTTTTTTTAAGTTTTGTTTTCCTTTTTTTTGGAACTAATATTTGTATTGAACTCACTGAAAGTTTGTCAACGACATAGAAGATAAGGATTTTAAATACTCAGACATAGCTGGTCAAAAAACTTTAAGGGAGTTGTTATTTCCTGATTTTAATGAACATATTTTTTGCAGTGATTTTTCTAATATTAGAACTTCCCAACAATTTAGAATATAACAAGATGTCCCAAAGATGGTCAACGAGGTAAGTGATTTTTCCCTTCGTCAAAAATTGAGAGAATTAACTTCTCTTATACGTAATTTTATTGTAGGAAAAATACAACCGGTACAAACTTGTGAAATTTGTTCAGAAATGGATCATGCAACCGATAAGTGTCTCATTCTTTATGGTGACTCATATTCGAACATCTACAACCAAAGATGGCGTAATGAACCATATTTCAATTATGAAAATTGGCAACAAGGATTCCAACAACAACCACAAGTCTAATCAACAATTTCAACAAGAAAGCCAATGATTTCAACAAGAGACAAGAGTCAGCATTCAGAATTTGAAAAATCAAATGTCACAATTGATGACAACTATGAGTTGATTAGAAAAATCATCAAAAGAAGTGCAAAACAATTTATCAAAAGTAAAAAAAGATAGAGAAATCGAGTAAATAGAGAAATCATCAATAACGAATGAATCCACCAAAGAGGTAAGTAACGAGTCCAATACTTTCAAGACAAAAATTTGGATTTTACCATATTTTTCTAACAGGTTGGCACAACCGAAAGAGGAGGAAGAGAAAGAGATTTTGAAAACTTTTCCAAAAGAAGGATTTAATATTCCTCTCTTAGAAACAATAAAACAAGTATCAGAGCCATTCATAAAAGAAGTTAAGACAAAAATTGATGCGGATTTAGGTACTCTAACTCTTGAGTTTGATGGTAAAATTGATACTTTTAATATTTTTGATATTATGAAATATCCAAATAATTTTAAGTCTATTTTTCATGATAGCATGGTGGAATTTATTGTTTATGATAATTTTGTACAAGATGAATTTTATTTTGTTTTTAAGGAAAACGTGACAGATGAAGTTGCATAATAGAACAAATTTCTTGACGACAAATTCTCATATTGGAAACAAGTATTGGTAGGCCATAAAATCCTTCACTTCAATTCAAAATTGAAGTTCATGTCAGGTATGTTGAAATCTAAATGGACCGGACCCGTCTTTGAACGAGGTTGAAATAAGAAAATAATGTCGAGTCAAAGACATTAAACAAAAGCACTTGTTGGGAGACAATCCAATATTTTCTTTTATAATTTTTATTTCATATTTATTTGATTTTGACTTTTTTTAGGTAAATAAATGCTAAAAAATTTGATGATCAGAAATGCTCCTACGCCTTAACAAGCCTTCATTACTGTCCAAGTTTTGCTAATGTTCTCAAGTGACCAAAATTTCACATGAGTTAGGGCGTGCCCACGCCCTAAGAAGGGGTCCATTGCTGCCACCATAATTTTTTCTTCAAAATTTGTAAGATTTGACCCTCCATTCCTCACTCCACCCTAGGGAAGTTTTGTTTTCACTTTTATCTTTTTATTTTTGCTTTTATTTGGGATGAATGTTATTTATTTATTTATTTATTTCTTTTTTCTCTCTCATTTGGCATACATTGAGAACAATATATGATTTAAGTGTAGGGGAATATTTCATATTTTTGTTTTTGTTAGTTTGTTTGTTTTTTTAGAATATGTTAAGTTTTGTTTCATTTTATTTAATTAAAAAAAGACAAAAATAAAAAGAAAAAAGAAAAAATTTTAAATTTTCTAAATTGATGTGTGTTATTTGGTTGACTAGAAATTTATGAAAAAATGGCTCGTATTAGTGGTTTTTATACTTGTAATGACTATATATGTCTTTAATAGTTTTCTTTGAATGATAAACATACAAGATTTATCACAAATTCCATTTCAAAGTGAAGATTTGAGCCTAAAGTGAGCAAATTCATTTTTTGCGTTTGGAATTTCTTTTCTTCTTGAGTGAATATCATACTTGGATTGGTTATTCTAGAATTTGCAATGTTATGCATTTTGAAATCACATCTAGGATTTCATGTATTGAAATGATAAAGGCATCTAGGTTTTACCCCATTTTGACTTTCGTAAAAATCCATACCTTGATTTTTAATCCTCTTAATAAACCAATTTGAGTTTGAGACATTTTCTTTCTTCAAAACCCTTCAATATAACACTATAACCCTATTTTGGCTTGCGTTTCAACTCTTGTATCAAGAATATATGTAGTTAATTACATGATGTTAATTATATGATTGTCTCATGAGATATGTGTTGATTAGAGATTTGATAATGATATTTGCTATATATGAAAAATAAAGAAAAAAGTTTGATTTTGTTCATTTTTGTGCTGAGAAGTTCTTCATAAAAAAAAAAGAAGAAGAAAAGAAGTAAAAGTAGCAGAGAAAAAAAAAAGAGAAAAAAAGAAAAAAATTGTTGCATTTCCGAGAATTTCATTTCAGTCATGGACTATGGAAAAAGTCTGATATTTTTATATGCTTTTGACTGTTAGTTATATTGAGCACATGTGGATAGCGAGATTATGTATTTTTGGCATACTATTTGTGAGGGGCAAATATGTTATTGTAGAAAATTATGTGATTAATTGCATATTTTCTTTGATACATTTTAAGCTCTTGATATATCCATTTTATCTTATCCCTAACTCTAACTACGTTACAATCAAATGAAAGACTTTTAGATTGGTGCATGAAATTCAAAATTTATAAATAATGGAGATTTGATATATTTATAAACATATGGTAATGTCAATTCCAATGTGTTGATTTGAGTGTTATTCATATATTCTTCATCCCTTTTTGAGTGAACCCTTGAAGAAAATTGTTGAATTTTGCAATTTTGATTTCATAAGGAGCTATTGGGATTTGTAATAGTTGTTCTCGTATGAAATACTATGAAATACTTATTGTTTTGATTATTTTTCTAGTTTGATTCTTATGACATATGTTGGCTTAGTAGTTTGAAAGAAAAATAAGTTGGTTAAAGTAATTTTAATTTTATTTGAGTTAGGAATGATTGAGGATAAACATCATCAAGGTATGTAGGAATTTGATAGGGTATAAAGTAGTGTAATAATTATGGTTTATTTTATTCTATTTTTGAATGAATATTACACTAATTATTGTGTTTTATGGTAATTGATATAATAGGAATGATGGAGGAGGCTTTTGAAGAAAAAGGAAGGAAAAGAAGACAAATTTGAAAGTATGGAAGATTTGTAAATATTTAGATATTCCTAAATACTTGGAAATAAGAATTTTAAAAATTTCAAATTTCTTATAATTTGTTATTTAGTAATTACCTAAAATTTAGGAGAGTCTTCTCTTTAGAAATTAGATTAACTCACTCATATTTATAGAGAGTTACATTGTGCAAGGAGAGAGAGCCACCCAAGGGGGCAGCAGCCCCCACATCTCCAGCAGCAATAGCCACATCCAGGAGCAGAAAAATAAATCGTCTTCTTCCAGCAAGAGGGCAGCGGGCTGCAGCAGAAAAAAACATAGTATTTCTTTGGGTCTAAAATATTCTTTATTTTCCAAGAATAACCATTTGTCACAAACATTTATGCCCTCTTTTCAACAATAATTGTTTTTGTTTTTGCGAGTTTTTATTATTTTATGTTTTCTTTTTAATTTTATTCTTCTAGTTAAAAGATATTGAAATTTTGATTTTCTATAATTGTGAGATTTTATTGGGCATATTAATTTAACATGTCATAGGTATTTATTTAATTTCAACGCTTCATGGATCATGATTTTCTAGGGTTATTAAATAGATGATCAATATTTAATAGATTTAGAATAATCTATAACCAATTAAAAATAACAAGGTTTATTTATTTTTAATAACGGGGTAAATGACATTCATGTCATGGAATTGAATAATCTAATTTAAATAAATTCAGATTGAAATTTACTTATTAGAATTGGGTCTCTATAAATTTTAAAGCTGTTGAAATACTAAATCCAATGAGGGTCTCTTGGGTTGTCTTTCGATTAGGAAATTAATTAATGGTGGTTCCTTTATTCCTGAAAAAGTAAGGAGAGAGTGGTCATTTCGTGATATTTAACCGTTATAATTAATTTATTAATGGGTGTTGAAATTTTTAGATAAATCGATGATTAATCACATGCAATCAAGGTGGAAATAATTCTTTTGACTAGAAAAAATGATTTTCCATGATTTTTTATTTTTATTTTGAGTTATTTATTTTTATTTAATAAGTTTAGTTAGTTTTTCAAACCCTTATATTTTTATTTTATTTTATTAAAAGAGATAAATCTACTGTTTCCTGTAAATTCAACTCTACTTACCCTAAACTCGTCTTTGTGAAAGTATGTATTTTATTTTTGATTGTTTGACGAAACACCAAATGTCTTGAGTCCATCTAGCTTCAAAATTTTCTCATTAAGTCCATTTTGCTCCAAGTCTTTAAATTCAATTTTCTAAAAATAAAAATCAATAAAACCAACTATTAGAGTACTAACCAATGCAAAATCAACCCATAATAATAACAATAAATTTAATAATTTTGCACGTTATCAAATTCTCCAACACCAAACCAATACTTGTTCTCAAGCATTCACTATACCAATGCCTTTTAACTATTCTCCTCTTCACTCATTCCCCTCCTTCATTTCATCATCCAATAATTCCAAACAGTACACATTGAAACATTCAAAACAAAACAACAATTCAGAGAACAAATGCTCTTATTTTTGTAACTTTTAAGAGAAAATAGAGATATTCCATCAAACTCAATAATCTCATTAGAATTCAATGAACTAAGATCCAATACCCTCACAATGAATTCACTCTATGCACTCAAAGTGTTTAAGAGAATTTATCAATAACTCTCAAAATCAAAGTATAGTATGATATTACCATAAGTTTGCTTATTAATCAAATCTCCACTACTAATTATATGAATTCAAAACAAAAATTTGGGGGGTCTTTACAAGGGTTGTAATTTGGTTTGGGTAAAGGTAGGGTAAAAGGTAAATATAATGTGTAATACATACCAAAAAAGCATGTCAAAAATTATAAAATATTCCTATTATCAAACACATCTATAATATGAAGATACAATCAACCCATAGAAAAATATTCCAAGTAAGATCATCTCATTCCTTGATCAAAACTTTTGAACTTTTTTTTTTCTTTCTTCTTTTTTTTTTTTCAAATTCCATCGTCTTAATTTTCCGAGATTTTTTTTTCCTTTTTTTCTTTTTTTTTTTTTCATTTTTTTTCATTTTTTTTAAGATAACAAACTTGAGAATGAATGAAGATATAGTGCATACATAAATCTTCCCAAATCGTATGAATAAATCTCTAAAAATAATACCTAACGTAAAATTATTCAATTCCTTTTACAAATAACCATCTATTCAAACTCTAAACACATACTTTTTTTATATGAGGACTAAAAAGAAGGTAAAACACAAAAAGAAGGCTGTGTGTAAATTTGTGCGGTTTAAAAAAAAAAGAATAAAGACTCAATTTGATTCACTAGGGGATGAATATGCACGGAAATGTCTTTTTAAGATAACTAAAATGTGTAAACCTAATTGTCCCCATCATATTAATGCATGAACTCATGAATATGGTCTCAAAATATATAATAAAATAAGTTCTAGAATAAACACGTTATGATTGATGCACACTCATGAAGAAAGATTAGAGCAAATGTGATGGTGTGCTCTTAAAGTTCAAAAGCTCACAAAAGTATTTAAATTTGTATCAAATCTTATACATTTTCATCTATTTCAATCATCAAAGTCAATGGAACGCTTAAAACATTTTTATCCAAAAACAACCAATCACACTTGTCTCATTTATGCGTTTCAACTCAAATCAACAACGTATACTAACTCAAAATTTATTTTCAGACGAAAATCAAATGAGTATGAAGCTCCAAGAAAAATAGAAGAAATGACATAGATGCATAAAATCCTCCCCTACACCTAAATTCTACATTGTCTTCAATGTATGCAAAATGTGAGAAAAGAGAAAAAAACTAGCATGTAACTCAAAAAAACTAGCATAATTTTAAAATCGCAGCAAGTATAAAAAAATCATCCAATATAATATATAAAAATAGGACCACACTAAAAAAATAAATAAAAGAGAGAAAACTCCCCTATGGTGATGCTGAGGTCGTGGAGGGTTTTGAAAAGATTGAATCGTGAAAATGAGGATGAGAGTTCTTAAAATCACATGATTATATGGAAGAGAAAGTGCTTCTACCAAAAAAAAAAATTTATTCCCCTCCTGAAACCGCGTGATCACGCCCTAATGTCAGGACTGCTTCTGTCCAAAATTCTAATTTCACTAGTAAACATTGTGTGATCATCTCTTAACACCAAGACTGCTTCTATCCATTTTTTTTTCAATTGCCTTGGTGTCTCTTAGATTGATGCAACTCTTAAAATTTCCATCTTGGACACCTACAAAAATTGAAAGAAGAAACAAATGTCACTGGTCAAATACCCCTAATTAATTAAGAAATTAAATAACAAACTAAACAAATTCAAGGAAAAAAAATATTGGGTTGCCTTCCAACAAGTGCAATTGTTTAACGTTTTTATACTCGACGTTTTTTCTTTTTTTTTTTTCTTCAAGAAGGTTTCAACTTCAATTTGGGAGATTCATACAACTTCCCTTCCATATCTAATTATGCATTCAAATCAAAATATTCTTCTTCATATATTTCTTGTACAAATAAATAAACAATATCAACAAAACAAATTGATTGACATTCATTTGGGTATTTCATAAGATCAAAAATAATAAATTTAATAATCTCGCCGTCAAACTCGACGGAGAGAGTACCCTCGTCCACATCTATTTTTGTCTTTGATATCTTCATGAATGGTCTTCCTAATAGAAGTGGAGCTGAATCAATAATATTGTCTCCTTCCATTTTCAAGATTTAAAAATCAGTCTGAAAAATTAGTTCGTTAACCTGCACCAAAACATCTTCAACAATTCCCTCAGAGTAAGTATAAGAATAGTTAACTAACTGGATATCAACCCCAATTTCTTTTAAGAGACATAATTTCAGAGCACAATAAATTGAATAAGACATGATATTTACGGGTGCTCATAAATCTAGTATGGTATACTCAATTTTTTTCTTACCAATAATACAAGCTAGAGTAAACATATCTAGATCCGTACATTTTTCAGATAAAGTTTCTTTGATCACATCAGACATATTCTCATTCATTTCATCACCTCTTAATTTCTTAACTTTCTTTTCTGAATTCTCCAACTTGTTAGGAAAAAGTGGTACAACCGGGTTAGAGATTGTAGGTAAAGGGGAATCGAAATTTATCTTGTTTGAATTTTCATTGGGAACTTCGGCTTCTCCTCTTCATCCTTTACTTTGTTCCTCTTTTTGGGTGATGGTGTGTATGATTGCAACTCCTTTCCACTCCTTAATACCATTACACTAGCATTCTCTTTCGGGTTCACTACCATTTGTGAAAGTAATTTTCCTGAAATTTGAGCCTCCAAATTGCTAACCAAATGGGTTAGCTGAGTGATTTGATTTCCCAAATTTTATAAACTCGCCTTGTATATTGTTGAAATTGTTGAGTGTTAGTCGTGAGAGTTTTTACAATATCTTCTAATTACATACCTGAATTAGATGATTGTTTAGGTATTGAAGATGATCTATTAAAAAATTGAGATAGATGTCTTAGCTGTCATCTTTGATTCCCATAATCCAAATTTGAATGATCCATCCATTCAAAATTATAATTATTGAAATAAGGATCATATGTATGTCAAGGTTGGCTAAGAAATCCTCTTATGACATTTATTTGTTGAAAAATTCTTCTTGCGATATTGGACACATATCCATAGGATGTCCAGACATCGAGCATATGCCACAAATTGTAGCTGCCTGTGATTGCCCTACAACCAATTGATGGATCAAAGCAGTTAGTTAAAAAATTTGATTTTCAAGATCTGAGTGACTTATCTCATGAGTTGGATGTCCAATGCACAAGGATTGTTGATTCAAAATTCCTGTATGAATTGCCATCTTTTCCTCCTCTTAAAAAAAAAAAATCAGTAAACAAGTGAAAAAATATAAACTAAGAAATTAATGTAGTTTCTCGGCAACGGCGTCAAAATTTTTGACGGGTTTGTCGAAACCCTCAAAATTAATACTGATTTCTCGATGCGATAAATTTATAACAATATTGGTACCATGTCGAATTCTAAGGGAACTAAATTGATTTAATTTCTTAGTTAAGTGTTTTAACAATGAAAATAATAAATATTAAAAGAAAATTAATTTACCAAAACTCTGATTCAAGGGTTTACCACATTCAATTGTTTTATTGATCATTGGTTAAAAATATTTTTCTCACAATTCAAGCATTTAACCTTAGATTTATTAGGATAACTGTAATAAATATTGTGTTTTCCTATTTTTTTTGTTTTCTTTTATGAATAGTTGCTAGCCTCTTGTAGAATTTTAATATTCCTCTTGCCTTCAATGAGTAGCAGCCGACCCTTGGTGTGGAGATTCTTGAATGATTTTGTTTCTTTTTTTCAAAAAGAAAATTTTCCCCAACAAAATAAAAACTCCTCCAATAAGGAAAATAAAAATTAATTCTTAAAACAATTTTACCTAAAACCAAATTCCTACTAAAATTAACTAAAACTAAAAAAATCAAGTTTTTTCTTTTTTTCATATGCCCAATAAAATGTCTTGAGTCCATCTAGTTTCAAAATTTCCTCATTATGTCCATTTTACTCCAAGTCTTTAAATTCAATCTTCTAAAAATAAAAATCAATAAAATCAACTATTAGAACACTAACCAATACAAAATTAACCTATAATAATAATAATAAATTTAATAATTTTGCACGTTATCACTTATCTTGGACTCGTCTTTGTAAAAGTAGATATTTTATTTTTGGTTGTTTGACGACATATCAAATGGCATTGGAGAAATTAAAAAATATATAAAAAAATGTAACAAAGAGTTGCAGAATTGATTTTACTATGTTCAAGGTACCACACATACTATATAAACCCCATGTCTTGATTTAAATTCAAATAATAGAAATTGATTGCCAGGTATTCCCAAATAATAAAAATTAGTTGTAAAAATATGTTAAGAACATTTTTTTACGAATTTTTAATATTTTAATTAAATTATAATAATAGATTTATCTTAAAAAAATAATTATGATTTTTATAGAAAAATAACAATTATTATAATGACACAAAAAAGTATAAGAATACCAATCGTTCTCAACATTCTCTTATAGAATAATTAAAAAAAAACGAAATTGTTTTTATTTTTTTCACTTCTAGCATTCGAGTAAGTTTATATTTATATTAATGGATAGTCGATCTAGTAAGATGGAATGTTAGGTTCTTTAATCAAATTATGAGTTTAAATATTATGAATAGAAAAAAATATGTTATGATAGTCCTTCACTAAATAAGATTCTATAAATATTTAAATCAGATTAATTAGAATATAATTATAAGTTTACGTGATAAAGGGAAAAAAAAAGTTCATGTTTATCAACAAAGAGATGAAGTGAGCCGTACCACGTAAGAGGGAAGGGGTTGGACTAAAGTTCACCCAGCCCGAAATTGGGTCCGAATCTTATACCCAAATTCTGTCCTACTCTATAACAAGGTGTCACAACCCAGCTCTTAAATCTAATATTGGAGCTCCATTAACTCAGTGTCAGGAAAAGGAGGAAAAACACAGTATCAAGAATAGAATGGGAGGGGCTGTGAGTTAGCAATGAAATGAATGTTGGGTGTTGGTGGTACTAGTGAAGATTGGTAGAACTAATGCGGGAGAGAAGAATGAGATTGAGATTTAGAGAAGAAGTAGAGAGAGAGAGAGAGAGAGGGAGAGAGAGGAGAGTGTTCAGAACAGGGAGATAAAACTAGTTTCTTCTTTCTTGCCTTCTGTTCTCATTCATACGTACATGTATTTAAAAATTGCTTCTACCAATCTCCTAACTAATCCTTAATAGAATCAGTTGGATTGTTTACAAATAGCTCAACTAACCTGACTTCTATCTTTTATTAGCCGTTATATTTGGATTCCTTGCTTGTCTGTTACACTAGGTTGAAGGTTGAGACAGGCTAGGATGGTGTTCCGAAGAGAAACAAAATTCGGTGGTCGGGCTGTACAAAAATGTGGCTCAGTTGTAGTGCCTCGGGCAGACCATGGGCCAGGCTTTAGGTCTTAAATACCTAAGTTGCTTTTTTTTTCTTCTCATTTTTTTTTAATAAATTATAAATATCGAATAACTATATTAAGTCGATTAAATTTCGAGTTGAATAAGTAAAGTTATTGTATATTTATTTTTATTATATATAAAATTTAAATTTAAAATTTTATTTAAATAATATAAATATCGACCCAATTGGATATTGATAAAACCCTAACTTGATACGAGGTGACTTCACCATGATTGGTTTTGAAAATAAATGAATCAACAAAATTTAAGTTACACATCGGTCGTGCTGGGGTCAGGGGCACAGTACTTGCTCAATAATATTTTGTACTTTAAGAATCCAAATCGAAGCGTGTGATTCAGAAACTACGAAATTATAGCTTTCGAACAAATGGATATAAGCGTGGTTGCCGCTAGATTACCACGTCGGCAATGGATCAATTTCATGGTTCTTCTTTTTCTCTGTTGAAAAGAAAAAAATAAAGTTCCAAGTCAAAACCGCTACCATGGAATAACTGGTCTAATATGTGTTATTGATTGTTGATACAACACCTTGAAATTGATTAGAACACACGAAAAAACTCTAGACATAAACATGTTACAGAAATCCCATGTTGAAGAAGAAGATATTAAATTATGGGCATCACCAAAACCAGTTAAAATCTATCGAAATGGTGCTAAAGGGCTTGGACTTGTTGGCACTTTGGTGCTTCTAAGCTCTTTACACACTTGATCCAACATACCCAAGAAGTCCCTAACAATCACAAAAATCCGGAGGGGGTTAGATTCATCTTTACTCACATCTCCATGGAAGTATTCAGTGATTTGTCGAACATGCAGGAGGACTTTACGTTCATCCTCTTGCAGCTCTTTCAGATTTTTCTCTGCAGTGGTCAAGAATGAGTTCATTGAGCTCACAAATGCGCCATTCTGGTCATCAGTGGACAAGTCACCATGTACTAATTGTTGCAGTTTGGACATTCCAACTGATAGGTTAGACACCGAACTTTCAAGAACATCCAAGTCTATGGAAGCCGTCTTCTTGACATTACAGAGTTCAGCACCAAGACCAGACACGTAATCGAGTCCCATTCTACGATAATCCTCTTCCTTCTCTTCTGCAGTTTTCCTCTTTTGGGTGATCGTCTCTCTGATGATTATTGAGTCCTTGATTCCTTCAGACCTTATCATTTCTTGCACGACAAAATGGAGTAAAGTAGTTTTCCCATCGGTTCCTTTCACGTCTGCAAGCTTAAGAAGTGCATCGAGCTTAAATGCTCTAGCACCTCCTCTAATCGTTCCAACATTCATTCTGTTTCCGGTTTTGAGCACTGCATCTAGTAGTTTTAGGAAGAGCCGGCTTGATCTTAGTTCCTTGCATGCTTCCTTAAAAAGGAGAAAAGTATACTGTAAAACCACAATTGCTTCAAATGCTCAAGTCCATGACAAGGCATGTTAATGGGTAGAGATGCTTACCTCTAGCATTGAGAAGGACTTCCTTAAATGAACTACCTCTTCTTCAAAGGTTTCTCTATATAGCAAAGCTTCAACTCTTTGGAAAGAAAACGGTATTTTAAACAATGCTTTAACAAACTTCTCTGTGGATCCTAATTCATCGAAACCTCCTTTGTAGCTAGAGAGCTTGTCTTCTTCTTCCTTGGTGGGTTGCATCTTTACTAGCGCCTCTAATTGCTGCAAACTTAAGCCTTCCCCTGCAAATGAATGTGTTCAAACTTGTCCTAAAATATGATCGATTCAGAAAAGTTGAAAGACACACACTCACACACCTTGTACTAATGCGTTGCACACTTGCTCAGAAGTTGAATTCAAAGCTTTCAAGAGTATTGTTATGTTCTGAAGCCTTTTCGGCTCAAGAACATGCTTGCTTGGAGAAGGTGTCTTGCTTTTCGCTTCATCATTCTTGACTGAGTTTTGCAGATTGTATCCAAAAAGTGATTCCATCATTTTTTCATCCAATCTGCCGGTATCACCAAATTCATTAATTCCAAACATGAAAATGCTTAAATCTAAAATTCTTGTCATTGGATTTAAAACTTACTCAAATGAGCTTGATCTAAGCTTGTCCCACACCATAGACCGATCCGGTGCAGCTCTCACTTTGTCCCAGTGAAGTGGCTTTAATTTTGGCAATGGCGCACCATCTTTTCCTAGAGGTGTCAATTGGGGCAATTGGGATGGTGGCGGTGGCGGGGCACCAGGAGCATTACCTTTTCCTTTTGAAAATTGTGGAGGGCACGGTGGTGGACATGGCGGCGGAGGAATACTTGGCAGTTTTATGGAGGGTAATGAAGAAGGCATGCGAGAGGAAATAGGGGATTGGCTCTGTGGAGTCTGGCTTAATTTTGGTACTGAAGAACCTAAATTTGAAGCTGATGGTATGTTTGGCTTTGTTGAAGAACATAATGAAGGTCTTGGTATAATTTGAGCTGAACATAACGGTGGAGGTGGTGGTGGTGGTGGAGGTGGGGTTGGAGGCAGAGAAGAGAACTGAGCAAACTCAGAATCCAAAGAACTTGAATTGGATTGAGGCTGAGAATTTTGTGACAATGAGTCCTTAATCACAGTCAAGATTACATCTGCTGGATTCTCAATAAAAGGCGATTTTGTTGAGTGGTTTGGAGAGAGATTCTCAGGCAAGTCAGTCAGGCTATTTGCTGAGGCATTTGAAAGCCGAAAAGATGAATGTGAATCACCGACAGAATGGAATGATTCATCGTCAGAAGAATGAGCCTCAACAGGAACAATATTCTCACCATCATAGTCGCATTTCATCGGATCAACAACAATTTCAGGAACAGAAATGATTTCCTCAGCTACAAAAGAGTTCGCATCACCACAACATTCTACTATAGTACCTTCTTTTTCTGGTTCATCTACCTTTTGTATTGCACAATTGAGGACACCATGATTTGGCAATGAATTCGAAGTTTCGAAATTTTGCTTAGTACTATTAGCTGGAGGATTTAACTGCGGTGTGAATGTATCAACATAATAAAGTTCAAAGCCCGGATCAAAACTCACCTTGCTTGGCGAATTTTGTGAACTCAAAGTATATGATTTCACTCTGCTGCCTGTTTTGTTGCTCAATGATGACTTGGTTCTCATAGATCTCTTCTTCTTCTTCTTCTTGAATCTGCAGCAAATGAGCATGACCCCGAGAAGGCAAACAACAAATGCAGCAGTAGTTGGGACTAAAACTGCAGTCAAGATTTTTCTAGTTCTATTCCCATGTTTGTTAACTTCTTGAATCATGTGTGTTGGTGGAGCTGGATGGAGGTGAGGATTTGGTGGATGAGAATGTGCATGTTTGTGCAGCAAATGAAGAGGAGCCGGAGCAGGTGCAGGAGCTTCAATAGGGGAAGGAGAAGGTGATGGAGATGCACTAATACATGAAGTTTGAATTTTCAAGCTCTTCAATCCAAGTAAAGCTCTAAATTTTTCTAAGAGCAATCCTTTCTTTTCTTTACCCTCATCCATTCCTGATACGTTTTCATACTCATAGATGTTCTGAGCTGCATTCAATGAAGAACTTTTCAATAAAATGAGAATGGAGATGAGAAAAATCATGTTGTGAAGTTGAGATGCATATCCCATTTCTTTTCTTCAACCCCCCACAAATAATCAAAAGAAGAACCCCAACTTTTTTGCTTAGAAATCTTCCTGTTCATAAATATATTTTTTTCTGGGTTCCTTCTTTTGCTGGAAAGTGTTGTTTTATGTGGTTGGGATGTGGGGTGCTAAAGAAGATCTACAGTTGTGTGAGAGAGGGCGATGAGAGCCTTCAATGCTACTCCAAGGAACCCCTGAACCTGGCAGTTGGTGTTGCACTGGGCCTTCTTTACTTCCCTCTTCTATTCATGTGCTCTTGTCCCTTTTCTCACCTCCATTAATTTCCTCTGCAGACAGGGTTTATGTTTCTGTTCCAAGTACAAGATTATTCTATAAGATATTATTTACTCAGAGATGAAAATATTATGAGCATTTGGCTTGTGACAAATAGTATTATTCGCATCGTGTCTGACCGACATTATGTCTGCAAGTGTCGTTTGTTTCTTTATCGTGGAACAGCCAAGCACCTTTTCCCCCTCCATTAGTCATACTTCTAAAACATCTTCAAATCTTGGTGATGATCTAGCAAGTGAAGATTTTGAAGTCATGAGTAATACAGTTAAATTTAGCTTTCACAGTTAAGTTGCATCAAACAAAGTGCCCATGTGGGTCCATTTTGGTTGGAATTTCCCATCTCTAAAAATGGAGACAATATAAGCTCTCCAACCCACATTATTAAACGGGGGAAGAGAGAGAGAGAGAGAGAGGAATGGACCATCACTTTCTCATGTGTTTTAAAAATGGGAGAATCTTAAGACTATTAATTTATGAGGAAAACCAATAGATTTTTGAAAGCTGAATCATGGGATGATGATAAGGGACATAAGACAACCTCCGTCTCAGTTTTGAGAGTTTACGAACGAGAAAAAAAAAAAGAAAAAAATTGATGAAATTTTCTTTCCATTTTATTTAAAAGTTTTAAGACAAAAAAAATGATATGAAATTTATTTATAATTAAATATTATTTTATTATATTTTTAAAAATAAATTTGGTATATTCATTTGACAACTTTTTGTTTTCTCTTCTTTTCTTCCCACTTTTGGGAATAAAAATTTTTATGTTTAAAATCTTCTCATTTCTCTCCATTTCTTTCTTTCAAAATCTCCCAAATGAAAGAAAGTGAGTGATTTTTTATTAAAATCTTTTCTTTTCTCTCATTTTCTCTCCATCCAAACTTAGTGTTAAGGAATTGCATTTGCAAGCGCTTTACACTTAGTTTGGACGGAGAAAAAAGAAGGAAAAATGAATAATTTTAATAGAAAATCATTCTTTTTTCTTTCTTTAGGAGTTTTAGAAAGAGGGAAATGGAAAAAATTTTAATAACAAAAATTTTCTTCCCAAAAGTGAAAAAAAAAATGAGAGAAAATGAGGAAAAAAAAAAAATTATCTCACCAATATATCAAATTTATCCTTAAAAGATGATAGAAAAATTTTTAATTTCAAATAAATCTCATATCATTTTCTTTTTTTACTAAAACTCTTAAACAGAGTGAAAAGAAAATCTTATCAATCTCT